>PVKU01000589.1:0-444073 GCA_004027475.1 Anoura caudifer | reverse complement strand
GAGGAGAGGAGAACACACAGCAGACAGACACATGACCTGAGAGTTAGAAAATTAGTAGTAGCAGCTGATGATCAGCAGGTTTCACAAGCTCAGGACAAGTAAAGAATATAAATACAGTTGATCCTGAACAACACGGAGGTGGGGGGTGGGGAGGATGTTAGGGATGCCCAATATCTGTGCAGCTAAAAGTCTACATTAAGTCAGTCCTCTGCATATTGAAAATACTATGTGAACAGGTTTTGGTTAGAAGATAATAGAGACCTGGAGACAGCACACCCAATTTGAAGGGCGATATAAATCTCCATTAAAAAACCCCAAAGCCCTGGGTGGTGTGGCTCAGTGGATTGAGCACCAGCCTGTGAACCAAAGTGTTGCTGGTTTGATTTTCAGTCAGGGCTCATGCCTGGGTTGTGGGCCAGGTCCCCAGTGGGGGGCACACGTGAGGCAACCAGGCATTGATGTCTCTCCCCATCTCTTCCTCCCTCCCTTCCCCTCTGTTTAAAAATAAATAAATAAATAAAATCTTTTAAAAAAATCCCAACCAAAAAAGTCAATAAACACTGTGCTGGACATCTGTAGTCCCCATCAGTTTGGGAATCTGGAGAGGGTGTCTAAGGAGTAAAACTGCGGGAGATGAGAAACCCAGGGTGGGACAGTTAGGCAAGAACTTTACTCTGGACCCCTTCAAACAGCGCATACATGAGGGTGTGCGCGTTAAGTGGTGGGCACAAGGAGAGCCCAGAGAAGGGTGTGCGTAGGAAGGAGAAGGGAGGGGCAGCCCATGCGTCTGCAGGTGACCACTCCATGGGCTCGCCTGTTACGAGCACCAGAGGTGAGCATTTTTTAAATTTTTATTTCATAAAAATTTCAGGAAAACTGAGGTTCTGAAACTGGGGCCGAAAATTAGCTATCAGTGATGATTACAAGGGAGCTTTTACCAAATATAGTTACACAGATGCTTCTAGGAGTGATTTTCAACCTTTTCCATCTCATGGCACACATGAATTAATTACTAAAATTCTACAGCACATCAAAAAAGGTATTTTTTGCTCATCTGACAAAAAAAAAAATAGGCATAATTTTGATTCATCCATACCAGACAGCTATTGTTGTGTTGGCTGTTCGTCATTTTTTTATTTGACAATCTAAGGGAAAAGAGGTCAGTGCCCCTGACTAAATAGTCAGGTGTGGAATATTTGAAAAATTCCTGCAGCACAGTGGTTGAAAATCGCTATTCTAGAGAACAGAGGAGTCCATTTTGATATCTGATTATACATTGTTTAGAACAACAGCTGATGTTCGATGTAAGAAATTGCCCTTAATTCTGTGTAAATAAAACAATGAACACTTCAAAACAAAAATCAATAACCTTTATTTTTGAATTTTCATCCAAATCCTTATTTTCTTTTTTAACTCATCATTAAAAAAAAAGTTTAAAAGTTAAAGTGAAAAGTTTTCACTGGAAACTACTACTAATAGTTTCTCCTTAGTTTATTTCCCATACACATTAAGAAACCGACATGCTGCACACACCAAATCCTTTCTGCTAAACTGAACCTTCAGTTGCAGGTTCAAACTTATTTTCCTTAACTGAAGAGTCAAGTCTTAAAAGAACATGTTCACCTAGATCACGTATATTTCACTTTTTCCCACACTCAAAAAGTGAATTTGATCCACTAGGAATATTTCCTGAACCAATACAGTCATTTTTCTTATAAATGTTGAGATTTTTAGCAGTTATTATGAAATTGTATGTGAATATTGTATTTCTTAGTCTATGTAGTACAGTCCTACATAATATTTCTTTTTAAAAGAAACCAAAGTTCAAGTTCAAGATCTAAGGACTAACTGGCTGATGGTACTGAGCTTACAAATTCACATACAATCATTTCCAAATGTGTAATGTCTTACAAAGCAAACCTTAAGGTATAACAATAGCACCAATTCCTGAGAAAGCAGCAGAGTTAGAAAAAATGCGCGAACAAAACTGAGCCAACTGTATCTACAACACAGTAACATGAAAGCAAATAAATGTTAATTTGCTTTCAGTGACAGCGATCACTTACTGAGTGCCTGCTACATGCCAGACACTCTAGTACGCACTTGACAGACCTTTCTCTCATTTAAATATTCACAATGACCACTTGAAGTTGAAACTATGAAACTGAGGATTACACAGGTTGAATAATTTGATCAAGATCACACACCTTTGAGGCAAAACAAATATAGAACCTGTTCCTTCTGAGATTCCAGAACCCGAAGTCTTAACCACAGCAATCTACAGATATCAGATGGGCTAAGAACTATTCTGCTTATCGGCGTTCATGTAAATGATTCTACTTGTAAAAGCCTTTTCTGTACAATAGTACATATCTAGCTTTGACTTGATGGGATAAAATAGGTCAAATATTTTCTAATAATGGAAAACCTATCATCAGTATCTCCCAAAATCTTCCTATTTACTATCTCTGGAATCCACATATTTCCCTCCATTCCCAGGCTATTACCTTGGCTCAGGTTATCAACATTTCTCAACTGACTACCCAGTTTTGGCTGGTCTCCTTAACTGTTATGTAGCCCCACTGCACTCAATTCTATACTATTTCAGCAATTTTTTTTTTTTTTAATGTAGACCTGACCAACAACTTCTATCACTGATAAAAGGCTAAAGGACTCTTTCATGAACTGGCCCTCGTCAACCTCTTTTTTTTTTTTTTAAACCACTCACCATAACTTACATTATAGCCACAGCCAACCAAGTTTTCCCTAACTCCAGACCTTTCTTTATTTTTAAATAATTTTTTATTGCTTTATAGAGAGGGGAAGAGGGAGAGAGAGAGCGGAGGGAGGGAGGGAGAGAGAAAGAAACATCGATTTGTTGTTCCACCCAGTTACGCATTCACTGGTTGATTCTTGTACGTGCCCTGATCAGGGATCAAACCAGCAACCTTGGCATACCAGTACAATGCTCTAACCAACAGAGCTAACGGACCAGGGCCTCCAGACCTTTCTGAACAGGGTTCCATCTCCATGAGAGCATTTCCATTTCCCTCTCCTCTAACCCCCATGTCCTTTTTCTCTACTCATCCACACTGAACCTCAGGATCACATCCCCTCCCCTCCTCTGTGAATCTTTCCCTGACTTCTCAGGACTTGAAAGTGCTCCCATAGCTTTCTGTACTTATTCTTACCATAGCACATATACCATTAGATTATAAATACCTCTTTCTTCCCCCAAAGACTGTAGAGTTCACTGAGGGCAGAGACTGGGTCTCTTTTCATCTCTTATCATCCTTCTACCTACTACAGTTCTCCACACTAATACGAAAACAAGCAATGGTAACCTCATTTGTATAATACTCTCTAGCTTACTGACTCTCATTTGACCCTCTCCTAAAATGTTGGTATTACAGAAATAATGCCCAGAGCTCCACAATATTGGCATATTACTATAGCAATGCTCATTTATTCCATTTCAATTAAGTCAGGAGGAAAACCAACATTCTCACAGAACTGGCTTCGCTCAGTAAGTCTATTAAAAACATACTGTCTTTTTAATATAACTTATAAAGGAGTCTGTCATTAATACCACTCTCAAAATGAAACTACATTCTTAAAAATCAGTAGAGTCATTTAGATACGTACTTAGTTCATCTACTTACTCTATTAAGCGCTTTGGGGATGAGCCACCTTGATGAAATTCATCAGCATCATAGAATTCATCTTCGCTGCTAGAATAGGAGAACTCTGGGACTGTGTTTGGAGACAGGTTAACATGGCTTGGAGAAGTCAGACTGCTACTAGGTGGTGAGTGCCCACTGCCTGGGAAGTTAAAAAGGTTTTAATTAGGGGACAAAGTTGGTAATAAAGGGGAAGCAATTAGGAAGACTAGGTCAAAGCAGACCTTTCTAAAATCAAGAGTTTAGCTAACCTGGTAGAGGTCCTTACACTATTTGTAAAGAAAATTAGCATTTAAACTAAAGAAAAAAGCAAGTTACATTATAGAGTGGGACAAAGTCTTTTAAATAAATGGAAAAAAATGCTATGTCCCCATTCTCTGATTATCTGTAGTATCAGGAATGGAGCTCTTTTAATTATAGTTACAGCGTGAGTTCTGGCATTGGAAGTCCCACAGGAGACACCCAGCAGCAGAGGGAAGCAAGCACCCTTATTTTATTACAGTAGATCCAGACACCTTGAATATGCAGCACTGAGCCAAAGGGAACACAGAATGGAAGAATATCAGAGAGCACACGACTGTTTAAATAGCAGTCAAGACATCGTTTTCGTCAGTGTTCTGGAAGTCACTTGGAAACACAAGAGCTCTGCGCAAAGCCCTGAGCACTCACCACCCCAACTCCTCATCTCTGTTCCACCTATGTCTAAACCAGGTGCCTGGGCTCAAGGACAGAAAAAACAGGGCTACTAAGAAGAACATACTACTATTTACTCCTCAACATTCTAACTAAGGAAATGGAAATTAACAGAGATCCAAACAAAGAAGATTACCATCTAATCTTTGCGAGGATCACCTGGTTCACTGCCTAGTAATAAAGTAATAACAATAAAAGCACAATCAGGGGAAAAAAAGGAGTACTGAGATCAATTTAGCAAATGCTTACTGAGCACCTACAGGCTCTCAGGCTATTTATACCAAACTGCTACAGACCCTGCTGGAGATTAAACTTAGGTCACGATGGCAATATAAAAGCCAAGACCACACTTCTAGGAAAAAACCAAGAACAGCAGCACTAAACATTCATGAACCTAGAGCCACACATGGATTTCCAGTCTATTCCCGTGTCCCTGGTTCAATGGTTAACAAGCACAGCCACCTGCCACTCAGTTGCCATGTTTATAAAAACATTTTAAAGACATAACAAAAAGTCTAGTGCCTAAAAAGATAGTGATGCTTATCATGAAAATTCCAAATATAGTTTATCTTAAAAAAATCTTTCAATTCTCTCCCCACCACCAAGCCCCCAATAGCAGCAATAAAATGAGAAACTGTATCTTACTGAAATGGGGAGAGGGAAGACCAGGAATCACAAAGGATTAAAATGAAAATAGGTGTGATCCAGGTGATCACACAACTGAAAATGTGTCCAAGAAGAAAATGAGTTTGAATGGGAACTGCAAACAAAAGAACTGAGTTTTCCTTATGAAAGAAAGGGTATTATCTCATTTCTCAATTGTTTCATGATTTCTTTTTTTGTATTAGTGAGAGAGGCAAAAGAAAGAAAGGTGGGAAAGAGGGAGAAATTAGGCTGAAAATCAAAAAGACATAAATTAGGTATTGGGTTGGCCAAAAAGTTCATTTAGTTTTTTCTGTATTATGGCTCTAGTAGTGCTTAGATGTCTTTAACGTCATTCGAAATAATTTTGCTAGATTGTATTGTGACAGCTGTTGTATGAGTGTGCATTTAAAAAATCAAAATTGGTGAATTTTGTGTGGCCATTTTAATCTTGAAGATGGAAGAAGACATGCCATATTCCCAGTGTATTATGCTTTATTATTTTAATAAAGGTAAAATATAACTGAAAAGCAAAAACAGATTTGTGCAGTGTATGGAGAAGGTACTGTGACTGACTGAACATGTCAGAAGTGGTTTGCGAAGTTTCTTGGTACTAATGACATTTTGACCAAATTCTTTGCTGTGGGGCTGTCTTCTGCATTAGAAGATGTTTAGCAGCACCTCTGGCCTCTGCCCACTAGAAGCCAATAGGAGATAGGGGACATAATCAAAATATTTAAATCAATAGTTATTGGTGAAAATGAAAAATGTATCTTTTACTTAACAGCAAAAACTAAATGGACTTTTTTGCCAACCCAATACTATTTTAATATTTAATATTTCTTTATATCAACCTACTCAGTTATATTTTTGAAATATCTTCTTCTGTAATAATTTATCTTAAATTATTATTTATAACTAATTATCCTAAAGTAAATGTACATAAGGAAGAATGCTCTCTCTTTCAACAAATTTTGGCTCTAGTTTCAAAATTGACATAATCAACAAAATAAAACACAAGTTCTGGTTTTAAAATGAGTAAGAGGTTGACAAAGGTAATGAAATACAGAAAAAGTCAGGTAAAACATTTCAATCTCATTATTCAAATTGCTTATCAGCATTTTCAAGATTTTCAAATAAGAAATCTATTGTTGCTTGCTTTCTTTCAAAGTTCAGATGACACCTGCTGTTAAATATTAAAGACCAAAGTAATGGCATCAGTACTTCACTAATTCAAATTTCAAAACAGGCTAAAATCACAAGGTAATTTTTCATTATTCCACAGTGGAAGTTCTGCCCAGGAAAGAAATCTGTGGAGCAACTGCAGGAGCTCATCCCCAACCTCCTTAGGAGCAGCTTCCATTCTGGCCTCCAGGTGTTACAGGGACTAGAGCACTAAGTGCATCCTTGAGTTTGGCTGACAGGTAACTCAACGTATATCTACTTCATTTCATTTTTTTTAAAGTTTATTTATTTATTTTTAGAGAGAGAAAGTTAGAGAGAGAAACATCAACTGGTTGCCTCCTGCCAACACCTGACCAGGGATGGAGCTCTCAACCCAGGCATGTGCTTGACTAGGAACTGAACCCCTGACCTTTACGTGTGCAGGATAATACCAGCCAACTAAGCCATACTGGTCACGGACTGTATTTCATTTTAAAACAAGAAATCAATCTAATATTAACATTGGGAGCATCCCTGTAAATTAGAGAAAAAATATAGACCGTAAGTCTAAATGAATTAAGAAACGCAAACTAAAATGAAGTATCCCTTTTTTGCTTATAAAACTGGTAAAAATATGAAAGACTGATAAAATCTATCCTTAAAAAAAAAAAAACACACATACATGTGTAAATGTAAGAAACATACAAACCTATAGATAATTTTTATGAGTTTATTTGAGTCAAACTGACAACAACTGCCAGGAAGCAAAACCTCAACAGACTGAGAAAATGCTCTGGAGAATGGCAGTTTTGCAGCTTATTTTATTTTACACAACAGAATCGAAGGAGAAGACAAATGATTATATGAAATCTACCAATATGAGTAATAGCCTAAGGGAGCGGGAGAAAGCAATGTAGGGAAATCTGAGACTGGATAGAGTAAAACAGAGATACACACTTCTTTTACACTGGTGGGCAGAAGATAGTTAATAATCAACATTACAGCACATAGAGATGGTGTTGGGGGAACAAGATAGCACTAGATAGCACTGAGGGGTTCTGTGGTCTCCAGGGAAGGGATGCCTGTGAGGTCTAGAAAAAGCGATTACACTGAAAATCCAAAGCTATGTTATCTTAGATGCTAAAAGACAATGACAGGCTTCCTTAAGGTAAAGACTGGCCTTTGTCAAGGAAGCTACAGGACTAGGATGTGACTACCTGCTATGACTGGCTGTTAGGGATTTTTATGTTCAGACCATCCTATGACATTGCTCTTGGTTTCTGAGTACAGAGGGCCACCATGCAGGCCTCCCCTGAGCTTGTCAGGTTTAGTGTGTAGTCCCCTTTTGTCCACTCATGCTAAAATTCGCTGTACAAGGATATTTCACTTAAGTTTTGCAAATAATAGGAAAACTATTGGGAACAACCTAAATGTCCATCAGTGGAAAACAGGCAATGCCTGCGCTGGCAGCTGTAAAAAGAATGTTTCAGATCTAACTGCCTGAATACGGAAAGCTCTATAAATGTTCTCTGGTAAATGAAAAGAGGAAGTCAAGAAACATAAGACTCTTTAGGTTAAAACAAAAACAACAATAAAGATACACAATGTTAAGTATACAATGTACACAATGTGTACACGCATGCACACCAACAAAGAGGGAAGACTAAAGAGGACTTTCAGCTTTCGTTTGCTCTACTTCCCTATTTTCTGATTCCTAAGAATGATTACAAGTCTAACTTGAGTCAATCTTCAAAATAAACCATATGGTAAACAAAAGAATAAAATCCTGCAACATTCTATTTAAATTATAATTACTACTAAAGCTTCTGGTTCAATCACAAAGTTAACCACTTCATATATGGAACTGTAATCATAAAACTATGCTATCTCCAACAGAAAGATACAACACATTTCTTCAACCCTTTCCCATCAGTAGTCAAATAAAAACCTTAAATGTAAACGGGGAGTCATGAGATGTAGAGGATTTATAGAAGTCTGTACCTGTACTATTTGGTGTTGGAGTCTGATGTCCCAAGGTAGCCAGTACAGGTCCAACGGGTAGGGAAGATGGGCGCTGCTCTGACTTACACAACTGAGCAGGTTCTAGGAGATTTGAACAGGTGAAATAAGTTAAGAGAAAGAGCCCAAACATAACCCTGTTAATTGCATTTATATGGAATTCAAAAGCCTAAGGTAATTTCTAACTATATTTCATTAAGTCAATTCCATGCTACTCCTTTCTGACATCCCATTCTCCTTTAAACTCAAGATAGGCAGGATCTCACAGGACCAGTTGTACTGAGGTAGGCAATTCCTCAGTACAACTGTTGTGCAAAACCACCAAACACTTCTGATCTTCTGATGATAAAGTGTTTCCAAAAGCATCAAACCACATGAAATCTGAAATGGGGCAGAGTATATCCTCTTCAGTCCATGAGAGATGATGTTAGCTCATTCTCTTAAGGATATATTAAATTCACAAAAGGCTTTCATACTCACAAATATTTGTTTAAAAGCCTTTTCTTTCTTCCAGTACAATTTCTGACTGAACTACATCATCACTGAGATCACAGATATGTGGGATGCAACAAAAAGTAAAAGGAATCAGTGTAGTTGGGTGCTGACCTTAAGCCCTCTTCTGCCCATTAAAAAAAAATACTATTTATTGCTCTATACTTAAAATACACAAGTCTATTTAATTGATAGACATCACATATTTAATTCTTCCCTTCCTTACTATTTTAAAGTCCACCATGAAAAAAACATTTGTATTATTCAGAGCTATAAAGAATATCCCAAAATAGAACATTTCTGGATTACCTAAACAGATCAAGGTACACTGTTTTCCTTAGTAGCCAAAAATCCTGAGTCATAGGATTCTGTCCCATCTGCTAATCCAGGTCTTAGTAACTATGTTTGTTTTCCATCTTACTTGGAAAATCAAAAGCCCTTTCATTGTACTTAAAAAGGCCCAATATAAAAAATACTATCATCTTTTTCCAGTTCATTTTGAGCTGTGTATTTTTAATTTTACTCATTAAAGAAAAAGAAAAAGCCCTTCAAGATTACTATGACAGTCATACAAATTACATTTTTTTCTCAGCAATGAATCTGTGAAACATGTTTCCAAATACTGTACCTGGAGGTAAAACAGTCTGAGAAGGCATTGTGTTGATCACAGGTTCCAAGGGATTAGGTTGGTATATTGCATCTACAGGATTAATAGTGCTCTAAGATAAAAAACACATTAATTTTTAATAAAATACCCTTCCAGTGTTGACCCTCCCAAATGTACGAAATCGCCCACATTTCTGACATCAAAGTCCTGAGGGTAGCTACACAGATATGTTGATCAAAATACAAAGAGGAAATGAAACAGCTTGTCTACACAGAAGTCTAAAAGTTTCTCCTAATTATTTAAAAAAAAAACACATAGTAAGGAGAGAAAATGAATGATTCTGTCATATAGGAAGGTAAAGCTAAATGGAAAAACTTGGGAAGAGCTGTAAAATGGTGTGGGAAGATTTCTGGAAGCCAAAACAATAACCTTTCAATTTAATTCAGTGCTTCTCCAATTTTTATTCAGCTCAAATACTGTTTCTCCATCCAAGACAGAGAAATGCTCTCTTGCTTTGGTGTTAATAAACATGACACCTAGGACCAGCTAACGTACTTGCACCAGTAGGATCTTATCTTTCCAGCCCATTCTTTTGGCACCTTCCATCACTGTCTACTGTACATGCATCTAGCTTTACAATCACTACAGGCAAACAGACGTAGCCTCTATTTTAGGTGGGTGTGGGGGAAAGGCAAGAAATTATTCTGCCAGCATGAGGGCATTTTAAAAACAACATTCCATAGATTAATGTATTTTTATATGAAGAAAGGAAGTGCTTTAAACAAGGTTTCTGCCAGGGTAAAGTTTAGATCTACCACTTCCAAAAGGCTATACTAGATGAAACCCAAGAAATAAAAATTTCTTTAGCTTTTCTTGATCTGAGAAACTAAACTTCAAATATATATTAGGTAAAGCTTATAATAGAAAATACTGAAATTAGAAGAGGAATGCTTTGCTGATGGATGAACCCAAAAGCATGCATAAGAATTTAAAAGCACCTAACAATGAAAACTGATAATGGCAAAGTTTCTACAGCACTCTCATTTAAAATCTAAATTCACAAAAAAAAAAAAAAAATAGTTTAACCTTTCTCTCTGTGTAAATAGTTTAAAATCATTAAATCAGAGCTTTTAAATCAAGTGATTTGAATACAAGATTTCTGATTCCTGTCAATACAACAGTCTACCTGCCATAAATATTCTGACTGGAAAATAAATGGTTCTTAGAGAAGGAACCCTGAAAACATTAATAATTGAAAACCTAGTCAAGTAAAGTTTGACTAGGAAAAGTTTTAAAGCACTGGGAAAAGCACAGAAGCAGAGGCTTGGGGTTTTAATTCCTTAGAGTCCTTGCTCTGCCAAGGACTTGGCCAGTCCCTCACCTGCCCAGTCTGTGCCACGATGACATGACTGGAATACATGGTCTCTAAGGGCTTTCTGATCATTACCCATAATAACTAAGTGTCTCAGCAAGTCCTGGTTCTTAAAATAAACTCCTTTTATTTATGTAGTGGTTTTCTCCAAAAGACTCAAGAGTTTTACAAAGGCAAAATTCTAGCTCTAATACTTTGATCCATAGAGACAAGAATATATCATACCTTTATCCTCACCCATTATCCCCACCTATTATATAAGAAAAATTACTGAAGACACTAAGAGATAAAATAACTTTGGAAAAAGGGACCAGAATGCTGTCTTTTAAATGGAATCTTTTGTTTTCCAGATGAAATGTTCTACCAACCAAAGAAAATACTTTAGAAAGACTTGCCAACCAAAGAAAATACTTTATTATACATTTTTGTGTGTATATTAAAAGTACTCTATTTTTTGCTATTATTGTTAACAGAAAATATAACCATTCTACACTTATCTACAGTAGTTGGTCAATCCACTTCATGCTAAAATATGTCAAATTACATTCTACAACTTATTTTGAAATGAACTAGCAGAGTATGAAAAATGATACTCCTCAGCCCTAATCTATTGTGACAGTAACAAAATCCATACAATACAATACATAATGAATTATATATGCACACAAATATGCATGTAGAGCTCATATTTATGGAGCACTATGTACCTTACAAAAATCTTCAAGGGTGGAACTACTAACTTTCTTTACAGAGAAAACTAAGTCCTGAAGGTTAAGTAACTTGCCTAAAGGTCACAGTAGTGAATGGCAGGAGTGGATCCTAGCAGTTTGGGTCCAAGGCCCTAAATCCTTTCTTATTTCAAACTATAAACTCCTAAGGAAAAATGCTATCGTCCTGGATCAAATGATTCAAACATGTTTGTTTTCCACAAGTTTAGATTTTCTGAATATATACTTTCTAAGTACTTTAACTGTAAATGACCAAACATTTTGGTATGCTTTCTAAAACGCTTATTTTTTTAACATAAGAAGTAACTAATTTGGCTCAGGGGAAAAGAGATAAAAATAATTGCCAACACGATCTTCCTTAGGGTCTGTAAGGACCATAAAACACTAGACAACATATACAGTCTTTTTCCATGAGGCTTACAAACTTATCTGGTATCTCAGGAAGAGAGAGTACATTACATTGTATTTATATCACATAATTGCACTATATCATCATGGCTTAAAATTTGAACTCACATTGTGAAACGAGAAATAAAAATTCTAATGTGTTTAATTAAAATTTAAAAAATGTTTCTCTCATCTCCCACTTTCAAAATCATGGATATTTAACTTTTTTTTTTCATTTCAACCCAAATATAAAAGATAACATGCTCATACTTTCATCAATTAATATCATGAGATGGTTTTAACAGATTTATGAAATGAGTTTCTAGATTTCAGACAAGCCACCATTTGTAAAGTCTCAGACAAAAATAAGACTGCCTCAGAAATACAGTCTGAACAGAAGTCAGTCAGCTAAGTCAGTAAGCTAGAGTAGCTCACGCTACAAACCTTCAAACTCTAATTTTAGTTCCAGCTGGAAACAATAACATTTTCTTTTCTTTTTTAGAGAGGAAGTTAATACAAGAGAAGAGTAAAAGGCCAAGGAAGAGGAAAGAATAAGAAAACGTCTGTAAGTCAAAAAATTATGTTCCAACAAAAATGCAGTATACACCACAGTAGCAATGCTAGTGAACACAATATGAAAAAATCTAAAAATAAAAGATGAGAAAATAGAAACTTATAAACATATTTAAAAAGATTAAAATGTGCTTCAGTGTACCCCTCCCCTCTGCTTTCATCCATGAAGAAAGAAGTTGACAAGAAACATAGCACTGTGAGTTATGCCTTACTTAGTCATAAAAGCTGTGTATTCATACCATGATTAATCCTTCAAGTTAAACATGCAAAGTGATTAGGTCTTGACCAACACTTAGAAAAATTTTAAGATCAACATTTTCCTCCAAATGATTGCTGAGAGATTACCAAATTTAGGAGCTCAAGGAAAATTGCAAGACTCAACAACAAAAAAGCAGTGAGCAAGTGAAAAGAAGAATTTGAGTTGAAAAAGAAGTAGAGATTCAGGCTTCTCCTGACATGACTGGTTATAACGCTCTGCAGAAGTAAAGGGAAACAAAAAGATTAGATTAAACTTACTATAATTCCATCTGCGAGCTTCTCCGAATTACACTGGTCCTTAAGGAGAAATGTTAAAAACATTAACTTCATTCTAAAATTAATCAACTCCTTGTGTACTTTCTTCTCTACTAAGAAAGCTTATTTTACCAGGTAAGTAACAATGTTAGAAAATTATTTCTCTGCTTCCATCAAGACTTTGATTCCACTTGTACATTCTTAGACACACAAAATTCTACTACTGACTATACAACAATCAACTCCAACAGCAAGGCAATTATTTTTCCATACAGGCATTTAATTAAGTTTGTGGTAGAAATATCCTATTAAACTATGTAGTCACATTTGTACCAACTAATATGGAGATATACTAATTTAAGATTAAAGACAATTACTATTTCTGGGTTTCAATTTCATAGTAAATTGTCTAAGCTCTTACTGCAATTAAAAGTTATGACAATTGTGTACACTTAAATACTCAGGATAGACACCATTTCCCATATTTCAATTGCTGGCCTGAGAATTATACTAATACTTTTCTAAATAGATGGTCTGATTTTTTTAAAAGATTTTTATTTATTGATTAATTTTTAGAGAGAGGGGAAGAGAGGGAGGAAGAGAGAGAGAGAAACATCAATGTGTGGTTGTCTCTCACATGCCCCCTGCTGGGGACCTGGCCCACAACCCAGGCATGTGCCCTGACTGGGAATCAAACCACCAACCCTTTGGTTTGCAGGTCAGCACTCAATCCACTTGAGCCACACTAGCCAGGGCAGATGGTCTGATTTTTGTTTCAACAAACATAAGCACTATATTCATGGCATGATAAAATAGGGGCTAACAGATGCTACCTGACAGGTATTTTACTATATTAATTCATTTATTCCATCAACGACTCTATGAGATAGGTACTATCTTATCCCCAATGGACAGATGGGAAAACTAAGGCAGAACATGGGGAGCCAGAATTCTAATACAGGTAGTTCCAGAATTCATGCTCTTAACTAATATGCTATTTTGTCTTGCCTGTCCAGGAATGTACTTGAGAAAGAAGATGGTGGAAAGTTACCAAGACATTATTGTTCCTATAACCATCTAGTAGTCCTACTCAGACAACATATTTAACTTTAAACAAAACTAATGAAAGTTTTAACTCTGTACTCTCAGGGAGTTTTCCAGTTTTAACAGAAACCAGTATTTGGTCTTGGTTTTAAACATAATGGCCACGTTTTATTTAATGATAACTTTTATCTCATTTAATGATAACTTTTCTTTCTTTAACTACTGAGCTTATTCAAGGAAGAGCAATTTGAAAATTTGGCGAAATTTTCGTTTTAAGTGCTTGTGCAGAAAAGAATTAGCATGCCAGGCCTGAAACAGCTATCCTTAGAAAAGCCTGCCTGTGCAGCTGGCCTTTGGCTGGGGTCTAGGACACTGGATTTCACGGGGGTTCCCACCACCCTAACTGCTAAGTGTGGCTCACTATTGCCTAAACTGTTTAAGCAAACAATATGGTTTATTCTCAACACTTGCTTTCCTTCTGGAAGTCTGGTAACTTGGTAAATGCTAAGTAGGGAGTGCTTACGTGACAAGCGTCCCATAAAAACTTTTGTGTTGGGGAAACAACAACAATAACAAAAACCTTAGGTGCTGAGTCTTGAATGAGCTTCCCTAACAAACACTGCATACATGCTGTCACAATTTTTTGCTGCAGGAATTAAGCACATTCCGTATGACTCCAATGGAAGCAGACTCTTGGAAGCTGTGCCTGGTTTCCTCTGGATTTTGTCTGCGTACCTTTTACCTTTGCTGGTTTTTCTATAATAAATCGCAGCTATTTATTGTACCCACGACTTTAAGCTGTTTCCCGTGAATCCTCCAAGTGAATCACCAAATTTGGGAACCTCTGGCACACTGTGTATCTTTTGTTTATCTCTGAGAATTACTGCATTTTGATATTTACATAATTCAGGTTGGGAAGTCCCCCTTTATTTGCTCAACTGAATTTATCTATCTAACCATTTATTTATTTCCTTACCTGAGGAAACATTTTTCATTGCTTTTAGAGAGTGAGGAAGGGAGAAAGAGAAACATTGATGTGACAGAGAAGCATCAGTTAGCTATAGGGAACCTATCCACGTGGCATGGTGAATACAGCCCAGCCTGACTTGGAAAACCAGTGGGGAGCAAGTCGGCACACAGAAACCGAGCCCACGGATCAGTTTTCCCATGGGTAATCAGGCCTGCATTGTACCTAGGCTGCTCTGAGGCTTGCTCTTTGCTAAAACTCCCTCACCCTGAATTGAGGCAGCAAATGTTTACTGCTTATCTTTAAAGTAGCTTCCTAAAGTCTGTGCTAAACCTTCAAAGCATGAAGTGTAATCAGTTCGATCACCTTTCCCTTGCATTTGCAAACATCCTCTTTTTGAAGTGATTAGCAACATTCTTTCCTTTGTTATCTGTAAAAGGTAAGCACCTAAAGCAAACCTGTGCATAGTAAATGAGGACCATCCTCCATTAATGTACCCAGAAAAGCAATAATAAAAGCCTGTCCAGGCAGGGGTCAGGGCCCTCTCTCTCACTCAGAGAATGGCCATGCCATCCCTTTTTCTCCACAGGACTTCTGTAGTCTGTGTGAATTTGTTCGTCGCAGCCACAACACACGGACCCACAGGCCAGAGTCTGCATCAATTAGCTGCCTACCATATGCACCCAGATTAGGGATCTAACCCTCAACCTAGACATGTGCCCTGACCAGGAATCAATTTGCAACCTTTTGGTTATAGGATGATGCTCCAACAAACAGAGCCACACCAGCTGGGGCAAATTAACTACATATTTAGAATATCCAGAGTTTCAGAAATTCTTAACAGAATGAGTTAAAAATAAACTACTAAGAATTAAATAGAAAGAAATTAAGTTTCTTGCTCAGATAATACTTTAATTTTACTTATTTCAATAGAACTTTCTCCTATTATTTCTAAACATTAAAAATTGAGTTTTCCAAAAGAGTCCTTAGTAATATTATATACATGTGATAAATTTTCCAAAAATGGCCCCAACATGAGATAGAGTTCAGGTTCCCTACCCTTGAAGCCAGGCAGGCCTTTGTAACAATTTCTACTAAAAAGTACAGCAGAAGTGACTACAGGTCACTTCTGAGATTAGGTCATGGAAATGCCACAACCTTCTGCCTGGTTGTCTTAGAATCCAGCCACCACACTGAGAATGCACAAATCGCTGTGATGAGGACTACATGGAGAAGAGCCAGGCTCCAGCCAGCTTCATTAGGTATGTGAGTCATCTTTAAAGTGGATCCTCTGCCCCACCACTAGTCAAACCACCAGAGATACTGCACAAAGCAGAAACAAGTCATGAGACCTACCCAAATAGCAGATTTTTGAGCAAAACAAATTACTGTTGCTATTTTAAGAAACTCAGTTTGGGGGTGGTTTGTTATTATGCAGCAATAGATCACTCATATTATTATACTATATTACCTAAGAAAATCACCACTTCTAATTCTGATATAATTTTAAATAAACTCATATCCCTGACATTCCCCCCCAAAACTGTTTGTGATTAATAATGCACGCTAGTTACAGGGTATTTTAAATTGGGGTTTGTAATTTTTGTTACTATTGTGGTTTGTCTTTTAAGGCTGAGTCCAATCTATATAAACCCATAAACTATTAAATGCCTTACTGTCAATCCATTCCCATCATGAACTTTACAGGTTTTGTTCTATTACTTAAAAAGGCTTACACTCATCCTCCTCACCTCCTTCCACCCTTCTTTTTGTTTTTGTTTTGTAAGTAGATCACAAGTTACCTTTTACTGGGGTCAGCTAAAACTAAATCACAAGTATTACTGAACCAGAGATTCAACTGGATTCAGTATGAGTCATGTTAATGAAACAAAGGAATGGTCTAATGCTACTCCCACTTAAATTATACCATATGTTTCTCTAGCTATAAGTGCTTCAATCCTTAATACAACGGCTACTCTCTTCTCTGAACAACCAGAATGACAGAGTGAACAAAAACATCAGCACCACCTAATTTGGGAAGACTTGATCAGAATTACAGAGTCCAGTATTTTTAAAACTGTGTCTATAAGAAAATACATGAATTTTATCCCCATCTTTCTAATGAGGCAATGTAGTGTAATAAAACACTCTTAATTATGTACCTATAAACTTACTATATGAAACAAAATATAGACATATTGAAAGAAATTTTCTAACTCAAGTTTGATGAGATGCAACAAATGAAGCTGGGACAACTGAATATCCAAAGGACCCCACCCTTCCTCACACCACAAAGATGAACTCCAGGTGGATCACAGACCTAAATGTGCTAAAATTATAAAACTCTTAGTAAGAAAACACAGGAATAAATCCTAGTGATTTTGGATTAGGCAATGATTTCTAAATAAGCCACCAAAGGCACAAGCAATAGAAGACTAAAAAGCTGAATTTCAACAAAATTTCAAAATTTATGCTTCTAAGGACAGTTTTACACCAATAAATGAAAGACGACTCAAAGATATGAAGAAAAATTTGTAAATCATGTAGCTGATAAAGACTTGTATCCAGAATATGTAAAATCATTTTTATAACTTAATAGTAAGATAAACAACTCAACTAAAAATTGGGAAAAAATTTGAACAGACATTTCTCCAAAGAAGTTGTATGAATGCTAAAAATAAGCACATGAGAAGATACTGAACATTATTATTTCTTAGGGAAATGCAAATGAAACCACAATGAGATACCACCACAATGGCTATAATCAAAAAGACAATCAAATGTTGATTTAATGTGGAGAAAATAGAACCCTTATACACTGTGAGTGGGAAAGTAAAATGGTATGGCTGCTTTGGAAAATTGTTCAGCAGTTTCTTAAAAAGTTATACATAGAGTGACAATATAACCCAGAAACACCACTCTTAAATATTTACTTAGGAGAAATGAAAACATATGTCCATACAAAAACATTCTAGACAAGTGTTCACAGCAGCAGTATTCCTAGTGCCCCAAGAGTGAACACTATGCAAGTATTCATCAACTGATGGATGGGAAAAAGGAATGAAGTCCTGATACATGGATGACCCTCGAAAACATTATGCTAAGTGAAAGAAGCCAGTCACAAAATACTATATACTTTATTGTCCTAATTATCTGAAATGCCCAGAATAGACAAACCTACAAACAGAAAGTAGGTCTGTAGCTGCCAGGGACTGGAAGAAGCAAAAGGGAAAGGGTCGTGAGAAACATAGGGAATGACTGCTTAGCAGATACGGGACTTCTTTTGGGGATGATAAAAATGTGCTAAAATTATATTATAGTGATGGTTTCACAACTTTGTAAATACACTAAAACCATTAAAGTGTACACTTTAAATTAGTGTATTTTATGGTATTCACTAATACCATATTAACTTATGTATCAATAAATCTGTTTTTAAAAAGTCTGACAAGAAATTAACGCATGCATGAAAACAAAAAGTCTACACAGAAAAATGTTCTTGGGGGAGAACCTGGGATCCAAGGATAATTTAAATATACAATCTACTCTGAAAGTACCTATGGACAAGCAGCGCCATTCTAAAAGGATAATCTAGACCTGTGCTGTCCAGTTTGGTAGCTACTAAATACATGTGGCTACTGACCACTAAAAGTATGGCTAGTTCCAAGTGTAAAATACACTGAGGATGTTAAAGACTTGGTGAAGAAAGGAAGCGAAGGGGGAGAGGAAGGAGAAAGAAGAGGGAAGAGGACAAGACAAAGAAAGAATATGAACTATCTCATTAGTGAAATTTTATATTGATAACATGCGAAAATGGTAGTATGTTGGATATACTGAGTTAAATAAACTACATTAATAAAATTAATTTTGCTTGCTTATATCAGTTGTGTCATATGGTCATATCACCTAATCTTGATGAAGAACTGGCTGAGCCCCCAGCTGTAGGAGCCTCCCAGATTATCTTGGCCCTGCTCTCTCCCTTGCCCCTCACTTCCTCTGCAGTTCTCCATGAGTGGAACATTAGCCATCTCTATATACATGGTCTTCTCAGAACTAAGTCTTCTGAGCTAACACAGCCCACCTGAAAACCCCACCAAAAAGTGGCACCCAGGCTTTGATGCACAGTAGAACCACCCAGAAATTTAAAACTCTCAATGTCCAGGTGAGAGATCCCATACCAATTACAACAGAATGTGTGAGAGTGTGAGAGTGGGAGCCATGTAGCAGAACTCTTAAAGATGCCGAGGATGATTCCAATGGGCAGCGAAAGGTTGGGAACCAATGAACTAATTGTTTAGGCAGGAGGAAGCTTTTGAAAGACTCAAAACTGGTAGGAGCTTAAACTTCTCAGTATGCTACCTGTAAACAGCTGAAATTAAAATTATTGATCCAAAACAATAAAAGTATCAAATTAGCTATCTTTTTATATCCCTTTGGGGTCCCAGATGACAATATTTCTCTCAAAGTAGCTGATTCCAATATTTTATTATCCTACTAGAAGAACAGCCCTCTAAAGTGGCTATATCAATTTATATTCCAGTCAGTATTAGATGGAAATCTCCCATTTTTACCAACATGTGATATCATTTTGAATTTTATGCCCTTCTAAAATACTTTTCACATTTAATAAACACTTATTTAGGACTTGTTATATAGTTGGTATTAAAAGCATTACAAATACTAATTCATTAAGTCTCACACCATCAGTAACAATACAGATACTATTATCATCCACCTTTTATACATGAAAAGACCAAAGCACAGGGAAGATGAATAAACTTGCTCAAATGGGGAAGCAAGGATTCAAACTCAGACAGTCTGGCTCCAAGAGTCCACACATTTTAAGACAATGATATGCCGCATCTCATTATTATTTTTAAACCCTATATCTTAATCACAGATTGACCAATCAGATTTACCCAAAGACTAATTTATAAGACAGATCATCACAGTACAACAGAAAGGTGGCTAAACAAAAAATCACACATACAGTGAAAATACTAAACCATGAAACTCATTAAAAAACATGTATTAGAAAAATTCATTCAAAATTCACAATTATTTACCAGGCCTCACTATGTGGCAGGCAACTGTTCTAGGCACTGAAGACATAGTATTATGGAAAACACAGTGGTACCATGAATGGTAATTCAAAGTGTATTTTATTTCATGAATACAGAACAGCGATTAAAGTGGTGGTTCATTAATGTAGTTTAGTACCAGAAACAATCTATAACACAATTTTAAAAAATATATCTCAATTATATTCTTCATCATAAATGAGAAAAAGAAGTCTACTGAACTGTAATTCCTTTTCTTGCTAAGAAAAACATTTTTGTTAAAGACTTTGCAAAATATATCCCCATTCCAAGCAGGGTAATGGATAAAATGGAAGGAAAGGGTGAGTCATTCAAATGCCATGTTCTTTCCTGGCCACCATCAGAAATTACCTTATCAAAAACAGGCACATACTGATAGGTAACATCCAAACACAATAGCTGTTCAACAGTACCAGGAACCCCACAATACAATTTACTGTAGAAAGTCAGAACCAAGTTTTTTGACTACTAAAGAAAAATTCCACTATAATTTCTAAGTGCCGTTAATCAAACATACCGAAAGTAAAATTTACTTACTTTAGCAATCTGCAGCAACACAATGCAGTGTTTAATTGATTCTACCATGCTCTATAAAAACAAAACACTAATTTTAGGTTCTTGCCCCAGATAAAAATGGTCAGATGATGTTAAAGCTTAATATATAAAAATGAGTTCAAATACACAGGTGTTAGGTCCATTCTACACAAGAAACACCCTCTCTGGATATCCAGGGAGTTCTAATATGCTGATAATGTCAAATGTAGTTATTATTAGCAATAACTTCATTTATTGCTAATACCTACCATTATGTCAAATGAAGTTATTCTATTGTTAAAGAATGCCAAAAAATGTTAATTTATACTGATTAATGATTTTTAACATTTCGAACAGAATTAACTTCCAAATTATTAGACCAACAACCAGGCCATTCCACTGTAAATTTCTAAAACTTCCATTCGAGACTTTTATAGAATTATACAGGGTAAAGGATCCCATCAAAATATTGATGAACCTGGAATACTATTTTGCCTGTTTTTAAATGTCAGAAAGCCAGGACATTGGAAAACTTGAATCACAGCACGTTTTAGTTTTGAAAAAGAGGACGTGTGCCATGCACGGATGACAACACCTTTTATCCAAGGATCTCAAACAGACAAGACCGGAAAAAGACAAGATGACACACAAAGTCCAGTTCAATTAGTGGGGTCAGTCTATCCATTTAAATTCCTTTAGAAAATAATACAATTCTTTGTAAAAGAAGAGCCTTGTAAAAGTTCATGAAATTAAAATCTAAATTGTTCTTACTGATAACAGGAGCAGCTTAAAATAGAAATAACACTTTAAAGGACTTTCTAAAGCAAAGCCAGAGGTTATCAAACAACACAACTTACATTTGTTGTCTCTTTGAGAGTTTCAATTTTCTGTGAAAAATAAGTTTAAACAGAAATAATCAGAAGTACAAAGAGGTATTATTCTTTTTTACTGGTTAATCATTTAAAGAATTTCACCAAAATATATTCATTGTTCTCAATGTAAGAAGGTAGGGAAGGGAGTACTTTTGGTTATACTTTTTTAAAAAAATTTAAACCAAATATTTAAATTAGAAATTCAGACATTTTATGAATTACATCCTCAAATAAAGTTATTGTGATTCAATTAATGACTTGTAAAAATATAAAACATTCTTAATTCCTTACCTGAAATTAAGTTTCTTCTACAGATTCACTAAATACTCATTTTAGAATCACCTTATACTTTGCTAAGTTGTTTAAAAATGACATAGGACTCAATTATAAAACAGAATGGAAGGTGAGCTAAACATGAATTACCTCTATTACCATGTGTAAAAGAACGAAATGCAAGATTATACAGTCAACAGAAATGGAAAAAATAAATAAAGCTTCATTAGAAATTTAGTCAAGGAGAGGAAAAATGTAAATTTAAAAAAAAAAAAAACAGGAACAGAATCACAGAAATAGAGATCACATGGAGGATGATCAGAGGAGAAGGGGGAAATGGGGGAAAAGGCACAGGGAGTAAGTAGCATAAATGGTAGGTACAAAATAGACAGGGGGAGGTTAAGAATATTATAGGAAATAGAAATACCAAAGAACTTATATGTACGACACATGGATATGAACTAAGGGCAGTGGGGAGATGCTGGAGAGAATGGTGGTACCAGGCAGAGGGGAATAAAGGGGAGAAAAATACTGGGATAACTATAATAGCATAATCAATAAAGTATACTTTAAAAGAAAAGAACACAGTATTCAAACTACAAAGTAACTGTCAGAAATGCAAAAGGTGGAGGGCAGTAGCAGAACTAGAATTAAAGCAACTCTTGTTTTGTTTCCTCATGTGTAGCTTCTTGTTTACTATGAAAATTCTTGCGGGTTGGTTTATTATTATTTGAGGTGACCATGTATAAATTGAGAAGGTTTCTACCTTCAACATATGACACCTGAAGAGGAAAGAACTAACTCCTACAAAAGTGGTACTTACAAAAACTGTGTCATATTATAATTTTGTACATTGCTCTTTTGTTTAATTATGAAACCGTAACAAAAATTAACCAGAAAAACTCCCCTTGAAGTCTATATGGCAATAATATCACACTAGGTCAATAGCAGGCAAAAACACTGAGGTCCTTCTGTTATTTTTTCAAAAAGCTATTGGATTTAAAAACTTTTAAGTCGAAACCATGATTATGAAAATTACCTTTCTATGTTCATCATCTTTGCAGTTTTGAAGTTTGTCATCAAAAAGCTACAGGATTAAAACAAATGATTATAGAATCAGGCCACTTTCCCACATTGTATTTATTTACTAAACACAGAAAAGCAAAGTTTAGTTCTTACACACATTTCTTCCAGGGATAATTTATATGTATTTTCAAGATAATATATATATATTTTCAAGGCATTATATCAAATTAAATTCTACTCAATTACTGTAAATGGTCAGGATCAATTATACTTGGTGGATTCACAAGCAAAACACATGACTTTCAAGAACTTAAAATTCAACTCACACTTAAGTTTTGCCCTGGCCAGGTGCCTCTATTGGTTGGCACATCATCCGGTACACCAAAATATGGCTGTTTAATTCCTGGTCATGGCACATGCCTAGGTCGTGAGTTTGATCCCCAGTCAAGGCATGTAGGGGAGGCAACCGTGTACATGAGGCAAATGATCATCAATGTTTCTCTCTCACATTGATGTCTCTCTCTTCCTCTCTCCCCTTCTCTTTCCCTCTCTCCCTCCCTTTCTCTCTCTCTCCAATAATTCAATGAACATATCCTCGTGAGCATTAAAAAAACAAGACAAAAAAAAAAAAAAACAAAACTAAGTCTTTCCTATTTTGTCATTCCAGTTTATCAACACTCCTTTTTCTTCCCAGGATCTTTGGCTGTAATTAATTTAAAGTAGGAACTGAAGGAGACAATTTCAGTAATGATAAAGGAAGTTGAGAATCACCCTTCCCACTCCCTGAGTCCCCAGATGGAAAAGGCAAGGCCTTAAATATAGAGCCACTTAAAACTGACCAGTTCAATAGAATTTTTAAACAGAATGTGAACTAATTTTGTCTCACTTTCTCCTAATTATGTCTAGATATTTACCTTTTTAATGACCAAAAAATGCATTATATACATACACTATTTACCAGTATTATTAGAGATAAAGCTCTTTGAACAAATCTCAACTTTAAAAACTCCTGAAAAAACCACATCAGAATTATAAATTAATATCAAATAAATAGCTGTTTCTACTCAAAATCAATCTCAGTAACATCTGTTACCTTATGTCAATTCAATATATAAACTAATGCCATACCTTTAATTGTTCTATCAAGATTTGAAGGTAAGCATCAGCCTCTGTAAGTTTCTTATCAAAGTCTTGAACACTAGGAACAAATCCGGAATCCAAACCCTAGAGAAAAAGAAAATTTGCAATAAATCTAGCAGTATCAAAGCAATATTTAATAGTATAAAAGATACTTCATCATTCATACATGCCATTTCCATTTTTAAAATAAAAATAACACTTCTACATAAATAATAGGTCTGCTTAAATTATTTTTCAAGGACAGTGGTATATCAGTCTCCCAGAGGAACTGCAGACACTAAGCCCTTGTCGTTCACTACCACGTGCTGGTGCTCAAATGAGGATGCACCCTGCCCTCCAGAATCACTTTCTTTTCACCCACAAGCCCCATAATGGCTTCCAGTCACCTGCAGAGCAACAATAATTCAGAAGGAACATATACAAAACCACCTAGATTACCTCCTATTTTCCCCTACTTTTTGTTCCATCCATCTCTCTGGTCCTTTAATGTTAACTTCATATTCTCACTATTCAGTTCTCCAGTTCTCTAACCCACCTCATCAGCTGATGTTTTTCTCCTTCTCCCTTATTAAAAAAAGAAAAAAAATCATAACCTCAAAATTCTTACTTCTAAGAAGAGGGCCCTCTCTAATGAAAGTGGCACTACTTCTGTCTTAATCAAGTTCCCTACTCACTTTCACCCTTGGCATAAACACTACACTCTGGACATGATGTAAATGTTTATTTATTTAGAGGGCCCACTTATTTCTCAATTTAACAGTGTGACATTTGTATGTCCTACTTTTTGTACACTAAAAATTTGAAGTTCCAAGAGCATGGGATTCCTGTGTTTTAACTTTACTCAAAGGGAACTTTTGAGTTCTTAATCACCTCTGACTGAAAAACACATCAATCCTAGTATAAAAGACACAACACTTGAAGAATGAACAAGACCTTTACCAGCCTGCCATGTATGCATGCCCAGATGTCATGCAGTTAAACTGGGAAATAAGGCTCGGGGGCCACTGGTGCCACAATCCAACCCAGACCCAGACACAGAACTCAGCACTAAATGGGGGAAACAGTGGTTTAACTCAGGACACTTGACTCTCACTTGTTACCTCTCACCTGCCTTTGGCCAGACTGCTGATCATTTTCACATTCCCCATCTTAGTAAACTGAGGTCAGAGTTCACTTTTTATTATACTAATTCCTCAACTTCGCATAACACTTTACCATGACTAAAGCACTTTCAAGCCATTATCTCAAACACCAGATTGAACCGGTGTAGTAGTATGGAAACAATGGGTGGCAAACCTGGTTTCTAATTGAAGCTCAGCCACTAATAAGATACTGTGTCTCTTTAAGCTGCTGTTTTCTTACCTGCCAAACACAGGGGTTCTCTTCCACCTAGTATTAACAGAGCAGCCACGGCCTCTACTGAGGACCTACACAGTTCCCAACACTATCAATTATTGCTATTACTCTTGTTGCTCTTTCTAAACTAAAATTTAAATTCTGAATCAAACAATTAAAAACATAAGTTTTTAATCAACTTGTACTGCATTTTCTTTTTCAAATTCAAAGACAATAAAACTACCCATATTTTTTTGACATACATGCCTACATTTTTTTATACATGTAGAGAAACCACTTGAAATTGAGTATTAAAAAACCTCTTCCTAATGAGAGATATCATGTATAAAAATAAAGTTTAAGAAAAAAATAATAATGTATGTAAAGTCCAGATATATTTATAAAATTGTGGTTAAATATCTTCATTGTAAAAGATTAACACAAAAGCTTCCTATTAGAAACAATTACAAAGTATACTATATAGTAACACATGTGGAAAGGAAGGATAAATCCATCATATTTTGGAGATACTATAGTACTGTTCTAAGAAAGGAGTAATTTATTTCCATGTTATTGTACAAAAAAAAAGATTAGGACTGCTTGGCTTGTTTGTTTGCTTTGTTTCATAGTGCAATACAATATCATTACCAATAATTTTATTATCAAACCCAGTTAAAATCATCTGAATACACTGTTCTTGCTAAACATTAAAAAGGTCAATATCACATTCAAAAATGAATAAAACATGAAGTATCTTAAAGAGAGGAAGAAGTGATATCTAAGAATTTTTCCTTTTCTGAATCCACTTAGAACTACCATTGTAAAAATCTGATTAACATACCCTTTTGAACAAATAACTATCCACTAAAAATCCTCTAGTCAATACACAGAAACGGTGAGATTTAAATACTGAGATCTGAAGCCCACCTGAAGTTAATTTTTCAAAAAGAACCCTTTGACGTTGCTATAATCATGTGACCTCACCTCGGCTCTTTTCTCAGACCCACCTCTGGACACTCTTCCACAACATTCCTGTGCCCACAGAATAAACTCCACACGGCATAACACTCAAGTCAAAGATCTACTCAGCAAATGATCCTTCTTTATATAATGTATAATATGAGGTTCATTTCAATAGTTATTAGCTTAAAATCCCGGAACTGGCCTAAGCTTCCTTGTACCGTAAGTCGTAAATCTTCAGTGCACTTAAAATCTACATATATAGTTGCCCATCTGCAATCAATAAAATAATGTGTACAAATTTATCAATAACATGGACAAGCAACTGATGATAATTAGTTTTCTCAAATCTAAAATAATGCAGTAGAAGAAATACAAGTTGTCATTAAATATTATAACTAACAGCACATAGAATTAAAGCTACCTAATCCAACCTCCCACTTGTGGAAGTTACTTTTTTATCTTTGAAAGTCATCTAATCTTTGTTTGAATACCTAAACAAGACAAGGAACTTATTACCTCCTGCCAAACTTTTTCACAAAAATTCCCTAAAGTCACAAGTATTCCTTTCCATTCAATAGCTATAATATAAGGTACTACACACTTATTCATATCCTTTTTAATGGAGCTTTGTTTTAAAGCAGATTATAAAGAGAATGTAGTCCTTTCTGCTCTCTTTCTCCTTCCCCTTTCCTACTCCCTCATGCACTTCTTCATGTCTTCCTGTCCTTCTCTTTGTGTCCTTCAGTGGTAACTGATGTGGTTTTGCAGCATCTTGGGCACCCAGGACCCAAGAGGTTGCTGTTCCCCCATCTATCCTACTGATGAGCCACAGTTCTAACTTGATGATTTCTGTCTGAATTCATTTAAAGTTTAAATGAAACAACTATTATAGAGAAGTGAAAACAAAATGGCCTGTGATATAAAAGAAGTTAAATGAGAACCATGATAGAAATTAAACCTAAATCTAACCATACAATGGTAAATCTATGTAAAAAAATTTACTTATGTGACAAATGTGCTAAACCAAAATAGTCTCTAGTTTTCAAGAGTGTTTTGCTAAAAAAAGAAATCTAAAGTACATATATAAAGTCAAGAAGAGTAACATATGATTTTATATCAGTCAGGATCTATGTACTCAAGTTTTAAAATATACACAAAATAAAGTATGTTAAAAAAATAAAACTAAAAATATACAGAGACACACATTTGGCTCAATTTAAGGGGGACATCAAAAATAATATTCAGACTAGTAACTGCCTCAAAACTGTATATAAGTACTCCCCCCTACTATCTTTCTAATACTTATGTTGAATAGCATCACTCTTCTAAGAAGACACTTCAAGCTAACAAATGTAGGCAAAATTAAATGAATCCTATTAATGACTTGAGTTGGGACATTAAACACTATACTTTATACATACACATCACTGAATATATCACCCTCATTAAAAAGAAGAGTATTACAAGGGATATGCTTAAAACTGTCTGAAGTACCTATGAATTGTAGCTGCTTCTGAGAGACTCTCTTAGTAAAACTAAAACAGGACAGGAGGCAATTTTTGAGAGGGAGTAGGAACTTTTAAAGTACTTCCTGCTGACAGGGGGTAGCGTAATGAACAGTGGAGGTAAAGGTGATAAAAAGTGGTTTAAGGTCCTCTGAGATCAAAATCAGGAAACAAGAAACTTACAGGTCATTTAAGGAACTGAGAATAGTGTAACAGGAAGGGCTATGGCTGAATAACAACACTGTAAAAAAGAAACTCACAAATGAGTAATTATTTTCATACCAAATCTCATTCCACAGCAAAAACTAAGGACTAAGTACACTATTTATATTCAGTACTTTCTCTTATACAGGACAAAATTTTTATACAACAAAAATATGCTGCAAAAAGAGAAAAAGAAAATACATTAGAAATAGAGACCCTATTCCATGTAAGTTTCATAGAAAAATTCAGAAAAACAACAGAATTGTCAGTAGTAGAACTGTAAAAGGGAACAGCTTAAAAATTTAACAACAGAAAAACACTAAAAAAAAAGTCTCCTTTGAAAAACAAATGGCATGGATCCAGACAAAAGTAGATGATTGCTAAAAATCAGCAAAGCATACACCTTCCAATTAAAATAATGAAGACTTTGCAGAAATGTCGCTTTGATTAAAATATTAAAGTATTTGGAAAGCTTATGTTCACAATTAGCAATTTTGAGATGACATGCATCACAGATAAACTTTCATCCAATGAAAGAAGTATAGGGCATACTTACAATTGAATCACTTACAATTATTTTTGAAAATTCAAGAACTGGAGAGATACCAGAAGACTGGAAAAAAGCAAGTGTGGTACTGATCTTCCATAAAGTAAGGAAAAAAGAGAATAGAAAGTTACCATGTTGTGAATCTGCTATGAGTCTGACATCAATAATTAAGTAAAGGAATAGTAAGAAAAAAATCTATAACTATATGAGAAAAAGTAGGTACATGAACTGCAAATGGCAAGCTAAAAAATAAAAAAGAATGCCAAACTTAATGGCTTTTCTGTTTCTTGAAATTTGCTAGCAAATTAAGTTTTTTGAGAAAAGACACCACTTTGTCTTCTTACCAAATGATTGAAAAGTTGGCTTAATGATGAAAAAAGGTATATTAAGAAACCATAATTAGTAATGAGACCATGATTTCATGTGGGGTATACTAATACATAATCTCCTTACTGAAAATTAGGAAACATTTACATAACCCCTGTTGTCTCTGTTGTTCATCCACTTCAGCTGAGGGAAAACAGGTGTTAGAGGTACAGAGCAGTACTAAAGGTAAGAATTTCTCCCCATTTTTAATACTAAATAATATCCAACTACTGATTCATTTGGAATTAAGGCCTATTGAGCCTTAATTTGAGCCTATTATCAAAACTCCTACACAAACTTCAGAAAGATGTTTTCCATTTAAATCAATTTCCTGATAATCTAAAGCTCCAAAGTAATAAATTCTTTTTTATGCACATGGTAGCTATAGCTTTTTTACCAACAACTGCTAGGTACCCCAAGAATGCCTTAAAAATTAAGGTCTTTTTCCTAAGTCCTGGATTCGCTATGGATGAATATGTATAATCTTTTTCTGGGTATTAGGTTCTCTGCTATATGCTTTACAAGTTTTCTCATTTCATTACCATAACACAGTAAGGAAGATAGTAAGGTACACATATATTAACCCTATTTTATAAGTGATTACCTAAATCAACCAGCTAGGATTTTTTTTAAGTTGGGATTTCAACCCAGTCCTTGGATTTCAAGTCCATTACACTTTTCTATTAAACTACAATGATATTTGGAAAGAATTCATAGCATAAAAACACTGAAGTAAATGTAATCTAAAAATTGCCTGGAAAGAGCTTGATATAGTGAAAATAAGCATAAGCTTTAAAGTAAGACCGATCTAGTTTTCAATCCTGAATCTTCAGCTTCCTAATCCATTACCTGTATAGTTTAGTCTGGCCAAATTACTTTCTCCACCTTCGCTCCCTTCTCACTAGGGATGGGTATAATAACCACTTAAGGTTGTTAGAAAGTTGAAATAAAAGAATATGCGTAAAGTAACATAATAGTAGGTGTTCCACTTCCTCTTCATAATTGGAATCAGAAATAACCAAGATTCACCACTGCATCCCAGGCCTTAAAGTAGTGCTTAACATATAGAAGGAACTCAATGAAGATTTGATGGATAAAAATGAAATTAACTAATAGCTAAATAATACCATAAAACATGCAATTTATAAGAGAGATCTATAATCAAGAAAAGGATAAAGTATAAATTGTATTTATTTAACATTCCTTAAAAAAAACACTCAGATGGCAAGTTGAACTCTGAAGAAGATTATAGTAATCAAAAAGGTATGAGCAACAGACAAAACAAGTGATAAAATAAAATCTTGGACAACAAATCAGAAAAATAATTCCATATAAGATATTTGGAAAAGTCTTGGGTGCTATGCCTGAATCACAAAAGGTAAATTGTACTGAATTAGTACCTTGTAACAAAGAATCAAACAATATTAAGAAACCTTTTTTTCATAAAATAATCTGATTCTTGAAAATACATTAGTTCTGTGAAAAGTAGAATCACTTTTATCTTTAAATTTACAAAGAAAATAGTTTATGTACTATATACATAATAATTAATATGCATAACATTAAGTTTCTGTTTAAAAAATACCACAGAACAAATCAGAATTGCTCATATAGTTGGGACAAAAAGAAGTGCTTTGTCAAACAGGAATCAGTTACTGACACCAGTGCCAAAATTCATGAACTTCAATCAAAACTTTCAAGCACAACAGCTTACTCTTTATGATCTCTTCACCTAATACCAACACTGTTCAGAAACCCTTTAACTTACAGAATAAAACACTAATATTGATGTCATAAAATGATTTGGTTACTCAAACAACTGCACAAAAAAAAGTATGGAATTAATACCATTTTCCTCTATTTAAATCATTGATAGCTTGTCCTTCCAAAAAGCCTCTCCCAATTTATTTAATAAAGCCATATAAAAAGTTATTGTTGCCCTGGCTATTGTGGCTCAGTGGATTGAGCACCAGCCTCTGAACAGGTGTCACCAGTTGGGGCACACGCCTGGGTTGCTGACTGGATCCTCGGTGGGGGACACACAAGAGGCAACAACACACTGGCATTTCTCTCCCTGTCTTTCTCCCTCCCTTACCCTCTCTCTAACAATAAATAAATAAAATCTGAAAAAAAAAAGTTATTGTCAAAACTATATAAAACAAAAACTTGAAATTTATAAATAGTTTGTTTAAAATAGTCCCTGTTTATGCTCATTGTCTTAGCAAAATTATTAGCAACCTCCATACTTTCAAAAGTGTCCCCTTTTGACCAAGAAATTGTATGATATCCTTCTCTATAAAGGATGTAACTAGCATTTTAGAGACATAAATGTCTGGAAGGCAAATAAATCGTTTAAGAGGTTTCAGAATGCAGCAAATTATTTAAAATTAAACATGAGTTTCTAGGCTCTGAATGTAGAAAGCAAACTATGGAAATAAAACAGACACCAGAATTCAAGTCAATATTAACTGAGTGCTTACCTTATGCTAGATAAGTAGAGACAGGAGTAATATAGAAGTTACATTTTTAAAAATTATTTTATTCTCACCCCCCCCCCCCCGAAATAAAACACATGAAACATATGTATTATCCCTGGGGAGTAGGGGCTGAGGGAAAGAGGACATTTGAGACAGGGCCTTTTTAGTTTTTTACTTTATACATCCATGTTATCTGAGTTCTTACAAGTAAGCATTTATTTACTTCAAATTCAAAAGTTTTATGTGAAAAATAGAAGCTGTACAGATAAATATTTTGCAAAAAATTTATAACTTTTAGCTTGCAAAGTCATCGGCATTACTTTCACCACTATCTGCAAAATGCTAAAATGTCTTAGGACGGTAAATTTGGCAATGCTGATGCTGCTTAGAGTCAACTTTCCAAGCAAAGTAAAATGTAGCATAACAAATTTATAACAACCTTGACAGATAAAGTACAAACTAGCAAAAATACACTTAAAATTAGTGGTCACTACAGTACTAGAATAAATGCTGAGAAGAAAAATAGCCAGTACAACAGAGCGGAATACCTTAATATTTTCCCCATGTCCTCACTAATAACAAGATTGTGACTCAACATTTAAGAAAGCAAATTCATAAAAAACAAGAATACCTACTATGTCATTCCCAATAAAGCACGGTTGACCACATGATATTGGCAATCAGTCAAAGCTTTTCTTTTCACGCTTTAGTTGATTAGGCTACCAGCAATAACTTTCTTAAAAGTCACAGATTAAATCATTACAGGATTTATAAGCTCTGAGAGGCTTACTAGTACGAGATGAAAAAAATACACTCTTCCCCTCTCCAACCTCAGATCACTGCCTATCATTCAGCTTCACTGTATTTTGGAAAGCAACATGTCTCAATATTTTCTAGAGGTCCAACAAAAGTCTTAGGTAAGTTTCCTTAAAAGTTGCTCTAGAATAACTAGAAGAAATTCACATTATAAACACAAATAAATCCTTAGGCTGAGTGATTTAGTAGTTACAATTGGAAATAACTGCAGAATTCTTACTCATGGCATAATCCTTGTTGAAAAATTTGATTATGTTTTCAAAAATAAAACCTCATCTATTCCTCTAACAAAACTGGAGCTCTCTGTATAAAAAATATCTCATAGAAAATTAACACCCAAGGGAGCTAAATGGTAAACTAGTCAGACCAACAGACACTCAAGGTCCTAAAAGGCTTTTATACCACACAAACCAACCAAATACAGCAAAAATAATCATGAAATAAAAAGAATAAATTCTACAATTGGTTTGGCATTTATCCATTAAAAATATATATATGCCAAAATGCAGTTTTTATATATCTGAGTTTAGTTGCCAATAAATATCAAACAGAAGAAAACAGGTTCCGTTCTTGCTAACACTGTTTCAAGTGTAACCCAACATTACCCTGATTTACTTTAACTGTCAGAAATCTACCAAGATGGTTTGAAATACAGCTAAGAACACATGCCCATGCAGACAGGACTGTGTTTGGTTCTCTACTGCATCCCCCTGGTTAGTGCTGGGCTTGTAGTAAGTACTCAGTAAAAATTTTATAAATGAATAAGAAATCTAGAAATGTGCCTATTGGCATTTAAACATAAAAAGTAATCAAAGTCAAGGAGTTCTTGCAGATCAAAAATCAGAGTATTCATGAACAAATTATAAATAACTCATTTATTATAAAGGATTTATTTTATAACTATGGATGCTGCATTTTTTAAGGCTAATTAAAAGTTTCTACAAAATCAAATGAGCAATTGAATAGGAGGAAAGACACTGTTCTATACAGACAGTACAAGAAGCAAGACACAGAGATGGCAACTAACATCGCCCTCTAAGGACCCACTATCTCCTGCCAAGTCATCTCATGAGCACTGTCTTACACGTGTTCCTCTGGGCTTAAGAGATCAGCGTTACAATAATGACTTACTCCATGGGACTCTCTTTTGACTGTGGTAACCTTCTGGATGACTTGGGGAGGCCAAGATGAAATAGATATTGACCTCCCGTAGGAAGTTTCAAATCCATTAGAGGAGATAAACATCTGTCTACAAATAACTGAATCAAGCATGGTGAAATAAGTGCTATGAGAAAGGTACTAAGAGATACTAAGCAGATAGTTAAGGCGGGTGAGTAAGGACTCACAGTGGCAAAGCTTGATTAGAGTGCAGGACCTGGACAGAGATGCAGAGGGGAAGTACAGTATTACAGCAGTGGGCCCTGCTGGAATGGCATGATCAGATGGGATGTCCAAATACCTCTTCATTGACTTCAGGGCAGGGATAAGGACACTAACTGGGGATGCTGAAGTACCCTGGAATTAGAAAAGTCAGGGAAGCCTTCACCACCTCAAGCTGAAGAAACAAGGAAGGAGACCTTACCAGGATGAATCGGAGAAGTAGCTACTCAAAGGACACTCTAGTTGTAGGAAATAGTGGCTACTGAGAGAAAAGCACCAAATCAGGGAAGAAACAAGATAAAATACCCTCCAACTTCCTCTCTCTTCTTCCTTCCATCCTCTGTTGCTGCCTCCCTTCAGCTAACCCCAACCAGAGAATGAAGGATGGCAGGCAACACCTGCTGCAAGGCCAGCCTCCTGAAACCGAGAGCCAAGAAAGGCAGAGAATGAATCTTCAAGAAAACGGAGAATAACCAAAAAAGCAAACTCCCAGACTCAGGGCTAGAATAAGAACAAAAGGGAGGCTAGAAAACGGGATGCCAAAGGAGGAACAATATTCTCTCAGAGAAATATAAAATGATGTTTTTCAGATCTAGATGCTGAATCTACAAGGAAACCAAAATTAGTGGCTAACCTGGAAAAATTGCTGGCATTTGGGGAGTAGGGTAAGCCATGGATGGACAGAAGTACCAGAGCAGCACCTTAGTTCTCTCAAGAAATAATAAAAGCAAGAATCATAGGGCTCTAGTTCTAGCTGTTCTATTCTCTAACTGTGTAACCTTGAGCAAGTCACTTGGATTCTCAGACAGTTTCCTCCACTACAAAAATGGGCAGAGGTTGAACTAAAACTCCAAGATCCCTTCCAGTTTTAGAATTCTCTGAACCAGTATCTCCATGTTTACCAGGTGTGTAAATACCTCACCCTACTGGAAAAACTTGGGGTCCTCACTTTTCAAAAAATATCATTTAAATAAAGACAATAAGAACTTACAGGTTCCAAGTCCTCCCTGGAATGACAAAGAATGTCAAAACACAAGTAGCCCTGGCTGAGTGGCTCAGTTGTTTGGAGCATTGTCCTGTACACTAAAAGGTCTTGCTTGCTCAGTTCGTGGCCAGGGCACATACCTAGGTTGGGTGTTCCATCCTGGGCCAGGGTGCTTGTAGGAGGGAAGCCAACCAACCGTTCAATGTGTCTCCCTCACATTGATGTTTCTTTCTCTCTCTCTCTAGTGCACACACTCTCTCGCGCTCTCTCCCCCCCCCCCACTCCCCCTTCTCTAAAAGCAATCAACATATCCTCGGGTAAGGATTAAACACACACTCGCGCGCGTGCGCGTAAACTCTTATCATTTAGTGTAACCTTGAAACTGAGTGAGACAGATGTAATGAAACCAGATTTTAAAACACGCTCTGGAATGCAGAGAATGCAAAGAAACAACTGAGTAAGCAGAATACCTTGTTTCAAGTGGTACATTTAGGAAAAAATGAAATAAGCTGTTCAGTCAATGGAGCAAAGAAATAAAGTTCTTAATCATGTCTCCAGAAATAAATGAGCTCCAATGTGGAAAGGACAGGTCTGGGTCTCAGTCTCAGTCCTGTTCTAAGGCATTTGGACATCCCATCTGATCATGTCGTTCCAGCAGGGTCCACTGCTGTAATAACGTACTACCCCTCCGCATCTCTGTCCAAGTCCTACACTCTAATCAAGCATTGCCTCTGTGAGACCTTACTCACCCGCCTTAACTATCTTCTTGGTATCTCTTGGTATTCCTCCCTCACACAGACACATAGACACAGAGCAACCACTACTATTCCTTCATTATACAAATATTCACTGAACAGTTCTTATGTGCCAGGTACTATCATCACCTTCAAAGGGCATTTTTAAGGACCATACAGATAATAGCGAATATAATTAATCATTACCTAATCTGGAGTGAGCTCAGACTGTACCACTTCCAAGCAGTCTTCTTGACTTCTCTAGCCAGCAACGAGCTCTTTTACCTGTGATACTACTGCGGAACCCATTTGTGCTGACACTGCTGTTAGCGCTCTTTCAACTGCATTAAGGTATATGGGGGGAGGGGGGGAACAGCTTGTCTTCAAATCTACTCACCATATACAACCTAGTTTCTGAACATTTTCTCCAATCCTGTCTCTCAAGTGTGGCAGCAATCAGGGAGCCTGGTGACTTAGGAAACATTTCTAATTCACAGGAATAAACTTAATTACATTATGACTGAGTCAAAGGTTTGCACACTTAGGAAATAGTTAAATTACATATTTTGATCATTTAAAAAGCATTCATTTGAGCACCTACTATGTGCTGAGCACTGGACTAAGGACAAAGGCTGCAGGGACACAAAGAGGAGTAAGGACCTCTGACCTCTAGGAGATTGGTGTCTAACACAAGACTCAAATAAGTGAACGAAAATGTGCAGGGCAACCTAGTGAAGGCTGTAATACAGATATGAACAAGTGTCATTGTACACATAAAGGTCAAATTCTAACTCACTCTGCCTGAAGAAAAACAGAGAAAAAGTAACATACACGTGTGTTAAAGGAAGAACTGGAGATTTATCACTTGACAGATCCCTGAGCAATTATAATCGTAAGCAGGAGGGAAAGGCTGTGAAAGGACAAAGAGCTATGAAAAGCTATGATACTTTCTAAATGATGGACAGTTCACAGTGCTAGAGTAGATGCACTGGGCGGAGCACTTGCAGCTAAGTCCAGACTCCAGAGAGAAAAATTAGGAGCAGATTGTTAAGGGCCTTGAAGGACATGCCACACAGCTGAACTTTGGCAAGGGGAACCCCAAACAGATTGTTAAGCACAAGAGTGATCCAGCTGGATCTGATTTTTAGATAGAATATGGCGAGAGAGTCAGTCTAGTGACTAAGAAACTAGTTACAAGGTTTGGCAAAAGTTTAAGTAAGGAAATGTTTTGCAAAAGGCTAGGTGAGAGATGATGAGGGCCTGAATTAAAGCATTATCCTGTGGGAAAAAGGAGACCAAATCCAAGAGATATTACTAAGGCAAGTTTAATAGGACCTGACGATGGACATGGAAAACCAAAGAGACAGAAAACAGCTATAAATGGCCTGCATATGGTGGAACTTTTAGGGAGAGATACTTGGCTTCGTTATAGTTCATCTTAAAAATTAGTTCTTTAAAAGTAATCTTTGTTTAAACCTCTCCTGAAAAATCTTCCTGAATATAATTTCAGGCTAAGTATATTACAGTAATCATAAAAATTGTCTTCTTGTACAGAATCCCCATAAACATCAGTTACTACCCTATACTATAAAGTTTAGATATTGATAGAACTTGACATCTCCCTGGGGAAATTCTAGAATTTCCTTTTTGGAATAAAAGCCTGATATCCTCTTTCTCAAGCAATAAACTGCAAACCAGGCAACTGCCTAAATTTTCCAATCAGCAGAATATATTAGTATCACAAAATGCTTTTCCGGTTCAATGCAATTTACACTGAACTTTCTCTGCTCATCTTCATATCAATTATGGATGGTCAAGTGGTTAGATTACTACCACGCACAATGTTTTTACATGTAAAAAAAAAAAAAAAAAAAAAAACCCACCATCTAGAACTTCAGAAATATCAAAATGAATGTGACCACAGCCTCTGCTAAACCAAACTCAGTTCAGTCTGGAAACAAATCTGGCTTCTCTGTTATCTCTCTTATTTCCCATTTACGCTCTCAGACCAAAAATCTGATTTTTTAGTGGTTTACATCTTCCTTGTGCTAGGAAAGGTAATATGGTGATTTCATCCAGTTATCTATTGCTCGGCTGCACAAAAAGTTAAAGTTTTAAAAAATTTAAGTGCAGGTAAATGAGAGATGTTAACACTATTCATTAAAGGGCTTTATCACCTACTCAGTTCAATACAGGCAATGTACTGAGAGATAAAGATAACGGATGAGAATTTTCAATTTAAAGCTCACTACAGAAGCTCTTAAAACTGCAACTACTATTATAAGATCCCTCCCAGCTTCTCCACTGAAAGTAGGAAAAATAATTACTTGATTTGTTTTTAATTTCCTACAGAGGTGAAAGTAAACAGTTTAATCAACAAGTAAAACCAAATGTTACTTCAAATTAGCAAAAAGAAGTTCAATGCATCTCTCACTCATAACAAAAATTACAATATGAATGCTGCAAAAAATGCATAATTCAAATATGCTTCCTAGTCTATTTATTATACTCAACTTTCTATAACCGAGCTGTGCTGAGAAACTAAACCTTTCCTTTCAGTTTTCATGAGCCCCATAAAACTATTCCAAAGTTTTCAATATTTTTGCACAAGATACCCCAAAAGCCTAAAATCACCTCCCTCCCCGCACACATACTCACAAACAACACTCATAATTATTACACACACAAAAAAAACGGAGCCAGGCAAGAACACAGTGCCAAAAATAAAACAACAACAGAAAATGTTTGGCCTGCAACTTAAGAGTCTATTAATGGGCAACTGGTCAAAATTAAGCTTTCACAGTAAGAGAAAGCTTAACTTTTGTGTCTAAAATAAATAATATCTTGCGACAGCTTTCGAAAGGAAAACAGGGCTACACAAAAATGAACCGAAAAAGAGGAAGAGACTGTCTCCAATCCGGTTTGGTGGCTAATGACCTCTGGGTGGAACAGGACGGCCCTAGTCTCAGCCTCCAACTCATCCTCGCAGGGGAAGTGAGCAGAGATCCCACGGCTTAGAGGGCCTGGACAGCCACGTAGTCGTACTCACCCCAGAGGGAGCCGTAAAGGAGGTGGGGAGAAAACATTTGTGCCCACGGCCCCAGGTACTCAGGGTTGGGGCTGGCCCATCTCCCAGACCCTTGGGGTCTACTCACTCCGCAATTGGCCAGCAAGAAAGCCATTCGCCAAGGTCCCCGCCCTTTGTGCCTCCAGGGGAGGGAGCCGGGCCGCTTCCAAGCACCCCTTTTCCTCCCCACCCCCCACGCAGATCTCCGGGCGGCAGCGCAGACAGCCCTGCCAGGTTCAGCTGGTCCCCAGAGCACCTCCTTACCCTAACCCCTGTTCAGCCAGCCCCTCCCCGGCTTAGGGGCCGCACCGATTGGCTGGGCCTGTAGGTTCCTGGCAAAGAGAACCCTGGCGATTGGCCACGGGTCACCTGCTGTAGGAGGTGAGAGGCTGACGATCAATTTCGGGGTAGAGAGGCGGGAGAGAGCAGACCACCAGGGTCACGGGCAGTCTGCAGCCTGTGGGCGCCCAGCGGGCTTTCTAGTTCTCCCACCCTACCCAGACCCCACCAGGCAGGGGTTCGGCCTCACCCAGCCTCGGACAAGTGGCCGCTGCCCCCAAGAAAGGGGTCTGCGCCCCAGAGAGCTCAGCCAGGCTTTCCAGCCTTCCGCCCCGCGATTCCTACAGAATGGGGAGTAAGAAAGAGTCGGGTCACAGACTTAAACGCGCACGGTACACCCATCGGCTTCTAGCTGAACATCCCCAAATATCTGGTAAGCTGTAGAGCCAAGTTTCATGTTTATAAACTGTTTTTGCTTCCTTCCGGAAAGCTGTTGGTTTCGAGTGCCGGGGAAGTGCTGAAGAGGAGGAGGCAGTGAGGGGAGGTGGAGGCAGTACATCAATAAACAAAAGCATGGTGCCCGTTTTATTTAAAAATCCAGGGAAACACCGTGGGCCTGCTGTTATGCCACAGCTCCATAAGGAATGTAGGTGGCTTATAAACATGCTTCAGGAATCCAAGTCATAGCCTCGAATTAGATAAAAAAATTCAGACTTAGAAGACCTTGACAGAATCATCCCTCCAAAATGCAGGAAATCATAGGCATAAATGAGTAACTTATGATCTGAGGACAGTCTTTTACTATTCTTACTATATTTCCTCACAACTATTTATATATACCTGTAGCTCCTAAGTGTCTCATAAACTGTGCTCTACTGGTACCATCTACAACAACTAGCATAGTGCAAACTGCACACAAAAGGCTCAATAAATGCTTGCTGCACTCTGTTAAAGATCCCTTCGGTTTGTTTTTTGTAATTTTTTTCAGAATGTCCAACACGAGCCCTGGCCAGTCTGGCTCAGTTGGTTGAAGCATCATCCCACAGACAGAAAAGTTATGGTTCAATTCCCTGTCAGTCCACATGCCCAGGTTGCTGTTATATGCTGGTCAGGGCGCATAGAAAAAGGCAACCAATCGATGTCCCCCCACCTCCATCCCTTCCTGCTTCCTCCTGTCTGTCTCTATCTCTCTCATCCTTTCCTACCTCTCAAAAGCAATGAAAAAATGTCCTCAGGTGAGGATAAAAAAGAATGTCCAAAACCAAAGTCCATACCTTCACTTCAAATTCACTCCTCAAAAGGCTGGTCCTGGACTTCCAGCCAAGAGGGAGGCGTAGGTGGACACACTCTGCCTTCTTGCACAACAAAATTAAGGACAACAAAGATTTAGAAACAACAAAACAAACAACTGATAGAAAATTGAACTGTATGGAAGTCCAACAACCATTCATCCAAACTGGTAAGAGGGGCAGAGTCATGGCAGAAAACAGTGGAGGTGGGTGGACCCCGGCACGCACTCACCAGAGCCCAGTAGACTCCAGGCGCACAGGCGGCGGCTAATGGACCCCGGGCACAGGGTGGCAATGGTGCAGACCCAGTGAGGCCTCACAAGGCAGGTGGTTGACTGACCAAGTGGTCCCACATTCGTGTGCAGTTAATCTGGGGGAAGGGACTGAAATCCGAGAGAGAGTGGAGCAAGTACCATTGTTCCTTCTCAGACCCCGTCCCCACAAACAGCATCACTACCCAGCAACTGGGCTGCCCTGCCCTGGGGAACACCTAAGGCTCCGCCCCTTACTACATAACAACCGCAACCAGACCAAGAAAAAAAACCAAAAAAGGCTCAAACAGGAGAACAATCAAAGCCCCAGAGCCAATTCATCTAAGCAACCAAGAGATAGCCAACCTATCAGATGCACAGTTCGAAGCACTGGTGGTCAGGATGCTCACAGAATTGGTTATTTTGCTCACAAATTAGATGAACAAATGAAGGCTACAATAAGTGAAATAAAGGAAAATGCACAGGGAACCAATAGAGATGGGAGGAAAACTGGAACTCAAATCAATGCAGTGGACCAGAAGGAAGAAAGAAACAAACAAACAGAAAAGAATGAAGAAACAAGAATTCAAAAAAATAAGGAGAGTCTTTAGGAACCTCCAGGACATCTTTAAATGTCCTAACATCCGAATTATAGGGGCACCAGAAGGGGATGAAGAAGAGCAACAAGTGGAAAACTTATTTGAACAAATAATAAAGGAGAACTTCCACATTCTGGCAAAGGAAATAGACTTCCAGGAAGTCCAGGAAGCTCAGAGAATCCCAAAGAAGTTGGACCCAAGGAGGAACACACCAAGGCACATCATACTTACATTAGCCAAGATTAAAATGAAGGAGAGAATTCTAGAAGCAGCAAGGGATAAGGAGACAGTCACCTACAAAGGAGTTCCCATCAGACTGTCAGCTGATTTCTCAAAAGAGACCTCATAGGCAAGAAGGGGCTGGAAAGAAGTATTGCAAGTCATGAAAGTCAAGGACCTATATCCAAGATTGCTCTATCCAGCAAAGATTTCATTTAGAATGGAAGGGTAGCCCTGGTTGGTATAGCTGAGTGGATTGAGTGCAGGCCTGCGAACCAAAGAATCCCGGATCGATTCCCAGTCAGGGCACATGCCTGGGTTGCAGGCCAGTTCCTGACAGGGGATGTATGAGAGGCAACCACGCATTGATATTTCTCTCCCTTTCTCCTTCCCTTCCCCTCTAAAGATAAAATAAATAAAATCTTTAAAAAAAATAGGATGAAAGGGCAGATAAAGTGCTTCTCAGATAAGGTCATATATATGAAATGTTTAAGGGACTTATCTAAGAAAAATAAGATAAAAAAATGACAGTAAAAAGACAGCAAACTCATAGATATTAACAACCACACCTAAAGCACAAGCAAACTAAGCCAACAACTAGAACAGGAACAGAAACACAGAAATGGAGATCACATGGAGAGTTAGCAACAGGGGAGTGGGATGAGGAGGGGGGGGAAGGTACAGAGAATAAGTAGCATAGACGGTAGGTAGAAAATAGACAGGGGGAGGGCAAGAATAGTGAGGGAAAAGTAGAAGCTAAAGAACTTATGACACATGGACATGAACTAAAGTGGGGGAATGTGGGTGGGAGAGGGTGTGCAGGGTGGAGAGGAGTGAAGGGGAAAATGGGACAACTGTAATAGCATAATCTATTAACTATATTTAAAAAAGAATAATGCAAATAGAAAGCAGAGCAGTGGTTGGAGGGATTGACTGCTGAAGGGGCACAGGAAGTTTTGTGGTGCTGGAAATGTTCTGTGTCTTACTTGATGGTTACATGTATGCATACATTTATCAAAGTATATTGAATTGTACATCCAAAATGGATGCATTCTTTTGTGTGCAAATTCAAACTCAATGAAGTTAATTAAAAAGAATAACTCATTATATGTAAACTAGCTGCAATAAGTTTCATATAGGAGAGTTGCATGGACTATGAGAACATGAAAGGAAGAATTCACATAGGCAGGGAGATGTTGGCAAGTAGAAATAAAATGAATGAAGGTTAGGGATGGGTGTCAAGGGGACAGTGTAAAAGACAGAAATAAAAGCATGGCCAAGGCCTTGAGGTGGAAGGTACATGACAAATTGAGGAAGCTTGAAAAAGGTCATTGTGTGGAGTGCAGAAATCAGGGAGTGGAAGGTATAAGATGGAGCTAGTGGGTAGGTAGGGCTAAACCTTGCTGGCCATTGTTAAAGACTGAGCTGCATCCTAAGCCCAATGAAAAGCAGTTGAAGTTCTTTCACTGCAGGGGGTTGGGGGTGATGAGGGTGTAATGAAATTGGTTTTGGAAACCAATTACTGTGGCTATAATGTTGAGAATGAATTGGAGGAGCTAGGGTAGATTCAGGAAGACTTTACTAAGATTATTACGGTGGTGATGGAGACGTATGGACAGAATTGAGAATGTATTTAGGAGGTAAAAATGACAACTTGGTGATGGATTGAATGTGAAATGAAGAAGGTATTAGGGACTGCTAGGTTTATGGTCTACATAATTGAGTGGATGGTAGTAGTTTTCATCTGATATAGAGGGCTCTGGAAGAGGATCAGACTTTTTTTTTTTTAATTTAATTTTTTTAATATATTTTATTAGTTATGCTATTACAGTTGTCCCATTTCTCCCCCTTCATTCCCCTCTATCCTGCACACCTCCTCCCACCCGCATTCCCCCCCTTTAGTTCATGTCCATGTATCATATTTATAAGTTCTTTAGCTTCTACATTTCCCATACTATTCTTATCCTCCCCATCTATTTTCTACCTACCATCTATGCTACTTATTCTCTGTACCTATTCCCCCTCTCTCCTCCTCCCACTCCCCTGTTGCTAACCTTCCATGTGATCTCCATTTCTGTGGTTGTCCCTGTTCTAGTTGTTCGCTTAGCTTGCTTTTGTTTTAGGTGTGGTTGTTAATACCTGTGAGTTTGCTGTCATTTTACTGTACATGTTTTTTATCTTCTTTTTCTTAGATAAGTCTCTTTAACATTTCATATAATAGGGCTTGGTGATGATGAACTCCTTTAACTTGACCTTATCTGAGAAGCACTTTATCTGCCTTTCCATTCTAAATGAAAGCTTTGCTGGATAGAGCAATCTTGGAAATAGGTCCTTGACTTTCATGACTTGGAATACTTTCCAGCCCCTTCTTGCCTGTAAGGTTTGAGAAATCGGCTGACAGTCTGATGGGAACTCCTTTGTAGGTGACTGTCCCCTTATCCCTTGCTGCTTCTAGAATTCTCTGCTTCATTTTAATCTTGGCTAATGTAATTATGATGTGCCTTGGTGTGTTCCTCCTTGGGTCCATCTTCTTTGGGACTCTCTGAGCTTCCTGGACTTCCTGGAAGTCTATTTCCTTTGCCAGATTGGGGAAGTTTTCCTTTATTATTTGTTCACATAACTTTTCCACTTGTTGCTCTTCCTCTTCTTCTTCTGGTACCCCTATAATTCGGATGTTGGGATGTTTAAAGATGTCCTGGAGGTTCCTAAGCCTCTCCTCATTTTTTTTTGAATTTTTGTTTCTTCATTCTTTCGTTTGGTTGTTTCTTTCTTCCTTCTGGTCCATTCCATTGATTTGAGTCCCAGTTTCCTTCCCATCACTCTTGGTTCCCTGTGCATTTTCCTTTATTTCACTTAGCGTAGCCTTCTTTTTTTCACCTAATTTGCCACCAAATTTAACCAATTCTGTGAGCATCCTCATCACCAGTGTTTTGAACTGTGCATCTGATAGTTTGGCTATCTCTTCGTCGCTTAGTTGTTGTATTTGCTCTGGAGCTTTGATCTGTTCTTTTGTTCAGGCCATTTTTTTTTTGTCTTGATGCGCCCGTTATGTAGTGAGGGGCAGAGCCTTAGGTGTGTTCACCAGGGCAGGGCAACCCAGTTGCTGGGTTGTGATGCTGTATGCGGGGCAGGGGTCCAAGAGGAAAGAATGGCACTTGCCCTGCTCTCTGCTGGATTTCAGTCAGTTCCGCCACTTCCCACATGTAAACTGGGCCCTTCTGGTGCTGATTCTCAGGTGGGTGGGATTGCGTACATTCTAGGACCCTGTGGGTCTCTTCAACGAACTCTCCTGTGAGGCTCAGAGTCTCTCCCGGCACCTCAACCCCCACAGGTGTTTTAAATCGGTGTTTTGAGGCTTTATGTCCCCACGCTGGGGCCCTGGGTTGCACAGTCTGCCTCACTCCCCAATTTCATCTGGTTTATCTTCCTGCGGATGTGGGACCAGCCAGCCCACCAGCCATCTTGCACTCCACACCTCTCTACAATCCGCCGCCTGGCTGGGTCTGCCAACCACTGCCTTGTGCACCCGGGATCCACCAGCCACCACTTTGCCCCAACCCCTCTCCATCTAGCCGCCCAACTCCACCCCTCCTACCGGTCTGGATGAATGTGTGTACTTTAACTCCTTGGTTGTGGGACTTCCGTACAGTTCAATTTTCTGTCAGTACTGGTGGTTTTTTTGTTTCTAAATTTTTGTTGTCTGTATTTTGGTTGTGCGAGGAGGCACAGTGTGTTTACCTACGCCCCATCTTGGCCAGAAGTCCTATTTGTATTATTCTTTAAAAGTTTTTTGTTCAATTTATTTAAAATTAAAACAAAAAATAGTTCACACATTTCTCCTACACCCCCACTCCCCACTTCTTGCAACTACCAATCTGTTTTCTGTATTTATGAACTTGTTTTGTTTTTCATTTAGATTCTACAGAGATCACATGGTCTTTGTCTTTGTCTGACTTGTTTCACTCAGCATAATGCCCTCCAGGTCCATCCATGTTGTCTCAGATGACAAGATTTCATCCTTTTTATGGTTGAATAATGTTCTACTGTGTGTGTCTGTGCATGCTACAATTTCTGTATCCGTTCATCCATGAAGAGCCACTTAAGTTGTTTCCATATCTTGGCTATTGTAAATAATGCTGCAATGAACATGGGAGTACATGAATCTTTTTGAACTGGGGTTTTCATTTTCTTCAGATAAATACCCAGAAGTGGAATTACTGGATCACATAATAATTCTATATTCAATTTTTTGAGGAACTGTCATACTGTTTTCTATAATGGTTGCACAGAAGTACACAAGATTTCTCTTTTCTCTGCATCCTTGCCAACACTTGCTATTTCTCATCTTTTTCATAATTTTGACCATGCTAACAGGTATGAAGTAATATCTCACTGTGGTTTTGATTTGCATTTCCCAGATCATTAATGATGTTGAGCATCTTTTTATGTACCTGTTGGCTATCTATATGTCTTCTTTGGACAAATATCTATTCAGATCTAACACCCATTTTTAAATCAGATTATTTGCATTATTCTTTGATGTTTATGTTCACCACAAGACTGTAAGCTTAATGAGGCAAGGCTCTACATATCTGATTTTGTTAAGTATCATATCCTCAGTGTTTAGCCAAATGCTTGGCACATATTAGGCGCTCAGTAATGGATTTCATACAGGAATAGATTCTGAAAATAATTCTGTGATAAATATCAAACTATAAACAGTGATGTAGAAAAAACATATTAATTTTGCCAGATGGTCAAGGTCAATGTCTAACAACTCCCACTGATACCCTTTTAAATTTCCTTTATTATCTGCTTTTCTAGCAGTTAATTTTGTGCCTGAGCAGGCCAAAGGACTTAATTCAGTGTTAGCTGATTAAACAGTTCTCCAGGCCCAGGGGGAAAGCCTATATCTCTAATTCTGTCTAAGTACTATACTGTTTGACCCTTATATAAGAGACATAATACTTATTTATATATAATTCTTGCTTACCAGTTCTTTTTTTGTGCTTATGTCTTGTCTCCCCAACTAGACAGAAAGACCTGTGCGGTTATCAAGGACTTTGTATTTAACAATGTATTTCCAAGTGTTGTTTTGTTAAAGTGTCCTCCAAATCTCCCATCATCATGGGTTGGTAGTTTCAAAATCTCATGAACTACCATTTTTGACAGTTTAATATCAATAGTTAACTTGTAGTAAAAATTTAGTGGGCCCAATTATCAATAGTTTGTATTGATAAGCTTAAGTGTTAAGATTAGGGGTAATGGCAATTAATAAGATTTATGACAGCCACTTAATAATAATACGGAGTTTTCATCAATTGATCAATTGATCATTTGTCCTATCAATTGATAGGACATCAATTATTATCAATAATACGGAGTTCATAGCTACAGTCCACAGTTTCGTACTAGAGATAAGTATTTGTTGTAGATATATAGTTCTCATTTTCCTAATCCTACTGTAAAGTTAGTGTGCATAAAAGATGTAGCATTTAGAATGAAGAGTAATTACACAACCCAAGGCAACTTTACCCATTTTATCCCCCCAAACTGTAGTACTTCTAAGCAAATTTGGCAACTCAACTGTTTTTTAAAAAATCTACAAGTAGTTACAGAAGAAGATTAAGTGACCAATGCCTTAAACCCATATATGACAACTGATTACCTACCCATGTATCAAAAGGATCTTCAATACTTGTTTCTGAAATTAAATTGGTACCTTGTTTTCCAAGATAAAGAAGAATAGACTATGGTGATTAACAAGTAAAACAATAAAAGATCATTCTGTACACCCACCTTAAACTTATACAGTGATATATGTCAATTATTTCTCAATAAAACTAGAAAATATTAAAAACAAATACAAGACAAGAAAAACACAACAAAACCCTCTAAATTTCCATCTGGCTGCCTTGCACCAAGTGCAGATTGTTTTATATCAAATATTTAAAAATAAAAACACTAAGATTCAGAGTGAGGGAATTTTAAAAGGGCAAGAAGTCTACTGAGTAAAAAATAGGCCAGCTTTACCTATGGCTTTAAAGATGAAAAGAATATACAGAATTCATGTACTACTTTAAAGAATATTATTTCTGCTAGAGAGTCCACTAATGTATAAAAATCATATTCGCTCAGATATCATCTCAGACATAGATCACAAATACTTTTGATACAAATAGAAGGAAAAAAGAGGAAAAATTGGTTTTAAAAAATCATAGTTTCCCTAGTAATTTGCCTAGCAATTCAGGCCAAATGATCAAAGCAGGTAACATTAAAGGACAACTCTTGGAAGCAGGAAAAATGCAGCTCCACCATTCTGTCTGACCAGCAACCAGAAGTCTCAAAATTGAAGTCGCCAAGAAGTTTTCATGTAGAAACTTTGGCCAAATGGAATAAATACACCACTTGACATACAGTAGAAGCAGTCTTTATGTTATGATTAAAGCCACCATGTCCCAAAAGTTTGTAAATTATCTGTAATTCTCAACACTTTATCAAACATAAAGAAATATCTGTTCCAGGCGAGGAATTAACACCCCACAAGGCTATGGTAGTGTACAGTACTGCCTTGTTTACCAGTGTGTCTTTAGCAGAGGTGTCTGCTGAATGAATGAAACGCCAGGTACAATGCTATAAAAACAGCAGCATAAAGAACTATAAGGGTTGAAAATGGCTAGTCTAGCAAGCAGGGCAAAGAAAGTGGAAGGGCAGAAGGCTGATGGTTTTCTATATGAACTTTTCAGTACTACTCAATTTTAAAAATTATATTAGTTTCTGTTGCCCCAATTTCTATAGGTAAAATCTGCATTAGTCACTTAACTTTCTTCTGAAACAACTTATAGATTTCATTAATAACATGAGTTGACAAATTTGGTTAGAAGTACACAGCTCCTTGCCATAATATCGGTGAACTGGCTTTGTATTAAGTAATTATTCTTCATATTAAATGCTCTGGCTTTTCTGCACTCTAACGTCACATCCGTGAAAGGGTATGCGGAAAGGTACTGCTTTTATTTTATATACTTCTACATAGGTCAACAATTCTCAGATTTTTAGCTTAACATGTCATTATTGCAGTCTTAATTCAGTCTTCATTATGATCTTTATTCTTTGTACTAGACCAAGCTCTGTAAAGGCAAGGATAATATGCCGTTTATTCACAATTATATCCTCTACAACTATTATAGTGCATGGAACACATGAAGTGTTAGATATTTACCAAATCAATAACTTTTCTAAAACATATTCTCTCTATGTTCTGATGTGAGCATGCACTATTTAAAATTTTTAATTGTATTTTTATAAAGAGAAGGCAGGAAAATATGTAAGTTCTTAAAAGATTTCCATAAAAACACAGTTAAAATAAATTTCTGACAGTTACAAGAATGATAGCCTTTAGCTTCTATAAAACTGTGCCACCTATTTAGTTGTTTCCCAACAGTTTAAGATAGATGGTCCACTACTAATAAGACAGAATTAATTTAAAAAATGAAGCCTAGGCTTCTAAGTCCCAATGTAGGAGCCAGAAATTCAACTGCCCTTAGTAATAACAACAATGTCGGCAACAGCCCTTAGTGGAATTTCCTTTTGCTGGAGGAAACCCAAGTAACTGGCTACTTCTCCAAACCCTTTACCTGTGGAAGAGGTGACACATCTATATTGCAGTCACTTCCTTTGGACACAAAGAGCCTCAAGGGAGAAAAACAAAACACATATATTTTTCTACCTGACACAAAAATAAAATCTAGCCCTGGCTGGTGTGGCTCAGTGGATTAGCATCAGCCTGCAAACTGAAAGTCACAGGTTCGATTCCCAGTCAGGGCACATGCCTGGGTTGGGGGCCAGGTCCCCAGTTGGGGGCATGCGAGAGGCAACCAATCGATGTTTCTCTCCTTTTCTTTCTCCCTCCCTTCCCCTCTCTCTAAAAATAAATAAAATCTTTTTAAAAAATAAAATTGAGGCTAAAGGAAACATTACATGGATAGTAAAGAGAGCTTTACATTATTGAAAAATTGAATTACATATTCAAAAAGCTAATCTTCAGTGAAGTAGCTTAACATTCAAGAAAAATACTAAAAAATTCTGCTATCTTAGTTACCCAGTTGTACATATAGCCATTATAGAAAAGAGGGTAGAATCGAGGTCCTAATTAAAGACTAATTTCTCAGCTAGTCTTCTAAAGTGTACACTAAATACTAATTTGTGATTGTCTATGACAAAAGTTTGAGAGTTCTGTAATTATCATACCAAAGTATCTAATTTTTAACAGAGATTTCAAAACAGCTCCATTGTTTTTTCAGCCTCGATAATGATCTAAAGTCTGCATTCCACCACATCTTTATGGATAATGATGTTTTATCCACAGATTCAATGGCATTTCTGGTAAGGTTTCTACCAGCCGCCCGACTTCCTCAGCCATATTCTTATACAAGGTATCATGGCCTTGCTTTCTAGGGGCTTGAGATAAAAAGCTAATAGTGAGCAAATAGTAAAGTGCAAAAATATCAAATTACAAGACAGTAGCAATGAAATTCCAATTTGATAGCCAAGCCCAATTTCTTAGCTCAAAGAATAATCACAGAAGCCATTTAGTAGAAAATTTTTTTCATATATCTACTCACTTATAGCATAAAAGTCAAAAACTTAAAGGTCTATACTATTCGATTAGACATTCACGTAAGTGTTTTCAAACTGACATCTAAAATGTCTCTGCCACAATCTTCTGTGTTTTCATTTCTGATAACCTATAAAAACTGTAAGATGCTCAACTTATGATAAACCTATCATAAGTTGAAATTATCTTTAAGTTGAAAATGCATTTAATATGCCTATTTACCAAACAAGTTACTTAGCCTAGCCGACTTTAAACATGCTGAGAACACTCACAGTAGCCTACAGTTGGGCAAAATCACCTAACACAACAATGAGTTCACTGTAGCAGGGGTGTCCAACCTGTGGGCCATGGGCCGCATGCAGCCCAGGATGGCTATGAATGCAGCAGCCCAACACAAAATCATATTTTTACTTAAAACATGATGAGATTTTTTTTTTGTGATTACATGTCACAATGTATTTAATGTGTGGCCCAAGACAACTCTTCTTCTTCCAGTGTGGCCCAGAGATGCCAAAAGTTTGGATACCCCTGCTAGAGTACTGGTCGTTGACCCTTGTAAGAACATGGCTGGGGTCTGCAGCTCACTGCCACTAGCCAGTACCACATACTGCTAGTGAGATAAAAGATCAAAATTCAAAGCAAAGTTTCTATTAAACGTGTATCACTTTTGCACCATTTTAAAAAAACATTATAAATTGAATTACCCTAAGTCAGGGACCATCTGTATAAGCACACACTGAATCAGCTCAGTAACAACCTTAAATCCAAGTGCTACCAAGTTATTTCATTGCCCATGTTTTTGTTTATAATCAAGTTGGCACCGAGCACTTACTACACTTGTCACAGAAGAGCCTGGGTCATATAAATTACACATGTGTGAAGTGAGATCCAACTGACCTCATGTCACGTGCTATACAAATGAAGGTTTCCCAGCAGTCAGAATAGAACAAAGTGCTGAGATGGCAGGAGCAGCACATTCCGCAGTGGTGTGTGCATGCCAAACATTAACAGAATCTATACCCTGTCAGGACCATTTTCACACTGTAAGTAGTAATCTGTATGATATCTAGACTGCTGCTCTAATTCATTACATCTTGTATAATATAGGGTACTGCAAACCCTACAGGATGTAAAATCCTAAGTCTTTTTCCAGTGAGCAATCCCTGTATGGGAATATCTCAGCAGGCAGTTGGTAGTACAGCTACTAACAGTACAGGTAGTACAGTACAGGTAGTACAGCTTATTAGTTAAAGAATCCAAAAGGCTTCCCTCCATTAATCAGTATCATCAAACATCCACTGAATGCCTCTTATAGGCTAACCAGGGGAGTTTAAGATGCTCAGTAGCCCCTCTGGCCTCTTTTCCAGGACTACCCTAATGTAGTTGGGTGGAATCACATGAAAACATACCATAAGCTAACATACAACAAGTTTAGAATGACTATAGAAACTCAACTTCCACAGGAGTTGAAAGGAGAGAGAAGATTTTAGTTGTCTTCTCTCATCATCAGACTATCCAAATTGCAATTTGCAGATACCCACAGAGGAACAGAAAGAACAAGAAAAGGAAAGGAACAGAGGAAAGATGGAAGGAAGGGGAAAAGGCAGAAGATTTGCTCCAGATGAAGTCACTCAATCAAAATAGAAAGAAGAATGGAATTAATGTACTGAGTACCTTCTATGTATAAGGCATAATGTGTTAGGAATATTATAGTATCTTATCACAACTACTTTACTGAAGTTTTATACCTACATTTAAAGATTAAATAACTGAGAGTTAAGTACTTGCCCCAAATTACACAGCTAGTAAGAGGACAGAGCCAGAACCATGGCTCTAAATATACTAACTCTTAAACCACATTTTGATACTTGGACAGTGTCTGTTGGGCTTTGCACAGGTACTATGGGGAATATACTATCAATTAGTAAGTTTTCTATCAAGCCTAATAAAACTTATAATCTCAAGTTATATGATGATGAGTTATATATTAATAAAAGACATAATGCATGTAAAGCCCACACAACTGCTGGCATGTAAGAAATGCTCATGTATTAATGGCGGCTATTATTATTAAAAGTGGAATATTATACTGGCTACACAGAAGTGAAAATTACAGCAGAGGCTGAGGAGGTAAGAGATTTTTTTTTTTATTACAGTGATAAGAAAAAGGTGGCATGAAGAGGTAACATGTGTACTGAGTCTTGAATAATTGGAAAGGATTTATAGAGGCAAATTTGAGGACTGGGGGTGGAGAGGACGTAGAGCAGTACAAGTAGAAGCTTGGAACCAGGAAAGCTTTCTGTGTGGAACATCAGGTACATGCAGGGACAGGGGATGGAAAGGTAGCTTGGGGTCAAATCAAAGAGAGACTGAAATCCCTTAATAAGTTTAACTCCATCCTATAGGCAAATATAATCCATTGAAGGTTTTTCACAGTTAATTTAGTTTCTCATTTATAGGATGAAGAAGAGAATTCAGGACTATTAGGAGTGCACCAGAAATGGAGCTGGCAAGATATAACAAAAACAATAGTTAAGATAATGTGAGGGGAGGGGTGTAAGTGATTCTATTTAAAAAAGAAAAAAAAAGAGTCCTCAGGTTTGATAGGTTAGAAATTCCCCCTAAAAGGATCCTCAACTTTCAAACCTCCATGGCTTAGAGAATAACATTGTCATTAACAGAAAGAAAAATCGGATAAAGAAACGGGTTTGGGGAGGAAAGGGATGATAGACTCACTTTTAGCCATGTTGAGGTTGAGTTCTAGGGAAACTGCAAACTGGCAAAATCCAAAAGAAAAGCATATAAGATGTAAAAATGGGGGGAGGAAATTTTAGCTGAACCCATGAAAATGGTGGGGGCTACTGGAGGGTAAAAGATTAAGGTTGCTGTCTCAGAGGAAACATTGTGCAGTCAAGAGTACGGGTAAAGTGTTAACTTTGGGAAAGTAAGAACATTTTTCCTTTGAACTAGGCAAAGCAGAGGAAGAAAGTGTAAGTGAAGCCAGTAAGAACTATTGAAAAAAAGGAAAGATCATTTTCTATAAGAAGAGAAGAGGCTCAATTAGATTCTGAATACTAATGAAAAGATTCCACTGTGAGGATTTAACTGGAAATCAACAAGAAGTCAATAAGAGGATTGTTAAATAACTACAGATATCGAGCAAAAGTTAGACAAAATGTAAATCATGATACACACACACACAGTGAGATAGATAGATAGATAGATAGAAAGAAATATAATTGTGATAGCCATTTTGATTTTGTAACCTCTAACAGCACGAGCAGCCAAGAAACCGGATGATGGGGGTCCTGGTAACCAGAATGTACACATGGTACAAAACATCCAATGATAAGAAATTCTAAGGGGGACAGCAAAATCAACACTGAAGAAGACCACAAGCTCTACACTGAGGGGTGAGATAAATAAAACTGAAAGGTACTAAATGGCCAAGGAAAAATGGAGAACTAGAGCTCAGACCAAACGAGAGAAGAAAAGTTCAGAAGAAATGGCAGAAGAGGATGAAGGTAAGAAAACTGAGATTAAAGAGAAAATATTTTTAAATTCAATATTATGGAGACATTGCAACAAGGCCAAAGCGGTATGTTTAATGGTTAACACTGAGATGAAACTCAATGAAGAAAGGAAGAAATGTAAATACCCTTTCCCACACATGCTGGCAAGAAAACTCCACGAGGGCCCACTCCACAGTGCCTAGGTATGTTACACATCTCAAAGTATTCAACAAACAACTATACATCATCTGTTTGTTCCTAAATTCCTTCATCATTTCTTCATTTAACTACCCATTATTGAGCCCTCTTAGAACGCCAAGTTCTGGGAGGGGGGATGATTGAGGGTAGTTGTTGAATTAGTAATGGCAACTAATATTTATTGATTTCTTATGACAGCTAGGTATTATTTCAACAAATTTTTATTTAACTCCTTTAATGGTCAAAACAACCCTATGAAGCAGGTCCTTTTATTCTCCTTGTTTTATAGATGAGGACACTGGAACTTGGAATAAATTCAATGTCAAGAGCTGGCGCCAAAGCCAGGTTCTTTCTTCACCACACTTCAATAACCGTAGGAAGAGGATCTTTATCTTTTTGTCAAATTAACATTTAATTACATATTTCTAAATGTCCTATCCTCTCTGCATGCATTAACTTTAGAAAAAATATAAAGTACTTTTATGTATTGCATGTATTTTAAAATATCTAAATTATCAGAGCCTAAGACTTCTCAAAGTTATCTTTTCCTTCCTGTTGTTCCCAAAGATACGTAAGCTATCTTCTTAGCAAAAGCTCATAAATTCCAAAATTGGATCAAATTAGGTACCTGACCTTCAGGATTCTGCATCCTAACTGGGGAGGTAAGAGTTATACATATTGTACGTTACAAAATAAAAAAGAGGAAGACTTAGTGATGTGTGCAATGAGTATATTGTTTTGAATTTGGGGAATGGGTCAGTCAGAGGCAGGGCTCCACAAAAGAGGTCAGCCCTGAACTGGGCTTTGAAGAAAAGGAGCAGTATGCCAAAGCAGAGCGGAGGCACATGGCATTTCAGGGAGACAGAGCATCACATGCAAGAATGTAGAGACCAGAAATGAAAACAAGTGTTTAGAGGAAAACAAGTAAGCAGCAGCACTCTAGTAGGTTTATGGAGGGGTACAGTGACATACATGTCAAGAAGAGCAAGCTGAGCTCTGACCAGTGTGGCTCAGTTGGTTAGGCATCGTCCAACAAAGGAAAGTCTCAGGTTCAATTCCCAGTCAGGGAAAATGCCTGGGTTGTGGGTTCAGTCCCTGGTTGGGGGCATAAGAGAGGCAATCAATCCATGTTTCCCTCTCACATCGATATTTCTCTCCATCTCTTTTTCCCTCCCTTCCCCTCTCTGTAAGAGTAAATAAATAAAACCTGTAAAAAAAAAAAAAAAAAAAGAGCAAACTGAGATTAGACCATGAATATTAGTTTAGCCAACTGTGGAGGGAATTTCATCTGCCACACTTTGTCTAACAGGATTTTTAAATTACTTATCTTCATATAATATTGAATGTCAATAGTAATTAAAATTTTTTTTTAATTTTAAAAAACAAAAAACAAACCACTTATCTTCTTACTAAATTGCCAATGTGCTAAAATGATGCTAAAGTCATTTATTCAACTGACTAATTACAAAAAAAAAAAAAAACCCTAAAGAAATTGGTTTTTAAAACCAACAATGAAGTTGCTTTTAAAAAGCATTGTGCACCCTCAATCCTACCCCCTTTGGCTTTGTCCACGTACCCTTTACACATGTTCCTTGACAACCCTTCTCCTATTTTCCCCTATTATCTCTCTCTCCCTGCTCCTCTGGTTACACTGTCAGTTTGTTATTTATTTCAATGTCTCTGGTTATATTTTGCTTGCTTGCTTGTTTTGTTGATTAGGTTTCACTTATAGGTGAAATCATATGGTATTTGTCTTTCACCATCTGGCTTATTTCACTTAGTATAATGTTCTCCAGATCCATCCATGCTGTTGTAAAGGATAGGAGCTCCTTTCTTTCTTTTTCTTTTCTTTTCTTTTCTTCCCCTCCCCGCCCCCTTCCTTTCTGTTGAGTAGTAGTCCATCGTGTAAATGTACCAGTTTTTTGAACCATTAATTTCCTGATGGGCACTTAGGTTACTTCCAGCACTTGGCTATTGTAAATTGTGCTGCTATGAACATTGGGGTGCATAGGTTCTTTTGAATTGGTGTTTCAGGGTACTTAGGGGTATAATCCCAGCAGCGGGATTATTTAAGTCATTTCCACAATTATCTGAATCAAATCTGTACAGTAAATTTCTTATTGTATAAAGCTTCTCATGCTTCTACTCATATTTTGCTGTACAATTAATTCTTTTTTTGCCCAAATTTTTGAGGAAAAAATAAGATGCACATTATTCATGGGTAGTACCTAAAATACTTTATATTTGTTCTTGTGTTTTGTAATTATTTGTTACATAAAATTTTTGTACCATAATATGTTCAGAAATAAATGCTAAAATTCCTTTATAATACAAAAAAAAATATCTAAATATAAATAAAAAATTGAATTAAAAAATTTTACAAAAGCATAGCTCATACAGTAATTTACAGATCTCCTAGTTCAGCTCATATTCACTTCTAAGTCTCTGTTTTTTTAATTTAAATTATTTTATTATTGTTCAATTACAGTTATCCATATTTTCTCCCCACCCCTCTCCCCCACTCCCTCCAATTCCACCTCCCTCCCTTGCTTCCACCCTCCCCTTTGGTTTTGTCCCTGTGTCCTTTATTTATGTAATTAATAAATTACAAACCCTGAAAACCCTTCTCCCCACTGTCCCCCACCCCCGGCTATTGTTAGATTGTTCTTAATTTCAACTTCTAAGTCTCTTAATAACCACATCCTCAAATAATATTTTTAATGCCTCTATTTGAACATTTTCAAGTCATGAGGAACTCACCATGTTGTAGGATGCCTTATACCAGTGGTCCCCAACCTTTCTGGCACCAGGGACAGGTTTCATGGAAAACAATTCTTCCACGGACCAGGGAAGGGTGGGAGTGGGTGTGGGGGGGTGGGAGACAGGAGTTAGAGCTTAGGAGGTAATGGGAGCTGCCTTCACAGACAGGGAGGAGGGAGGTTATAGACCCCTGTCCTATACTACCTTGTCTATTCATGCCAATTCCTTGTATAGGACACAGATAAGTAGAGAAAAAGGGTGATAAAACATCAGTTTTCTATAATTCAATCTTGTAAATCAAAAGAAAATCCTCTATATGCCACAATGTATGCTCTTTAATTGGAGAATAAACACAGAAAACTATCTTCAGTATGGCAGAGTAGACACTTGGGGTTTTTGTCACTGAGCGTCTTATGTTCATTATTCTAACTTTACTTGGGTTGGGGGGGATGGGGATGGACCATCTTCCACCCTATCAGCAATGTGTTTCTGGTGAAGCAGATAACATCTCAGCTCCAGGGTGGAGCATATGACTATGAAACTGTGATTGGTCAGGATTGGGAAAATAACTGAAGCTAAGGTGATCAGTACTAATCCTATTAATTCTATCACATCCAGAAACAACAATAATGGACTTGGATGGAGTTCCAACAAGGGTTGGCTGAAATTGCTGCAACCATCTCACCACCGAAAAGGGAAAACCTAACTAAAAATGAATCCAACCCAGAAGAACTGGAATCAAGAAATGGAGACTGGGGATCTGGGTCCTCAAGACCTTGTTTAAGTGCCTACTTCAAACCACAACTAAGCCAGGTTTGTTTTTTTCTTAACCAGTTTGGTTTTTTTCTTTTGCTTCCTTTTCAGAGGACCACCTAACACATGTGGTAATTGCCAAATCCTTTAACAAAAAAGTAGGTCAACTTCTCAGCACTTATCTGTTGTTAATGCATTGTATATAATTTGGTTATATTAATAACCAACTATAGAAACTAAAATTTAAAAAAAAGGAATCTGGCACATTTTAACATAGCATCTCACTTTCCACACTGCCTTGTACTGTCTCATTTCTAGATAAAAATCAGTAACTTTGTACTATAACTTTACTATACATTATATATAACACTGTAATGGTAAGAATAAGCAACTCAGAAATTCAAATTTTTCATTACATCATTATCACAGTTATTTAAGAAAACAGAAAAAAAGACCAAAAAACCTCCCAAACTAACAAACTATCCAGAAACCATGTAAAGGCTCTTACTTGAAGCTGAAGAGTATGTCGAAGAATTGTTTCTTCTAAGGCATGGATCCACTTTTCTCGCTCATCAGCATCACGAGCTGGAATAAAAGATTATAAAAATTAAAACCTTAATTTCTACAATGTAGCTCTATTGAAAGTAAAAATTTTAAACCATTATGTTTATAGAGAATGTTTTTGTTCTGCCATTTTCTTAATAGGTTCACCCTTCTATCTTTCAAATATGCCATCTACTTACAGCAATTTATAAAAAGAGGAGTAATTGTTTTCAATAATAGACAAGTTCCCTTTCCACTGAGAACAACCAGAAAAGCTAGAATAATTATTTAAAAACAATTGGTTGAAGCTATCAGAAAATAACAAGGTAGTAAACAATGAACAAGGCAAGATCTAGGAGAAGTCAAACATCTAGAAGATAAGCCTGGTATTTAGGGTCACTATAGGTATTGTAAATTCCAGAGAGTAATTATAGACTGAGCAATAGCTTATAAACCTTGTCAATATGTGTGGGTAGGGGGTATATGAAAACACTATGTACTTTCTAACTTAATTTTTATGTGAACCTGAAACTACTCTAACGTTGAAGTCTATTTAAAAATAAAAATAAAATGCCTTGTAAAGCCAAAAGTTAAACTATAGCCCCCCAACTGTGGGGCCTTTGGTGAACAGGTCATGTTTTGATTGGGATCTCAATGGGCTATACCTTGGGATTAGGAATAAAGAATCAAAACAACTGCTCAGCCATCTGGGTGGCCCAGAAAAGTCATGATGCTTGAAATGGATTAAAACAACCCCAGGGAGTTAGCGAGTCTAAAGCACCTGGCTAGCAAAAGCACACGAAAATCTTTTCTGCAAAAGAAAGCATGTTAGCTGCTAAATTATTTCTAAAAACAGTTTTCAGATACAATGTCTAGCACATAAGCAAAGATAACCAAGGACACAATGAGACAAAACTACACAGAAATGAAAAACAAGACAAGAGAAACAAGCCAATGGAGCTCCAGATATTTGAACAAACAGTCCCATGCTTTGAAAATAACTATGCTTACCACATTCAACAAAAACTAGAAACTCTGACAGAGACTTAGAAACCATTCCATAAGTGATACAGATTTTTATTTAAAAGTTTTTCAATTATAAATAATATAGATTTTTAAAATAATTAAACATAAATTCTAAAGTTGAAAACATAGCAAGCAAAATTAAGAACTCAGTGAGTTTAACTGAAGATTAGATCAAATAAAGAGCAGAAACTCATCAGAACAAAAAAGAATGAGTCAAAAGGACACAAAATGTAGAAGAAAGGGTAAGCAACAGAGAGTGAGAGGGTGTAACATCAATGTAATTGGAACATCAGACAAAGGCAAAAGAAAAAACGGAAAAGCAGCACTTTTTGGCTGAGAATTTTTCAAAACAGATTAAAGACACTAAGCCACAGATTTCAGAAACCCTAAGAATTCCAAGAAGGATATTTGGTTAACAGCAAAAATTACTGTAAACCAAATATACAGAAAATATCTTAAAAACAGCCAGGAAAGGGGTGGGGGTGGGGGCAGCAGGGGGTAGGGGGTAGACATATTACTATATTACTTTCAAAGAAACAACAATTAAATGGAGCTAAGTCTCAAAAGAAACAATGGCAACCAGAAGACAATAGAGTACTACATTCAATGGTTGAAGGATATAACTTCCAATCTAGAATTCAGTGAAAAATACCTTTCAGGAATTAAGATAAAGTCACTTTTAGGCCAACAAAAACAGGGAATTTGTCACCAGCAGACACTCAATGAAAATTTTAAAAGGCATCCTTCATGCATGAGGAATAATAATGGTGGGGGAAGGTGGTAGAAGTAGGAATGAATACAGACAACCAAAATCATGTTACAGTACATGGTAAAACTAAGTACATAGTTACAAATATGGTAAGAGAGAACCAAAATGATTTCTGGGTGTTACCAATTAGAACTGGAGGTTATCACTATGAATTCATGGTTTTGAGTATATGTGTAAATAATACATACACAAATATGGACATGGATACATATGTGCATACACACACATGCACACACACACATATGTACATAACATTCATATATTCCGCAGCTCTGAGAGGTCCTGGACACCATGATTCCCAACAGGAATAAGTACACCTGGCACCAGGTGTTGATTTCCAAATATCATTCCCCATTAAAAGGAACAGGGTTCCTTGGGACAATTGTTGATTCCAGAACTAGGACAGGGAAGGTAGAAAATAAGCCTAAAACATCTTTTTTGTGTGGGGGCCAGAAAATAAGAAAGGAAATACTAACAAAATGACTGGGACATGTCAAAAGAAGACAGAAGTTAGTTTAAAGGGAATTCTACTGGCCAAATCAAGGACAATTTGAGCATCAAAATAAATGATGATAGTAACGAATTTTAATCCATTGAGTAAAACAGGAAAACCATGAGTTACTACTGATACACACATTGAAAGTTTGATGAGGAATGGGATCTTAGCATAGCTTCAAAATACACCCCTACAAAATATTAATTAAGAAAGGCAAAAGATAATATTTAACAACAAAAGTCTGGCAGATACTGCCTTAATCAGGTGATCAAAGTAGTTGTCATCAGTAATAGGACAAATTGAAATAATTTCAGTGATCTTTGGGCCAAAGATAATGTAATCTGAACCAAATTATAAAGAAACATCAGAAGAAAACAAATTGAAGGACGTTCTACAAAATAATTATCCCATAATCTTTAGAAGTGTCAAGGTCATAAAAGTCAAGGAAAGACAAAGAAACTGTTCCAGATTAAGGGAGACTAGAGAGACAGAACTAAATGCAGGATGTGATTCTGAATCATACCCTCTTGCTATAACCAACATTACTGGGACAACTGGCAAAACTCCAATAGAGTAAGGATTGGTTGGTATTAATGGATCTGTTTTTAATGGTTGTATAGTATGTATACAGGAAAATTTCCTTGTTTGCAGGAAATATACATTAAAGCATTTGGGGGTTATGGGACAGACAATTAGCAATTTACTGAAAAACAAAATGGTTCTATGGGAAGAAGTTCTTTGTACTACACTTATTGTAACTTTTCTGTAAGATTCTTTCAATTTTTAAAAAATTATACCTAGCCCTGGCTGGTGTGGCTCAATGGACCGAGTGCAGGCCTGTGAACCAAAGGGTCACCGGTTCAATTCCCAGTCAGGGTTAGGGTTAGATGACTGGGCTGTGGGCCGGGTCCCCAGTAGCGGGCACTCAAGAGGCAAACACACATTGATGTTTCTCTCCCTCTCTTTCTCCCTCTCTTCCTTCCCCTCTCTAAAATAAATAAACCTTTAAAAATTACACTTAAAACATTATGATAAATCAAAGAAGATATAAAAAATGGAAATATCATTTTATGGATTTAGAGACTCAATATTATAACAATTTTCAAATTGATCTACAGATTAAATGCACAGTTAAGTTAAAATTCCAAAAGGCATTTTTGGAATTTGTCAATTGATTCTAATACAAATACAAATGGTACAAAAGGTTAAGAATAGCAAAGGCTTTCTTGAAAAGAGAGAAGTATTCTTAGAGCGTTTACTCAATCAAATATAAAGTCTTAATTATAAATCTACAGTAATTAGGAAAATGTGGTATTGGAGCAAAGAGACAAATAAACCAATGAATAGAGCCCAGAAAGAAGCCCACTCATATATGGACACTTGCTTCATGACAAATGTGGCACCAAAGAGAATAAAGTAAAAAAATAATCTTTCAATAAATGGTGCTAAGACAAAATTTTTAAGAAATGAAGTCCAACCTTACCTTGTACTATATACAAAAATCAATTTTAGGTGGTTCCTTAATTCTCAAGTGTAAAAGAAAAACAATAAAATTTCCAGAAGGCAAAACAGGAGAATATCATCATAACTTTGGGATAGAAAAGAAGCTTCTTTTTTAATTTAAAAAAAAATCTTATTTATTTACTTTAAGAGAGAAGAGGAAAAGGAAGGAGAAAAGAGAGGGAGAGAAATATTGATTGGTTGCCTCTGGTACATACCCCAACAGGGACCGAACCTGCAACCCAGGTATGTGCCCTGACTGGGAATCAAATCAGTGACCTTTTGCTTTGTAGGTTGATGCCCAACCAACTGAGCCACAATGGTCAGGGGGGAAAAAAATCTTCTTAAACAGGATATGAAACTCCTAATTGTAAAGAAAATAACTGATAAATTTAACTATCAATACATCAAAGTTAAGATTTTTGGTTCATCAAAAGACACCATTTAGAGAACGTCATGATAAGTCACTGTGATACATGGAGTTAAAAACTATGAACTCTACATCCCTGTCCGGGTAGCTCAGTTGTTGAGAGTGGTGGCCCAACACGCCAAGGTTGCGAATTCAATACCCGGTCAGAGCACATACAAGAATTAACCAATGAATGCATAAATAAGTGGAACACCAAATCAATGTCACTGTCTGTCTCTCTCTCCCTCCCTCCCTCCCCACCCCTTCCTTTCTCCCTCTGTCTAAAATCAATATTTAAAAAAATATGACGCTACAGACAAAGGAAGACAAATACCATATGATTTCACATATATGTGGGATCTAGAGAACAAAATAAATGAACAAATAAAAACAGACTCATGGTCACAGTGTACAAACTGATGGCTGCCAGGGAGGAGGAGGATTGGGGTGGGGGTAGAGAGGGACAGGGATTGAGAAGCATGAACTGGTAGTCAGAAAATAGTCATGGGGAAGTAAAGTTCCGCATAGGGAATATAGTCAATAACATTGTAATAATTATGTATGGTGCCAGGTGGGTACCTACTTAGCACCAGGTAGGTGCTTTGTAAATATATAACTGTCTAATCACTGTGCTGTGCACCTGAAATTAATATACAATAATATTGAATGCCAACTGTAATTAAAAATAAAATTAAAAGAAAAAGAACATGGACTCTAGAGCTAGAATGCCTAGGTTCAACTGTGAGCTTTGCTATTTATTAACCATATGTCTTTCAACAAGTTGCTTAACCTTTCTAAAGCCTCAGTGTCCTCATTTCTAAAATAAAGACAGTAATAGTATCTATCTAATAAGATGGTTGTAGATTTTAAATAAGTTAATACTAATATAACACATGGATAGATACCAAGTTCACCAGATTCTTCCTTGATAGAGTTAGTCCCACTCTCTATCCTTTCTTTCAATTCCTACTGACAACATGCTGGTTCAAGGACTCATACAGTCTCTTGCCTATAAACAAAGTATCACTACAAATGTAGTACATGCACTAGATCCTGCTGTCTCCAACACAGCCTACATACCTCAATCGGAACATTGTTTCCATCAAAACCCTCAGCATTCTCCCATGTCCTGTAGAATTCACCTAACCTCCTAACCAGTAAAAATCCTCCACATCTATTTCACACCCCTTTTACAGGAACCAAGCCATCTTTACATTGATCTATAAACACTCTAACTGAATTATCTTCCCTCTTATGGCATACTTCCCCCTCTCAAACTGTAGCACCAACTCTACCCTCCTTCCCATCTATCTAAACCCCACATCCCTCAGAACAAGGGATCTTGGTTCTCCTCAACGAAGCCTTACCTAACTAGTCCAAAAGCAGTGATCTGTAGGGAACTGCTTTGCATGGTGTGGAAATGTAGCTCAGCCTCCACGTGGAAAACCAGCAGGGAGCAAGTGGCACACAGGACCACATCCAGGAAGAGGTTTTCCCATGGAGAATCAGGCCTGCATTGTACCTAGACTGCTATGAGACTTGTTTTTGCTAAACCTTCCTCACCCTGAATTGAGGCAGCAAGTGCTTACTGCAACTTCCTAAAATCTGAGCTAAACCTCCCAAGTATACAGTGTGACTGGTTCAACCACTTTTCCCCTTGGTCTGAAACATCCTTCTCTTTGAATTAGCAACATTCTTTCCTTTGTTATCTGTAAAAGGTAATCACCTGCAGGGAACCTGTGCATAGTAAATGAGGACTACCCTCCATGTAATGTACCCAGAGAAGCAATAAAAGCCTGTCCAGGCTGGGGTCAGGCTCTCACTTAAAGACTGGCCATGCAGCCCCTTTTTCTCCACAGGATTTCTGTAGTCGGTCTGCATTTGTTCACTAGCAGCCACAACATACACGGATCCTGCAGGCCAGGATCTGCATCAATGATCTCTCTCTCCTTTAAACTCCTAGAGGACTTTTAAATGCCAATATATAACCCAATTATTCTTTAATCAAGTATTTACTTACTACCTATAAAATTGAAATCTTATACTGCCCCCATACTGTTACTTACACTTTTCACATGTTTGTGTTTTATATCTATGGTTAAAATTTAAGTTATCTGATAATAACCATTCTGTTTAACATGGCACTAGATATATCCATCCATCCTTCTATTCTCCCATCCATCCATCCATCCACCCACCCACCCATCAATTTATTGCATAATTATTGTATATCAAGTACTGTGTAGAAACTAGGGATATAAGTTCAAATAAGAGCCAGGCCCTGTCTTTATGACAGGCATCAAGTGACAGAGAGAAACATTCGTAAACTGACAGGTGCAACTATACAGAATGACTGATATGACCAGAGAGGAAATCAGTGTGAGCATAGAGTTCAAAACCTATCACAAGGAAGTGTGTGTTCATGGAGATGAATTTGGGGAAGGCTTATGGAGCAAGGAGATCAGAGTTGAGCTTTAAAAGATGAGTAGAAATTAGAGTCAAAGGTTCAAGTGTGGGTATGGAGGGGGAGAGGGGAGGGAGGGAAAGGGAGAGGTATGGAAGGGGGTCACTGATAGGGAGTCATTCAAGGTAAAGAGGACAGAATAAGCAAAGGCAAATGTGTGACAAATTACTATATGAGGATATAGGACTAAACAGAAAATATAGCCCATGCTTTGCTATTTTTTCTAGTGTTGACCTTAGCAAGTCATTAATATGATCTGAATATTCATTTTAAGACCTTCAAATTGGAGGCTTGCTTGAACAAGGATGATATATAGACCAATGGAACAAAAGAATAGAGCCCAGAAATAAACTCTTATATGTAAGGCCAAATAATAAAAATAGAAAAACAAGGGTGCCAAGACTACACAGTGGGGAAAGGACAATCTCTTCAACAAACGTTGCTGGGAAAACTAGACATCCACATATTCCAAAGAATGAAGATGGACCGTTACTTTATACCAGGTACAAAAATTAATCAAAATGGATGAAACATCTAAATGTCAGACCTAAAACAATTAAACTCCAGGAAGAAAACATAGGGGGTTATCTTCAGAACATTGGACTTGGCGAACATTCCTTAGATATGACACCAAAAATAGAGGCAACAGAATTTTTAAAAATAGACAAATGGAACTACAATGAACTTAAACACTTCTGGGTATCAAAGGAAACAATCAACAGAGAAAGGCAACCTACGGGAATGGGAGAAAATACTGCAAATCATATACCTGGTAAGAGGTTAATATCTAGAGAATATACTGTATAAGGAACTTCTCATATGCAACAACAACAACAACAAACTTGATTTTAAAAAAAGAGCAAAAGAGTTAACAGATATTTGCCAAAGAAGACATACAAGCAGCCTGTGAGCACGTGAAAAGATGCTCAACATCACTAATCATTAGGGAAATGCAAACCAAAAACACAATGAGATATCACCTTTCACCCATGAGGATGGCCACTACCAAAAGAAGAGAAATAGTGTTAGTAAGGAGACAGAGAAGTTGGAATCCTTGTGCCCCATTGATGGGAATGTTAAATGGTACAACCATTATGGAAAACAGTATAGAGGCTCCTCAGAAAATTAAAAACAGGAATACTATACAAATCAGCAATCTCACTTCTGGTTATACAGTGAATCCAAAGAAATTCAAAGCAGAATCCCAAAGATAAAGTTGCACATCCATGTTCACTGCAGCATTATTCACAATAGTCAAAGGTGAATGAACTCAAATGTTTATTGACAGATGAATGAATAAAGGAAATGTGGCATATATATATAATAGAATATTGGGCAGCATTAAAAAATAAGGAAATTCTGACATATGCTACAACATGGATGAATCTTGAGAACATTATACTAAGTGAAAGAAGTCAGTCACAAAAGGACAAACACTTATTGGTCTACTCATACAAAGTCCCTAAAGCAGTCAAAACTATAGAAACGGAAAGGGGAAATGTCATCACCAAGAGCTGGGGAGAAGAGGTAGGGGGAATCAGTGTTTAACTGATACAGAATTTCAGTGTTATACAGATTAAAAGTTCTAGAGACTGTTGCACAACAATGTGAATATACTTAATGTTACTGAAAAATGGTTTAGTTGGTAAATTTAATGTTATATGTTTTTTATAATTAAAAAAATTAATTGGGGGCTTGGATTAAATTGCCCTTTCCAGCTGAAAATTCAATATTCTATTATCCTGACTAACCTAGTCCACCTTCTCCTATTCTCCCATAAGCCAGTAAACAAACCTGTACTCTGCTGGATCTACTAGGGAAGAATATTTGTCTATATGAAGTACCAATGAAGTACATGGTTATTTACTCAATCATCAAATTATTTGTTCACATGAGAAATAAGAACACAGTAATGATATACAATTCACAAACCACCTGCTAAGGAAGCTCTCTAGAAGTAAAATTAAACTTTTGAACAAATCCCTACTAAAATGGTCCAATTTAATTAGTGAAAACAACTTTTAAATAGTACATTATGTTCCTTATACACATAAAGACAGGTTAACTCTTCCTCTTTTTATGAAGTTTATATACTGTATTTTGCTATATATAATGTGCTCACATGTATAACGCGTGCCCACATTTTTGTGCACATTATAAACGGGATTATTACACCCATGGCACATACTCATTACACCTATGCATAATGCACATCCTTATTTTTCCCTCAAAAAGTTGGGCAAAAAAGTGCACATTATACACGGCAAAATACGGTATTCAACTTATCTCTAGAATTCTTATCTCTAGCTCCTACCTCATTACATTTTCAAGCTCTCTTTCCATTCTCTGAGCCAGCAAGCTCTAAATTTTGTTTGGCTGTGACCCACAATAAATACAATTTGTAGAATGACACAGTTCACAAATACACATATATGTGTACATAGACATATACATATAAAACTGGAACATTAGTTTCACAAAACAGTGTTTGCTTCTACTACATGCCATACACATTGATACTTCCTCTCTGCTGTATTTCACTTTTTTAAAAACACTGATCTTGGTCCACCAAATAGGATTCACAATCCACAGTGAATTGCCATCTACAGTGTGGGAAACACTTCTCTGTGCCACTCCAATGCCCCACAAAGCTACTGGTTTTTAGTATCTGTTAAACAGTATAGGATAAAGACTAAGAAGGTTGGCTCTGATGTGTAGCTTTGTCCTTATTCACCCAGACCTTGAGCATGTTACTTAAACTCTCTGACCTTTACTTTTCTCATCTATAATGAGGATGATAATACTACCTATGGGGATGATAACAGTACCTAGACCTTACAAGGTTGTTGTAGGGTTTAAATGAGATCATTAATCTCTACAATATTTACCACAGTGCCTGACATATACTAAAATATCAACATATTATTATCCTACAGAGCCTTAAGAGAAAACAAGTTCTATTAATAATCTAATAAATGATTAGCCAGAAAAAAATAAGGAAGGGTTTGCTGATAAATTCTCATTTCTAATAATGACTGCTTTACATGGAAACAATATAAAATGCACAGAAGGAAAAACAATATCCATCCAGTAAATAAAATATTTACATTTCCAGGATTCTATTCACATTCCATAGTATTACACATATTTGAAGTAGGTTTTAAGACAAGTTTCTAAAACTCCTATACCTTGCTGTTCCTGATCCACTGCTTAAGAATCAGTTCTCTTAGTCACATTTTCTTCTCCTCTAAGACGTACAGCAACTATGAATAAATTACTGCTTGTTCATGAAAGAAAGTGGTTAACTGTTTCGTAATTGAGGTAAAAAAAAACAGCCTCTATAATCAGGAAAGCCTCCTTTTCTCTGAAAGTTATTGTAAAATGAAAACATTATGCAAAAACAGTATTTACAAGATTAAATGCTGAGTAACTGCTCAAAATCTATAGAGCCTCAATTCACATCAGGTATTGTGTTGGAGATATAAGCAAAGATAAGGCAGACCATAATCTAAAGTAATTTGGTCTCTTGAAAAGTACAATCACTTGGTTTGTTAGTACACTGTTCAGTGTATGGTTATCTTCACATATTCTAATAGCCTCTAGGATCTGCTTATTAGAAGCCTATGCATTCTTCTAAGCTATGCTAAAATGTCATCTTACCCACATATTTTGCTCATGATAAGAGGATCAGCTCTGTCTTTCCTTAAATTTATTCAAGCATTTCAATACTCAGGTAGCATATAAATATGTATCACATACTAGTCATTGTCTTAGGCATTAGGAGCACAACTTTGAGCAACAGTTTATAACGCTAGTATGGCAATAATCAAGAGTCCAAATCTACCTTTCCTATCTTAATTCCCAATATACTCCTCTATGAACCACTCAATTTCAGTGACATTATACTTAATACTCACATGACTCAAGTTCCCAGATTTGCTCAAGGTGTTCCCTAGGCTGAAATGCCTGAGTCTTGTCTCTGTGTAAATAATAAAAGCTAACTCTATTAAGCATTTAATTTGTGTCAGCATGGTCTGATACATATGTCTAAACATGTATTACCTAATTAAATACTCACAACCAATACATAAGATAGGTATTATTATTATCTTTATTTTCCAGACTATAGATAGAGAAAGTTTAGTATTTTGCAATAATGACTGAAAACTTCCCTAGACAGGTTAAGGAAAATGCCACACAAGTCCAGGAAGCTCAGGGAGTCCTGAACAAGATGGCCCCAAAGAGGCCCACACAGAGACACATCATAATTAAAACGAGAAAGCTTAAAGACAAGGAGAGAATCCTAAAAGCTGCAAGAGAAAAGCAAGTAGTTACCTACAAGGGAGCTCCAATTAGATTGTCATCATTCTCAACAAAAAACATTTCAAGCCAGAAGGGAGTGGCAGGAAACATTCAAGGTGATGAAAAGCAGGGACTTACAACCAAGGCTGCTTTACCCAGGAAGGCTATCATTTCAAACTGAAGGAGAAATAAAGAGCTTCCCAGATAAGAAAAAGCTAAAGGAGTTTGTTAACACCAAACCAATACTGCAACAAATGTTAAAGGACTTACTTTAAGAAGAAAAAGAAAAAGAAAAAAAAAGAAGGAAAATACTTTAAAACTAAAATGGCACTAAATATGTATCTATCAACAATCACCTTAAATGTAAATGGCTTAAATGCTCCAACCAAAAGACACAGGGTAGCTGAATGGATAAGAAAATAAGACCCATACATATGCTGTCTCTAAGAGACACACCTCAGATGGAAAGATACACAGACTAAAAGTAAAGGATGGAAAAAGATATTTCATGCAAATAGAAAGGAAAAAAAAATGCTGGGATAGCAGTACTTATATCCAACAAAATAGACTTTAAAACAAAGACTATAATAAGAGACAGAGTAGGACACTACTTAATGATAAAAGGAATAATCCAGCAAGAGAATGTAACTCTAGAAACATTTATACACCCAACAGAGGAGCACCTAAATATGTAAAGCAAATCTTGATGGACATAAAGGGAGAAATTGACAGAAATATGGTTTTAACACCCCACTGACTTCAGTGAATAGATCTTCCAGGCAGAGAATCAGCAAGGAGACAGTGGCTTTAAACAACACACTATACCAAATGGATTTAATTTGTATCTTCAGAGCATTTCACTCTTCCAAAAGCAGAATATGCATACTTTTCAAGAGCACATGGAATGTTTTTCTAGGATATACCACATGTTAGTACACAAAGAAGTTTCAATAAGTTTAAGAAGGTTGAAATCATATCAAGCATCTTCTCTGACCACAATGCTATGAAACTAAAAATCAATCACAACAAGAAAACTGAAAAACATACAAAAAGATGGCAGCTAAATGTTAGTATATTACGATGACATTGTACCTAGAAGGCAACAAAGATAAATGGAGTGTCAAGGCTTCAAGCAACCCTGGACCTGTTAATAAGCCTCATCCCATGCCCTTCTTGCTAGACAAAGTCCTTCTTGTAAAATAACAATAATAAGCCTTTCCACACTTTGGAGACAGTATGAAATAGAAAGAAGTAGAGCCAAAAACTCTAGTCAGAAAACTTGGGTTCAAGTCTCAGTTACACTATTTTTGTGTGACCTCGGGAGGACAGTACTTAACACCTCTGAGTTGTATCCACAAATTTCAAAAGGGGTTAATATCACCAACTACCTCAGAAGTCCCCTGTGAATATCAGGTGAAATGAGATATGCAACACTGGGGAGCCAGTGAGGTCAAGGGCCCTTAGGGCAAAATTACTTTATGACAATACTAGGACACTTCTGTGTGTTTTCACTGTGTTGACATCTTCACTGATGGTACAAGAGCAATGCTGGCAAAACTGCTGGCATCTTAGCAAAAATAGAGGCAATAGCACCAAAGGTTCATTCAAAGTACCTGATAGACCGTGGAATTTAATGTAATAAGAGTATTTTCATATATAAATCTCACTACTATAGTTTCAAATTCCACACTGCAACTAACCTATAAGAAACTATTACTTGTTGAGTTCTGGCCAAGTATCACAGAATAAAATTCACAATTATCTGAAAGGCTATTAAAATACTCCTCCTTTTTATAACCATATGTCTGCATGAACCTATATTTTCTTCATATACTTCAACCAAAACCACATATCACAAAAGATTGAATGCAGAAACATATGAAAATCCAACTACCTTCTATTAAACCTATTTTCTATTATAGAAATCTTTTTAGACATTTAAAAAGATTTGTAAAAATGTAGGAGGTCACTCTTCTAATTTTTTTATTTGGGAAAATGATTATTTTCTCATAAGCTGTTATTAGTATAATGGGTTTGTTATTGATATTTTTAAGTGAATAAATAATTTTTAAATCCCTCAGTTTGAATTTCTAACCTGTAAATATCAGTATATGTAACCCATGTAAACAAAAGCTCTTTGAAATTCTCAGTAAGTTTGTAAAGAGATCCTGACACTAAAAAGTTTCAGAATCAGCCCTGGCTGGTGTTGCTCAGTGGATTGATTGCCAGCCTGCAAACCAAGGGGTTGCTGGTTTGATTCCCAGTCAGAGCACACGCCTGGGTTGTGGGCCAGGTCCCCAGTTAGGAGCACATGAGAGGCAACAACACATTGATGTTTCACTCCCTCTCTTTCTCCCTCCCTTCCTCTCTCTCTAAAGGTAAATAAATAAAAAAATTTTTTAAAAAGTTTCAGAATCACTGGTATATATTGTATGTGACATCTTATTTGAGTACATATTGATTGCTTCCTCTACTAGAATGGCACCTCCTAGAAATCAGAAGCTTCTTAGTCTTATTTGTTGTTGTATATCTAGCACTTAGCAAAGCATCTTGCATGTTTTACTGGTACTCATTATATATGTGAGTGGGTACATGAAAGATGCTGAATAAAAACATTCCATTTAGATAATTAGGTGGTTCAAAGTGCTGCAAACTATAATTTGTAACCAGTTGGGACAAGCTCAGTGCTCAGAGGGTGGTTTTTAAAGAAGGCAATAAAGAGGTGTGGAGAGAGAAAAACCAATTCACAGGACTCTAAATCTAAAGTAATCTAAACCATGTTTTGATATTCAGAAGGTCTAAGCGCCATAGTTTAAATAAACTGCTTATCATAATTAGGACAGTGGTGAGATCAGATTAGAGAAAGAATGATCTCTGTGCTTTATTACACTTTGTACAAGCTTCTATCAATGCACCTATAACATGATAATGCTCATTTGTTAACATTTTTTCCTTCCATTGCTCAGCTGTGTATTCCCTGAGCTCTGGGATAGAATCTGATGCATACCTTCTTCTCAAAGCTTGACATGTTCTTAGAAAATAACTGAAACTCATAATTACCAGAAAAATGATAATTTGTCATCTTTTTAAATGTTCCCTTCTCAGAGCTCCTGACCAGCATATAGTAAAACCTGGGACCCCCACCAAGCATTCTCAATTCCCCAAATCCTGCTCTACTTTTTCATTTCTCCACTGTACTCACCCCATCTCTCTCTCTCTCTCTCTCTCTCTCTCTCTCTCTCTCTCTCTCTCACACACTCACACACACACACAACACATTTTTAGATTTATAGCCTGCCTCCTGCTACTAGAATGTAAGCTCTAGAAAGGCAGGAATCTTTATCTGTTTTATTTATTGATGTATCCCAAGCCCCTAGAATCATGCCAGGCAAACAAGTGCTCACTAAACATTTGCTGAATGATGAATAATGATCCATTGATTTCATTATTCACTGTATGGTTCCATTTTTTATATTTGGAATCTAAAAATAGGATTTCTAAAGAAATCCTAAAATATCCTAAGAAATCATTATTTTTGCTTAGTACCCCTTAAAGCTGCCATAATTGACTCCCCCAATCCTTATGAATAGTTTTAGCTAAAGTCTCCAAACTGTCGAATAAAACACAAGCAAATAATGACAAAAGTTTTTCCCTCACAACCTCTGCTTTGACTATCTAAAGCAATACTGTGCTTCTCCTGGACAGAGTCAGCATCGTATTGGGCAACTGGTACCTCTGATTGAGGCAAAACAGACAAGAAAATCAGATGTACATTGATGGGTTCATTTCAATTCATTCTACAATCGCATGCTTGTAAATCAATGTAGCCCAACCAATCAAAAATCCTCACCAAATTTATATGTAAATATACACTAATAATTTTAGTTTCTGTAGAAGATGTTTCCTAATAACTTTAACTCTAGGTTTTAGTAAAGAGGCCACTATTCCTTAAACTTGAATTTAAGAAAAATTAAGATTTAAGTTTCAATCTTTAAGACTTACAATACTGACAGGTGGTTGAAATCAGGAATATTATTAGGAACAGGATGGTTTTAGAGAACTCACCCAGACATCAATAAAAAAGGTGATTTGGCAGAACAGGGACCAGAAAAGGGAGAGAGGGGAGTTAAAAAGTGACTTAGGGGATAAAGAAAAGGTAGAATCTAATGAAGACTGTGAATCATTTGATGTTGAGACAGTGTAACAGATGCAGATGTAAGGAAAGAAAAGGCTTCAAATTGGATACATTGGGTAAGGAGAAGTGCTACTCCACATCACAGAGAACACAGGAGGATAAACTGGCTGAAATTGGTGGGTTGAAAATTTTTATTCGGGGTTTGAAGACACTCAGATTCAACTCTGAAATGTGGCAAACCTGACCTCCTGAAGAATCTGATTATCAAAAGTTTTACTGACGTTATTAATTAACAGTACTCAAATAAATGTTGCTAGAAAATACTCCCTTTTCCAGGAGCAGCCAACAAGTAGAACATGTCTTTTATTTTTGCTTAATTTATTTTTTATTGCTGCTCAATTACAGTTGTCTCACCTTACCCATGTATTCTAAGAAAAGGAAGGGAGACAGGGATAGAAGAAGGTAATTTTGAGGAGCTGAAGCCACATTTCAATTCATAGAGAGAAACAGAGAACTTGAAAAACACTTTCACTTATTACCAAGGTTAAGGGTTATTCAGAAAAGAAGAACGATGTTACAGAATCACTCAACTTTTGAATTAGGCATGAATTAGGAAACACAGAAGAAAAATTAAAACATGTTAGAAAATTCAGGAATAAAACTAATGCAAGGCAACTAAAATATACCTATAAGAAAAGAGAAGTTGTTACTTAATTCTCTTGTCCACTTCCACGGCAAACAAGGTCAAAATAGGTGTGGCCTAACATGACAGAATCATATTAATAAGAAAATATAATGATCTATTTGTTACTTTAAATAGAATGCTTAGAGTTTCTGAAAATATATTTTATTCCTTACATACTGAGAGTACAGAAGCCCTTTAGACTTAAAGTATGGAAATATATCTTCAGGGCATAAAGTACAGTAAAGGTACTTCCACATTATACTCTTACAATATTCCTAGTGAACACCATTTCTGAAGGCCTCAGTCTTCGCCCTTAGCAGCTGTCCAAGGATTTCTGCCCAGAGCAGAGACAGCAATATGCTACTTCCTTCCTTCTCTATATTTAGCTGTAAGCTTTCAATATAATACATTCATTTTTTTAGGAAAGCATATATTTCCAGACCACGTCTGCAATATAAACCCAGACATAACCCCAGTACATTCCACAAGCTGTAACTCTATCTTGTAAAACACAATCTAGATAAAGTGAAATATCATTGATTCAGCCCTCCCTACAATTTAGGGCTCAAATCCTACTTGTAATAATTTATACCAAAGCACTACGCTTAAACCAATTCACCAAATACAAAGTGTAAAGAAAATTTAAAAATTTCATAATGATAAATCACATTAAAAAATATTAGAGCAATGTTAGTTTGGTTCTAATGTCTATAACAAAGCTAGAAAAGGGAATTTCTTTCCAGATAAGCTATCACTAAGATTTGTTTCCCTCGGTCCACCCTGAACCAACCTGTCCACATTACTAACACTCAACTATACACTACATTTATGGCATTGCCTTGATTTATCTCATTAACCTAAAAGTATAGATTGCTAAAAGGAAAGGACTTACTTTGGTCACATTCCAAAGTTCTGCAAGATGGCTCAAAAGGTCAAGCATCAATTTATATACATACTTCAAATAGTTATTTTCTATACTCATTGTCTTTCCATTAAAAAATCAAAGTATACCTTGTGCAAGTAAAAGTTGGTTAGTATTTTTTGAGCCCTGCTATCTGCCAGGCATCATGTTGAGTATTTATATGCATTTTCTCTAATCTTACAATAATGCTAGACGTCAGTATTGCCAACCTCATCTTACTAATGGCCCCCGCTTCACATTTAGGCTTCTTAGGTACACAGGACTTCCTTTGCAAAGGAGGACTAAAACTGAGAAGATATGTTGGCTTGTTTTCTGCCACAACTTAGGTATGCCCCTTCATTGATATATTAAAAGAGTGCTGTAGTCAGAACAGGAATAAAATTAAATAGGGTACAGGTCAACACTATTTGACTCTCTGTCCTTTAAGTCCACTCAGGGAACACTGCTGAGCCAGTCTTCCAAGCTTTCCTCACACTTGGTGACAGATTGCTTACCTCATGCGGCATGCTACGGCTCACACCAGTCGCTTCTGACCAATGTCCCAGCTCCCTTGCTTCAGCTTGGCCCCTGCCAAGTGACAACTAACAACTTGGATACACTGAGCACAGGGGAAACTTTGATAACCAAACCACATGACAGCATGAAAACATTCACTACTCTCCGAATAGGAAGCATGCTGTACTGTTTAGAAGAGAAAACAATAGTGAAGCTAGAACTGCAAAGAGGCTAAGACATGGTGAAGAAAGAAGTCAGTGTGGCCAAGGGTAACAAGTGACAAAAGGCATGAACAAGCAGCGCTGTGCAATGAAAATAGCATGGGTTTGAATCCAGGCTTGGCCACTTCTTGTGCATGTTACCTTGAATTAAAAATTCCTCCAAGCCTCAGTTTCCTTATCTATAAAATGGAAATAAAAATACCTAACTCGTAGGATGTGTGGGGTACATATAAGGACCACAGTGCCTAACACAACACTAACTGTACCCTGAATAACTGTTTACTTCCTCTTCTCTACCCTACTCCCTTCTTTCATTTATCAGACACTCACTTCCAGAATATAATCACCTTCCCCAGGAAGATACCCAAGATTAAAAACAAAATCCCATTGACACCTATCCCCCCTTGACTTAAATCACCCACAAGCAAGTGTTCAGCTCAATTCCCTTTTATATGATCCCCTGATTCCTCCCACTAGGCACTCACCCAAAGCAGATATCCTCATTAAAGCTAGCAACGCAGCAAAGATGAGCTGCCTTATAGTTTATCTGAATCATAATTCTTTTTTTCCAGGGGATTAGTCAAAATATCTTAGGGGACTCCAAATTTAATATTAAGAAAATGCAATGATGAAACAACTCGGACTTATGTACTGGACCAAGGATACACACATATGGGTGCACTGCAAAGCATCGTGATCATGAGAATAAATATTCATAGACCGCATGTAGAGTTAATGATGGAGGCTGAAAAGACAAAGATGACCTTGGCAGAAATATTTTCTTATAGAATTCACCAGCTAATTAGGTGTCTAAAAATAAAAATAAGAGGGTGTGCAACCTAGGCATTACCAGAAGATAGAGTTTAACTCAAGTATATTTAACCTGGAGTCCGAGAACTACCTGAAATGAGCAACCAGGAAGCCTCCTCTACAGTAATGATTTTCAAAATGTGAGATCCTTGAGGACAGACACTTTGCTCTGCTCACTACTTTATACTCAGAAACTAGCCCTAACGCCTGGTAAACAGTAAGCAGTCAAATATTAAATATTTATTGCCAATAAGAATAGATGAAAGAAAGAGAAAGAAAGAAAGTGGGAAGAGGAGAGGAGAGAAGAGAGAAAAGAAAATGGATGAAATAAATTGAATACTGGTATATTCTCCAAGTGCCTTCTGACTTCAATCAGAGCAACTGTATTTTTTTTTTTTTGTCTCAGCTTTGGCTTATAAATAAGATTGCATATGTAAAATGCTTTTATTAAAAGTTTGATAACCATGGAAAATCTATTGTTATTATTCCCTTCCCTGAACTCCTATTATAATTACAAGGGCATGCAATTTAATGCTTAATTGTCCTTCAAGTTAGTTTTGAGTCCCCAAAGCTTCTTGAGATATAAGATTATAATTTACATAAGCAGTACCTGCCCTTTTAACTTTCATATAAACTCTACTTTCTTGTACAATGACTCCTCAGACTTGTACAATGACTTGAAATTTTTTAAATCAGACAACCAATAGACATTTTGCACCATCACATGCATGGCATAAATCATGCCAGGTCAACAATTTAGTTATTGTAGCATCACCATCTCCACTTGAGAAGCAGTGATCATGAATATATTTTAATATATTTTACATTCTATTATACCATTCTTTTGAGTAGTAGAAAATTAGGAAAATTAAAGTGTCAATAGGAGCAATGATAAACACAAATCTTATAAACATAATTTAACTGAGAAATCATTAGGCATGCTAAAACTGTACACCTTTATCATCAATGGGACATTCAGACTTTGGTCCATAAGGCTTTGCTCCATTGTCTATATACTCATTTTTGAAGGAAAATAATAAAATGTATGAATATTATCTTATGGACAAATATTATGTCTAAAAGGCACACAGTCTATTTCATGTATATTTTCAGATACACATTATTTACTAAATTAAAGAAATACTTTTCTTTATACATCTTAATTTACTCTTCACACTAACACCTACTAAGCAATGTGTTTCCAAACTAGGTAAAAAGATCACTTAACGATATATACTACCAATTTCTCAGATGATAGGGTAAATGAGCGAGTCTAAAACTATTCCCTACTCCTTTTCAAAAAGGACATATTTTTAAAGACATGAACACACCAACAATAACAAAAATAGACAAAGAAATGAAGATGCCATCAAACAAGAAATAAGCACATTAAATACATTTTGCATGGGGAATGGGGTCAGCATTCTTTTAAAATTATAATACTAAGTACCTAGGAGAAAAAGTGAAGCAGAGGGGAGGATAAATAGATGATCTCTCTCAAAAGCAATTGGGGAGGACTGTTTCAGGAATATTAAAAATAGGTCTTTTGTTCTGACAAATGTTTTTATGAATCTACCTATCCTAAGGTAAACAGAGATTTGGTTAATGATTTATATACAAGGATTTCAGCACAGTATTACTTAAAATAAGGGGAAAAAAGCCTCTGTAACACAGATGAACAGTTAAATATAATTATTCATCAAATGGAATGTTATGTACCTATTCAAAATCTTAGAACATTTAGTGTTATGGGGAAATATTCATAACAATATTTGAAGTTGAAAATACAGAAACTTTATTTACACAAAATGATTCCATTTTAAAAAATACACACACACATCTAAAGCATCAGAAAGAAATCCAAAGCATGTTACTAATAATTATCTTCAGGTTGCAGGGTTATGGGTGATTATAGTATTATCTTTATACTACTTTATATTTTCCAAATTTCTACAATGAGCAAGCACTAATTTCACTGCTCAAAAACAATGGAGAAGGGAATGGTAAGATAAAAACATAAATGATTAAAAACATAAAACTAAATATCCACTCTAATCCTAGCTATTCACAGTCCACACTTGGTTAAACTTGGGAAAACTGTAAATTTAAATATTCAGGGACAATCTTGAACAGAATGCAAATTAGGAAGAAGAAAGGTAAAGCAGTGAGGTCCAATTCTCCTACAGCAAACCCCCAACGTATGAATTCAGAAGCATTTCCCCATTTAACACCTACTGAAATGATAACATCTAATTAGAGAATTAGTTATAGCTCCTTATATACTCCCTTTACATGAAGTCTTAATGGTTACTTACCCTGTTTCTATTTGAAGAGAAATTATCATATAAAAATAAAAAATACAAAACTGCAGAGGGAAAATTTTTAAGTCAATAATCAACAGAAGATAATAGAATCTTTTTACTAAAAATAATGCTGAAATGTTTGTGTTGTTTTTAACTCCTCACCAAAGGATATGTTTATTGGTTTAGAGAGAGAAGGGAGAGAGAGAAACAGCAATGTGAGAGAGAAACATCAATCGGATGCCTCCTGCACACACCTTGACTGGGGACTAAACCTGTAATAGCTAGATATGAGCCCTGTCAGGGAATCGAACCCGCAAACTTTTGGTGTATGGGACAACATTCCACCCAGCTAGGGCTGAAATGGTTGTTTTTAAAGCAGAAAACATAGGCCAGCAACCACAGGTTCATCTAATGAGGTGCTGTCTATTCTGCTAAGTGATTAATGATGTAGATGTGCCATGCTGAGTAGACTGATGTTAATGCAGTAGGGGCAAAGCTGCCCTAAGATACTTGATCAATGTAACTTTTCTGAATTAAACACTTTCCTTCACCACTAGGCTGATCTGTAGTAATTCTACATTTTAATAAATGAGGGAGCTCTAATGGACTGAGTTGAAAAGGTCAGCTATCAGACCAATGAGAAATGACTTCCACTAAGACACAGTTAAATTAAAAGAAGATTCTTTTAATTTAAACATTTTTAATGTTTAAAAATGTTGTATTTTGTCTTATGCAACTTGCATTGCTTCAAAAGTATATCAAAATAAATCTGCAAACAAATTTCATACTGTAAATCATTTTGAGAACATAGTGCTTAAATGATGTGTTCAGTAAAATCCTTTCAAAGTGAAGGATTATTTTATGAAGAACTAGTTGATCACATACATATCCTTAATTTTCATCTTTAAAAAACTTAGATTATCACACAACAGGTTTGTTGAAGGCAAGACACCCCTTCTATATAGGTTAGGACATAGTAAGAGACAATCTCAGATCGAGGCAGGGTCACTTGACTCTCTGTGTCTCATTCTCATATAAACTGGGAGTAATTCCATCTAATGTATAAGGTTGTTATGAGAGTGAACTACAGTAACATGTGTTGAGACCACTGGATGCAGACCAATGGTTCTCAAATGTCAGAGTGCATCAGAAACACTAAAGAGGCTCATTCCTCGAGTTTCTGAATCATCAAACCTGGGGCCAGGCTGGAGATTGTTTCCAACAAGCTGCCAGGTGATGCTGATCCTGCTGGGCTGGGACCACACTTCAAGGACTACTGATTTAGATAGACCTGGGCAATAACCCTCTACTCCTGGGTGCTTAGCTTCTCTAACTCTAAAACTAGAAATGAAACCACCTCATCACTATGGAGTTTAGGAATTACAAAACTGATGTAAAGTGTCTCTTGAACACAATGCCTGGTTCATAACAAATACTTAGTAGTATTAACAGTAGTTGTTATTACCACCACCAGTACTGCTACTGTTTCTAGCAAGTAATAAAGCATGTAAAACATTAACATGGCAAAAATTTTTAATTACATTAAACTGCATTGTAATTTACCGTTCCTTATATTTTACATTAATTCACTTTCTGATAAAATTATAAAAGTTAATTAGAAACTAGTTGACAAAATCTCTTTTGAGATTTTGAAGGTCTCTTTTGAAAAAAGAGATCTCTTTTGAAAAAAAGTTATCTACAATAACTTTTTGAGGCAGTTAAGAATATTGCTCCAGAGCACAACTTTGTTTGTTTCCTTATTATAAAATAAAACAGAGTGCTTACTTTGTAAGGCTGTGAGGATTGAATGAGTTAACAACTCACGTAAAACTCTAAATAGAGCCTAGCATAAAATATACATTTAATAAATATAGCTATCAATATTATTATGCCAGTATGCTATCAGTAACATTATAAATCATTATGTGTAATAAATTATTAAGCAGATTCAATTTTATTTGAAGGTAAAATTCAAATAACTAGATATTTTCTAATTATTAGTGTGAACTATAGACTAATCTTCTATTAGGTTGAGCCATATGAATTGCTGATATGAAACTACTTTTGACCTATAAAAACAGTACTTGTATCTTTCAAGTACTTTCATTCCATCCTTTCTGATCATTCCTTTCATCCTGTTGATGGTTTCACTCTAGTGTGCCCTGAGGTTTGGTCCTTCTCTCTTTTCTCACTGGGATCTCCCAGAAGGTTCATACCTGCTATTACCATGGTTTTAACCAGTGACTGAAGATCCAGAGGGTTTATGTATCCCATAGATGCATTTTGTTGGCCTACATATATCTGTGTTTTTTAATCTGGAGGTTTAACACACACATACTCAAATTCCCACACACAAAAAAATATGGATTTTTGGCTTCATTTGAAAAACTTGACAATCTAGCAACTTTGGACAAGCAGTACTCAAAGCCTGAACTGTCTGGAACTAAGTAACAGCAGCCTCTTCAAACAGGGCATTAGCTCTCCAGATTGCTGGAGTTTTCATTCAGTTTTTATCTTCACTCATTTACTAGCCCTTATTAGGCTTTGAAATTTTCAACTTCTGGTTCTACCTACCAGCACTACCCTGATAAGCACAAATCTCCATCTCCAGCCCAGTCTCAGACCCCACTGCCATCGCCATCTATACCTGTGTGTCCCAGAGACAGCCCAAGCATAAGAGGTTCCTCACCTCTTCAGTTCTCCTGGGCTTTCTATTTCAGATGCCAACAACATTCAAACGGTGCACCAAAACAAAAATGTCACCTTTACTACTCTCATTTTCTCACCTCTGATTTCTAAGCAATCACCAGTTCCCATAGATTTACCTCCTAGAAATCTCAAGTCCGTGTCCTCTTCTGACCCTTTACCACTGATTTCATCCATTCAGGGCCTTATGAACAATCACAGCTATTTATCTAAAAACCCATGTCTTACTCTGTCTCTTCTCTGCTTCTTTGGCTTCTCACTGACCTCAAGATAAAAAAATATAGGCTTTTTATATTAAATACATCTGCCGCTATGTATGTCTACCGCCTCATTTCCTCCTCACGGCGCTAACAGCACCAAACATCCATAGTTAATGAACAACAGGCAGTGCCGTATTCCCATCCGTTCGCTATGACGGCCCTCCACCTGACCGACTTCTGTTCAACTTTCAGAGCTGCATCAGATAGAAGAGGTAACGACAGAGAGAAGAGAGGCAGCGCCTGGGGACAGGGAACTTTTAATTTTTACATTATATACTTTAGAACAACTTGAAATTTTAAGAGCTAGAGTGATTTTTAATTTTACTGTAAGAAGAATTACTTGGAAACATGAAAAATTCTTTCTTTTGTGAAGCACTGACTGCCTCTCCATTGTAGTTCAGTGCCCTGCATAAAACTACTACAGCACATCTCACATGACATTACAGTTACTTCCTCACATGGTCCTTGACATCCTGGCCCCTGTCTTACACCTGTACACCCTCAGTTCTGAACACAAGGAGTCACACATACTACACACACAATGAAGGTTTGGATTTGACAGCCAGTATAATACCAAAGCTTTCCACCCAATGTCTAGTCCAGAATCCTATACATGCAAACAACTTTGGCAGCTGATAGGAAAAAGATCTTTTTTGCCCTTGCTAAAAAAAAATAATGATAATTTTTAAAACCACCAGTTCATTAAGATAAATTGGCAAGTATTTCCTCTTTAATATTTCTTAAAAAAGGATATAACAAAGTTATATAACAAAGTTTTCAAATCTTTTTAAACTTATACTAGAACTGTAATTTCAATTATTGCCTTTTCAAAACTGAAATTAATTTAAATTAACATTGTTTTGAGAATTTCATGGCATCTCTTTAAAATCACAGATATTCTGAAATATCAAGTTACCAGAAAACTGGGAATCACTGTAATGACAAATTACCCATTGTTTCAGGGAAGTCTGTTCTCTTCCTGGCATCAATCTATATTACAAACAAATGATGCTTCATGATACAGCCAGAGATTTAAACCATAATGGAAATGAAGTGGATGGGTAACAAATGACCTACATATACTTCCACACACTTGACCTCCTTTCTCCTTACTATGAATGCACTGTCCCTGCTCCTAGTCAAAGGCAATGCCCACCCATGTATTACATACCATCCTCTCTTGCCTTCTCAAGGACACTGACCCAACAACGCTCCCCTCTCTTGCATCAATTTTCTCTTTATTGAATCACTGTGAGTAGCATAAAAACATGCTATTATTTCTCTTATCTTAAAAAAAAAAACAAAAACCCTCCCTTATTCTCAGGCCTCCTCCAGCTACCACTGTGTTTCCCACCATGCCTTTACAGCAGAACCTGAACGCACTGTCTACTGGGTCCGGCAGAAGTAAGGTCCACCTCAGTGTGGTTGGTAAGGTAACAGTAAGGGTGTAATAATTTATAGTTTTAATTTGAACATTTGACCTAAAATGTCATGTGGTGTGCTTCAGTGTGATATTGTTATGTCACAGAATTACATGCTTATGATCTTGCAAGAAAACATTTTGTAATAAAAAAGGGACATTATTTGTGCCAGGCCCACCTTCAAACTGCTCTTCTCAATGTTACCAGTGGACTTTAAATTATTAAATCCTGTGATTATTTTTCAGCCCTCAATTTACTTTACCTATCAGGAGCATTTGGCACAGTTGCCGACGCTTCTTTCCTCCTAGAAAACACTTTCTCTCTTGGCTTCTAGGGTACTGCATTCACCTGGTTTTCTTCCTCCATTGGGTTGCTTCTTTTCAATCTCTTCTGCTAGCTCTGCCTCATCTCTGCCCTCTAAACAAATGTTGGAGTGCTCCAATGCTCTTACTTGGAACTTTTTTCTCTTTGCCCTTACCCTCAAATTCTCATGACTTTAAATACCATCCATATGCCAAAGACTTCCAAATTTATTTCTCCAGCATGAACATCTCTCCTGAACCCTGCACTTCAAATGCCTACTTGACATCCCCATTTGGAAGTTTGATAGGCATCTAAATTTCTTTATAAGCATGTCCAAGGATAAGATCTTGGTGCCCACATCCTCCACCAACATCTACCCTCCAACAAACTAGTTCCTCTTGCAATCTTTCCCACCTCAGTCAATGACAACTCCATTCTTGTTGCTCCAGTAAAAATTTTGGTGTCAACCCACACTCTTGTCTTCCTCTCACATGCTACAGTTCAACCTTCAAATTAAATATAACATGCAACAAACTATCACTTAGCAATATAAAAGGAACAAAGTACCAATACACACAACATGGACGAATCTTAAGAGCATTATGCTGGGCTAAAATAAAGCCAGACAAGAGAGTACATACTGTGTGATTCTATGTATGTGAAACTCTCCAAAAGAAAAATCTAATCTCCAGTTAAAGTAGATCAGTGGTTGCCTGGGGCCAGGGGCTGGGAACGGGAACTGACTGAAAGAAGGATATAGGAAACTTATGGGTGATAAAAATGTTCTGTATCTTGATTGTGCTGGCAGTAATATGAGTATATAAATTTGTCAATACTCATTGAACTTTATAATGTGACATTGTATTGTATGTTAATACCTCAATAAAGTTGATTAAACACACATACACAATTTAACCTTTTCTCCCTATTTCCTTTCCCACAGCTACCATGGAGCCACCTCATCTCTCCTCTGGATTACAATAGCCTCCTAAATAGTTTCTCTGCTTCTATCCATGCCTCCTGCATTTTATTCTCAACACAGTGGCCAAAGTAATACTGTTAAAAAAATCACATGCTGTCACTCTGCTCGAAACCCTCTAATGGTGTCTCACCGAAAGAAAATTCAACATCCTTATTGTGGCCTGTAAGGCCTCACATGACCAAGCTCCCTGTTGCCTCTTAGGCCTCATCTCCCATGACCCTCCCCCATGGTTATTCACACTTCAGCCAGAGTGGGCCCCCTTGCTGTTCTTCAATTATTGCAGGCACAACCTTTGGCACTTACTGTCCCCTCTGCCTGAAATGCTGTATTCCCCACCACCATCCCCCACAAAGCCATATAGTTCATCCCTCATTCCCTTCACATCCTTCACTGAGAGGCACCACCCCAGTGAGTCACTTCCTGGCCACTCTAAAATTCCAACACTCCTCCCTCAATGCATGCACACATATACACAACCTCACTGCTATTTCATTTTCTTCCTTTCTGCTTTAGTTTTCCCTCCCCAGGACTCAGCACTCTGTTATTTACTTGTACTTTACTAATCTATCTTGTTTACTGGCTTTCTCCTCTACCACAATGGATGACCCAAGAGGTCATCTGTTTTGTTCATTACTGTATCCTCCAAACTTAGAATAATATCTAAAATAGATGTTGAATAAATGAATATATCTGAATCCTAGCTTTCCCTTTAATAGTTGACAGTAAGTAGAATTTGTTTTATAGATGTATCAGTGATACTTCATTTGCTTTAAAAAATTCTGGCATTAAATAAAAACAATACTTCAATACATTTAAGCATATGCTAATAAAAATTAAAACTTCAATACATTTAAGCATATGCTAATGCACATCTGGTAAACTTGCTTTCATTTCTAATCAAGAATATAAGATGCATTAGACAATAAAAACTTTTTTCAAATTTTCAAAGAATTTCTTATGAGCAAGGACTTATGAATGTGAAATAACTCATTATTGCCAAGAACATATACAGAGAGAATCTTATCAAGTTCTTTAAAAAGCTAGAGAGTCTCATGTTGCCTGAGACTTCCATAACTATTACACTAGAAAACAATCAATCTGACAGTCTCAGAACTAAGAACCCACTTTAAAAATACATATAACTCTTATTTATCCTTGTCATTTAAATAATTCATTGAAGGAAGCAATGAATTATCTTGCAAGCAAGCCACATAAATCTGGGAGTGTTAAAGGGAAGATCAGTTTAACATAAATAATTTAAAAATAAATCAGAAGATAGAGGTGACTTTGCTCTTAGAGGTCTGAGTCTCCTCTCCTTTAAACGGGCAAACAGTACAGCTTCTGGATGTCCAAAGAAGGCGTCTCCTTAGCAACTGCAGAGGAGAGAACTCCATACTGCAGCCTTCACCTGCATCCAGCAGATATTACTGGAAATGCATTACAGTATTCAACTTCATTCAAGAAAAGAGTTCCAGTGTGTGGGCATAACCTGCTTTAGTTTATAAGCAGCATTATATATTTAACCTAAAAATAAAGGCCTTGGCCTTTTATAATTAAGATTTTAAATGTGTTATAAATTTTATAAAAATTTCAGGAAAGCATCATTAATTAAGCAGCTCTGAATAAAGAATATTACCAAACACAGTAAATATTTTTAAAGATGCTTTTCCTAAAAGCATTAGAGATATCACTTTTGAGTACAATGGTTTGTCTTTATTTTATATAAGCTGCATCATTCATTTCTAGATGTCAATTTCTTAAACAAGACAATGAAGAAAAATAATTGCAATTACTACCCTAACACAGGAGGACAACAGCTGTCTGAACATCTTGTAGAACATACCTGGTCACTGTGAGACTTCATAACCAAGATATTTTAAAGCTACAAATGTATTTAATATTTATCAATCTTGTATACCTAGCATCTATTGCAGTGCATTGCCACTTGCAGTTCAGAGAAAGTGCTAAATCTTCTTATTGCTAAAGTTTCTCAGACTGCTTTAAACATAAAATAGAGATTACTCTGGATAGGCAAAATAACAAAATACTAGTAACAAAGCCAACAGCCACTCCTATCATATGAGAGGTGCATTAGGACAGGATCATTAAAATTGACTTTTATTTTGCTGGTTTAAAGCTTTCAATGCAAGATGAAATAAGAGTGCTTATACAGTACCTTATCCTTTCTACCAGTGAACCATGGCATGCAATGCCGAAACACAGCAGTAGCAAATAGCATTGGTGTTATTAACTATAAAAGGATAATAGCAGAGAAATGATGGCTGGCAGACAAGACACAGAAATGCAGATGAAATGAATGTAAACTTGCAGTTCTTGAAGCAAAGCAAAACCTTTAAACCAAAGGTTGCCACTAGCTTCAATTTAATTTGCATTTTGAGTTTTATACAAACAAACACTGCAACCTTCACAGTCAGTCTTTAGACTCTTCATGCAGAAGCAGACCCATATTCCTCGATAAAGAATGTCAGCAACCTTCTGTAAACACAAGCCAGCAGCAGCAGCAGCAGCCCATTACTCTCTCCCTTCACTGATTTTTATCCTTTAAAATCTTAATCTCCAATTGCAGCCAATCCAGTTGTTTCAAACAGATCTGTATCCACTGCAGATACAAATCCCTCCCTAACCTGCAGCACCACTTCATCCAGAACATTCCTGTGTGCTAGTTCATGCAGGATCAGTTGCAAAACCTCATTCAGCAAACAACCCAAAAGAAAATGAAAGAAGCAGTTGGGACTAGGAAGAGAAAGAATCTCTTCTTTCAGCTCACCCTGGAAATGGAAGGTTTTCTGATCAACAGTTATTGTGAAGGTGCTGTCGTCCTCATCGTCTATACCAATCACAGCTCCCTGTGAAACAAAGAGCAAAATCCCAATAAGGCAAACAATGACATCAGCAATATTCACCACTGCTACAGCCCTGGAACGCTCAATGCACCACTGACGACACTGGAAGCAAACTAGACAGAGAAGAGGGGAATCTGAGACCCTAGTTTTACTGAGGGAGGAGGGACTCAGGGAGAGGGGGTAGCAGGGCACTGTAGTAGTAGTCTGCATGCGTACTCTCCATCCTTGCTCAAAGGGCATAGGTGTGGTGGGAGCAAGAGGGGACAACCACGGAATCTGAGTCAGGATTTGTGTTTAAGAACCACTCACTGAGCCTTTCTGAGCCTTAAATCACTCTCTAAAATGGGAGTCAAAACCTCCTCCTCACCAGGCTGCTGTGAGGCTCCCAGAGTGCAGATGGCTCTTCATCAGGCTACTTCTGTGTCATACTTGTTAGTGCAGAAACGCTAGGTGACACTTGCTTCAAAACACTGTCCAATTGCTTCTTCCAGATGTGCTCCCAATAACCACTCATGCATGGCCCTGCTGCTCCACATTTCACATAATATAATGTGATTATCTGTTTGTCAGGCATCTGCCTCCTCCCACTGAACTGCTATGAGATCTTGGAAGTCAAAAACTATTTTATTTTGATTCATAACACTCAAATACACATTCTACATATGTCTTCTAAATAAAAGCATGAATAATTCTCCAAAAGAGGGAGGAGAAGGGGATTGTATTTATAAATTGTTTCAGGAAGGGTGGGTTTTACACTTTAATGTTTTTTGTATTCAACTATATGCATCCTATTAAGAAAACAGAGATTAAGGGTAGTGACAGGAAGCTATGCAAAATAAAGAGTCTATTAGTTGGTGTCATAAAGAAATACTTGTCTTAAGTATCCCAGGGAAAAAAGCTAGAGAACATGGAATATGTAAAATGCTCCCAGTTGGTAACAAAAGAAGCAATGTGCCATAGATGAAACCAGGACCTTAAAATGAGGATTGAAAAGACTCAAGGGGCCAAAATAACCTAATCCCTTGGGAAAAGGCTATTCTTCTCCCAGGAGGATTAGGTAACAGAGATAAACATTTATTCACCTTCTCGGAGAGAACTCCAACTCTATCTAAATCCCATCAACTTGAATTATCTTAGTTATTTCTCAGTTTCAGATTGAGTAGGGATTTTCACCCACACTGTCAGATAAGTAAAGTGTCTCCAGTGAGTATAGTGACTAAATGAAGGTCACACAAAGTTAATTGCACCCATTGGCATAGTCCCTATTCACTTACTCCAGGACAGAAAATACAGACACACCTCAGTGGGGAAGCATGTGTGGGAGTAGCTCATTCTGGTTAACTTAATTTTGTGGTCAACTGAGTTAACCTTTGAATTTATGATGTATCAAACATTTTCTGAGTCATAACAAAATATGAAAATATGTGCTAGATACAGCCCTTGAATATATAACAACACTCCTGCCCCTCAAGACACTTACATGCCAGTGGAGAGGTAAAACCTGCAAAGAGGTGACTATATTACATGGCAAAAAGGAATCTCTACATGGATGATCTTTGAAAACATGCTAAGTGAAAGAAGCTAATCATAGGCAGTGCATGTATGATTCTGTTTACATGAAATGTCCAGAACAGGCAAGTTTATAGCAACCAAGAGTAGATTAGTGGTTGCCTAGTGCTGGGGGGATGGGAGAAGGTACGGTAAAATGGGAAGTGACAGCTAATGGGTATGAGCTTCTTTCCAGGGTGATGGAAACATTCTAATATTTATTGTGGTGATGGTTACATAACTCTGTGATATACTAAAAACATTGATTGTATACTTTAAATGGGTTAGTTGTATGGTATATGAATTATATCTGAACAAAGCTGTTATAACTCACCCCAATCTAGGTCCCTTAACATAAGCTCACTAGCTACCTAGTCAACCCAAACAGAAACTTGTAGGTTCTATGCTTGTTCTCCCTCAGACCAGTACCACAAACTGTGCTCACCCCACCTCTGGGCTATAATCTCAGATTCGCCAACTCTTCTGCAGCCTATGAACTGCCATTGTCCCAATTCAGGCTCTCATCACTTCTTGCTTGATAAGGCAATGTCTGCCTTCAGTCTAGCCACATTGTGGCCCACAGCCTTTGCTATTGCCAGAGTAATATTCCTAAAGCACAGACTGTTTATAGGAGATCCAGATATTTAAAACCTTCCTTGACTCTCCATGATCTATTAAATAAAGTCGACATTTCTTCATAATGCCACTTAAACTGTTCAGGATTGGCCCAACTAAACTTGCTGCTGTCATACTGAGCCCAAAGCTCCACTCTTCACCTCAGAGACCCTGTAAGTATTCAGCATCAATGTTTCTTCCACACGTTAAAAAAATAAACAAACAAAACAACCCACCAAGCAATTTCACTTTTCATGTCTTTCCTTAGCTCAATTCCCCACCATTTGCTAAACAAAAGCACAACCCTGAGCTACCACTTAATTTCTCATTGTTTTTACAGAGGAGTTCTTAGAAAATTGGCCATGCCTTAACCTTCCACCCACTATTGCAATCTATTTTCTTCCCACTAGTGAACAAACTGTGCCCTCACGGGTCTCCAATGACCACTTTACTGCTCTAGCTTTGTCCATGGCACTGCTCTGAAGCATGATTGTTGCTGCTGAACACTTCTTTCTTAAAACTCTTCTTCCATGGCTCTTAATTACCTAAGCTGTACTTCAGAAACATGTCTACTTAAGTACCTTTGACAGCCTATTTGGGAGAAAGCATCTATTCTGGTGCATTATGCCTTTCCCTTCTTCTAACCAATTGCTTCTTTGAAGACATTGGAACTGAGTTAATCCCCCACTCCAATCAGGTCTTGCCATCACCCCAAGCTGTCTCAATGTACAGATGCACAATTCATCCTACATTCTGGCCTCTCCACTTTTTGATCTGTTCAACTCAAATAAACTTCACTGTCATTCTCCTTCAGTCACTCATCCCTCATATCAATACCCTAGACCTGCACTATCCACTATGACAGCCTTCAGTCATATGTGGATATTTAAATTTTCATTATAATTCATTAAAATTAAGTAAAATTTTAATAAGTTCCTCAGTCCTACTAGTCATACTCCAAATGCTCAATAGCCAGTGGCTATGGAACCAGACAGGGCAGATACAGAACATTTTGATAACTGCAGAAAGTTGTACTGAACAGCATTGCCCTAGACCTTGTTTGTCATCAGAGAGAACTAAATTCCAGTGAAGAGTTACCGTATTTTTTGGACTATAAAACACACCCCCTAATTTGAGAGGAAAGGGGGTATATATCTTATAGTCCGAATGTAGCTTGCCTGGTTCTCCGGGGAGGGCGCAGCCTACATTATTTATGTTATGAAATATTTTACCACATTTTTTTGCTTCAAAAATTTTTTTCCTATTTTCCTCCTCTAAAACCTAGGTGCGTCTTATGGTCCGGTACAACTTACAGTCCAAAAAATTCAGTAATACTGCCAGTTACCAAACATTTTCAATGAGCAGGCACTATATGATAAGCATCTTATACATTATATCATTAGAAAACAACAACTGTATATTGAAAGGTATCGTATACAAAAATCATAACTGCACAAGCTCAATGAAGCTACCCTAGTAACCTTTCCTAATCATTAGGCCTGCCCTCCATCCCAAAGATAAATACTGTCCTTACTTCAAACATTACAAATCAGTTTTATCTGTCTTTGAACTTTATACAAATGGACTCATACTATGTATTTTCTTTTGTACCTGGCTTCTTTCACTCAATATGATGTTTGTAAAATTCATCAAGGTGTTGCACATAGCAGTAGTTTGTTCACTTTGTTGCTATAAATAGTATTCCTTTGTATGGACATCCAAAATTTATCATCTCCATTGTATGTTGTCTCCAGTTTTAGGTTATCAGAATCATTCTCTGCTATGACATTCTCCTCATGTATTTTGTTATACATATGCTTGTATTTCTATATATAAAATCTAGGAGTGAATTTGGTAGGTCATAGGGTATTCACATGCCAATTTTATTACATACTGTCAAACAGTTCTCAAAAGTGGTTGTACCAGTTACACTCCAACCAGTGGTGTACAAAAGCTTCAACTGCTCCACATCTTCGCTAACGCTTATTTTTTTTAAAGATTTTTTTATTTATTTTTAGACAGACAGGAAGAGAAGGAGAGAGAGAGAGAGAGAAACATCGATGTGTGGTTGCTTCTCGCACACCCCCTACTGGGGACCTGGCCCACAACCCAGGCATGTGCCCTGACTGGGAATCGAACTGACGACCCTTTGGTTCGCAGGCTGGCACTCAATCCACTGATCACACCGGCTTGGGCTTCACTAACACTTTTTTCACTTTAGTCATTCTGACAACTGAGTAGTGGTATCAAAATGCTTTTAATTTACACTTCCCTGATAACTTAAGTATCTTTCATGTTTTTGGCCATTTGAATAGCCCCTTGTGAAATAGTTAAAGTTTCTTTTCCAGTGATAAGACTACACTACCATTTTCTAATTTGTAGCAGCTTTTGCTATTTCCTGAACATAAGCCCTTCACTGGTTATGAATTAGACAACTATCTTCTCCCACCCTGTTGCTAGCCTTTGTACTCTCACAGTAGTGTCTTTTCATGGAGAGTTCTTAACTTTAACATAGTACAATGTATTGATTTTTGTACTTTATGGTTGTGCTTTCTGTGTCTTCTTTAAGAAGTCTTCCCAATTTCAAGACCATAAAAATATTTCCCCATGTTATCTTTTGGAAGCCTTTACATTTGGATATCAGATACAGTAAGTCCTCCGACTCTTTCCTCTTGGCCTTGATAAATCACACATCAACATCACCAACATAGTCATCACCAGTTCTCCCTAGGACAGCAGGTGAAACTACCTCACCATTTCCACTGGGGTCAGTTGATTGAGAATGTGGAAGTCGGAAGTACGTATTCATGGCTCTTTATAAATGTTAGTCAGCTGAACACATTACACGCACGCATATGCTCACACACAGAAAATACTACTAACCAGGAACAAACTGGGATTACCACTTATTTAGGTCATTTTTCATTTTAGTAATGTTTACAGTTTTCTGAGTAGAGGTCTTGCCCACCTTTTGTTAATACTTATTCCTAAGTAATTAATGTTTTGGATGCTATGCTAAGTGTACTCTATTTTTTAAAATTCATTTTTTAATTGTTAGTTGCTGGTATGTAGAAGTACAATTTATTTTTGTATATTGACCTTGTTTGTATTCAATAATCTTGCTAAATTCACTTATCAATTCTAATAGCATATCTGTGGATTCTTTTGGATTTTCTATATGCTCAGTTACATTGCTGTGAATAATAATAGTTTTATTTCTTCTACTCCAATCCTTATATCTTATATTTACTTTTCTTGCTTTCTTCATTGGCTAGGACTGCCTGTTTAAGACTGCCACCAGAGTGGCAGACAACGCTGAATGTAAGCAGTGGTAGGGGCGTTGTTGCCTTGTTATTGGTCTCTCTCCCCTTGTCCACTGTAGCTATTTAAAAGCTTCTCTATTTTCCTTGGACCCCCAAAAGCAACATAGGCAGTCATCTGGTAAGAATCTAAACTTGCTATGCCCTTCCACCTAAAGACTCACCTGCATCTAGACCCATTCCTGCTTCCTTTCCACCTGTCATAATGGAAAAAGACTCCACCCCCATCACCTTTCTGCAGGTCTCCTACTTTAGCAATTTTCAACCTCTCTCTCTCCACTGCATTTACACAGGCTCGAGTTTATATCCTCTTTCCAACAACAACCACTGTTACCAACACCACCACAACGATCCTTTTCAATTACATATCTTCCACCTAGCAACTGCCCCACCTCTCATTCCTTTCCAGTCAAGATTATTCAGACGTGTCCAAGCCTCCTACCTAAAATTTATTTTTACTTCCCATTCCTCACAGGGGTGTCCAACCTTTTGGCTTCTCTGTGCCACACTGGAAAAAGAAGAGTTGTCTTGGGCCACACATTAAATACATGGTGACATGTAAGCACACAAAAAAATCTCATAATGTTTTAAGTAAATTTATGATTTTGTGTTGGCCTGCATTCATAGCCATCCTGGGCTGCATGCGGCCAACAGGCCGCAGGTTGGACATCCCTGGATATGTAACCAAATCAATGGTTCTTGTTCACCTTCAAATAAGGTGATCATATAACCTGGTTTGCCTGGGACTGTGCCAGATTATGCCTGTTATTCTGCCATCATAATAAACAGAACCCCATTCTTGTCTAAAGAATGTCCTGGTTTAGGGGACATGGTCATTCCATTGCCTAACTTACAAAAAGCCCTCAGGACTTGCTCCATTCCATTCCATCTTGGAGCCCCAAGCCATCTTCCAAGCCCTCTTCCACCAAACAGCCTTCCTCTCTTTTTGTGAGTTTATACTACTTATTTTTCACATCTGGAAAGCAAAACTCCCTTTACTAATTCATATATGGAATAGTATTCAATTGTTAAACAGAGTTATTTGTATGCGAACCCATCAAAATACCAAAGTTTTTTATCTCAGCCCTGCTTTTATGATCTATTGTGCCAACAGAGTAACACTATCTAGGTCCCAGATGGAAAGGAAGGTGCAGCAGTCTTGTGCAACCAGATGAATGTCCTGACTTTCCCTCTTCTCCTTTCTAGAATGCATGCAGACACACTACAGACCTGAGTCGTAGTTCTGGTGCCAAAGTCAGAAAAACATTTGCTCTCATGAGTTGGGGAAGGGAGTGGGGAACACAGAAGTCTGTTTCTTTCTTCTTGCAGGGCCAATCTTCCTCTGCAAGAAGAGAAAAGTGCTCTACTAAACCAGCTCCACAGATGATTTAAAAGGAATGATGATTCCTGTAGGACACAGACTGCTGACACAGCTCCTAACAGGATCAGTCAGAGGATATGAGCAGGAACATACATCTCTGCTCTGGAAAAGCACATAGCGTACAGAGAAGGGATGGGAGTTCACAATACAGAAGCAAGCAGGAAAGCTCAAGGTCCAGCCTGCTCAACAAAGATGTTGCTGCTTGGAAGGCCTGCTTCAGCATCAATCATTAATTCAACAAATGTTTATTGAATTGTCTAGGCCAGCAATTTTCAACCTTTTTCATCTCATGGCACACATAAACTAATTACTAAAATTCTGTGGCACACCAAAATATATGTATTGTTTTTTGCCAATCTGACAAAAAAAATAGGTATATTTTTTATTCATTCACACTGCGGCACACCAGTTGACAACTGCTGGTCTAGGCATCATTTTAGGTGGTAGTAAGAGGGTGGCAAACAATCTGCTTTGCTTTTTTACTGATTTGTATGCAGCCACTTAGGGGATTTTTTTTTGTTTTGTTTTTCAATTAATTTGTAGTTTTTATATATTCTACTTTGTCAGTTGTACCCATTGTAAATATTTTCTCTTCTGGCCAAGGGTTGTCTTTCTCTTTGACTGTGTTGTTCAGTCAAAGGATTTGATTTCAGTCAAAGGTATTTTTTTGTTGTTCAAAGTATTTAAAATTTAGGTGTTGTCTAATATATAAATCTTTTCTTTTTTAAAAGATTTTATTTATTTATTTTTAGAGAGAAGGGAAGGGAAGGAGAGAAATGTGTGGTTGCCTCTCACTCACCTCGCACTGGGGGTCCAGCCTGCAACCCAGGCATGTGCCCTGACTGGGAATGCCAGCAGGCTGTCACTCAATCCACTGAGTCACACTAACCAGGGCCAATCTTTTCCATCATGGTTTGTTCTTTAAGATATCCTTCTCTGTCCTGATATTACAAAGATACTCTTCTATAGATACTCTTCTATACATTCTTATAAGTGTAAATTTTCATTTTATACCTTTAATACCTCTGGAATTTTTTAATAGCTCATGGAAGCAGTTATTAAAAAAAAACATTTTATTTATTTACTTTTTTACAGTGAAGGGAAGAGAGGGAGAGAAACATCCATCAGTTGCCTCTCACACACACCCACAACTGGGGACCTGGCCCACAACGCAGGCATGTGCCCTGACTGGGAATCGAACCTACAACTTCTCAGTTTGCAGACAGGTGCTCAATCCGCTGAGCCACACCAGCCAGAGCTGGAATTTATTTTTGTGTACACCATAAGACAGGGAGTAATTTCATTTTTTCCATATGGGCAGCCAATTGATTCAGCTTCATTTACTGAGTGATACCCACTTCCCTTTTTCTTTTTTCCTTTCCCTTGCTTTCCTTTTCCTTCCTTCTTTTCTTTGTTCCTTTCCTGTCTCTCCCTCCCTTCCTTCCCTCCATCCTTCAATGAGGTTTTACAGTTTTCTCCACCAAAGGAATATATTTATCTTATAAAATATATTCCTAGGTAATTTAGAGTTCCTGTTACTATTATAAATAGAATTCCTTTTTTAAATAATTGTTTTTTCCCTAATTGTTTGTGGGTCATATAAAGGAGCACATACTGAGTTCATATCCAAAAACCTTTTTCTTTAGACTCTTGTAGATTGTGGGTTGTTTTATGTGGACAATCATATCTGCATATATCAACAATGTTTCTTCTTCCCTTCCAATCCTTTCTATTCGAATTCTTCAGTTTCTAATTGTGTTACATGTTTACCAGGACCTCTAGCAGTTACAGAAACACCATCTGCAAATACTAATTTTGTTCTTCCTTCCAAGCCTTATATATTTTGTTTCTTTTCTTGCCTTAATAGCATTCACTAGCACCTCTATGAGCACAATATTTAAAGAAGCAGCAAAAGCAGGCACCACTGTCTTGCTGCTGATTGTAAAGAGAATACTTCTATGATTTCACTGTTAAGCACACTGTAGCATTTTAGTAAATATCCCTTATCAGGTTAAGCATATTCTCTTCTATTCCTAGTTTGATTAATCTTTAATGAGTGTTTCATTTTATTCACTGTTTCTTATGTATTTATTCAGATGATCATGTAGTTTTTCTCTTTTAATGTTAATATAGTAAATTAGTTAATTTAAAAGTTAGTATCCTAGTAATCGCAAAATAAACTCTATTTGGTCCTAATAGTTTTTATTTATACAGTACTGGGTATGGATCACTGTATTTTGTTCAGGGCTTTGATATCTATATTCATGAGTGACCCTGTCCTAAAAATTTACTTTGTTATTTCCTTCTTTGTACTTTATCAATACTTCTCTTTTTCTAATTTTAATTAATTTTCACCTCTATTTTATAATACATTCACTTAAGATTATAAATCATAGACTGCTTTAAATGCAGTTTTAACATGTTGTCCCTTCATTATCATTCAAGTTTGAGTATTTCATAATTTCCATGATTTCTACTTTCACCTATGAATTATTTAGAAGTATTCATGTGAAGCAGTGAGTGGCTAGTGTTTTGTAAAGGGATTTCTAATTTATTCCACTATTGTTGAAGAATGTTATCTATGCAATAGTAGGGTTTTGGTATTCTCTTTTTCCATAACAATTTTAATTTTTTTCCTTAAAGTCTATTGTGTCTAATAATAATATCGTTTCCTAACTTTTATTTGGTTAACATTTTCCTGAAATCTTTTATTTAATCTTTAATTTGTAATTATGAAATATTATAAACATTCAGAAAATGTAACCCTAATGACATCTATGCACCAATCACAGGGACTGAATAAATGACTACATCTTGCCCAAGAGAGGACACTTTTAGTGTCAAATTCATATGGAAGAGATGATACTCACAAAAAAACTACTGAATTAACGAAATGGGCAGAAATCAATAGTGTAATTTTTATAGTGAAATGAGAAGCAATTGGCAAAAGCAAATCTAAGGGGATGAGGAGAAAGGACAGTCTTAAGGGGTTGTACGTTAACCTAAAATAATGCCTTGTTGCATCCATTCTAAGAAATCAATGATTGTTAAGATATACCCCAAAGCCAGAGATGTTATCGTATGAAAATATAGTGTAGAATCAATGAAATAATGGACCAGCATAAGAAGTCATGCTAAAACCATTAACAACCCATCATGGCACACTGCTAACCTCTCTCGTCAGAGACTAAATGAAAAGAGAACAGATGACACATCCCTCATGCAATCAATCAGTCAACTCTGATGACCAACACAACTGGAAAATGGAGGACTCAGTTTCACAGGAACCAGTCAAAAAGTATTACTTTAGGTCACGTATGGGTTAATAGTTTTTGAAAACTCACAATACATTTAGCATTAAAACTATGTTGAGTATATATAATTCACCTTGTTTGTGTGATTCCTAAGGCCCTGTAGAATTCTTCAGAATCTGAGATTCATCTTATCAACAGTAATTATTAATTATAACAGTAACTCCCATAAATTAAGAACCAAGCCCCAGACATTGTATTTGGATGCTTTTTAATGTATCAATTACTTTGCTATTCATAATTCCATGAATGAATGACATGCTGCCTGTTTCAGAGAGAAGAAAGCACAGAGCTGAACAGGTAAGCTGCCTGAAGTCACGAAGCTAATAAAGTGGCAAAATTCAAATTGGAATTCCATCTCATGTACGGCCTGTTCTCACCTCTATCCCACACTACCTCTCCAATGGTACTACATTCCATTTCTCAAATTGTATCTGGAAATGTGAATATTTTGCTTTTAGCTAGCATGTTGGGGAGGAGGAAAAATCAGACAGTAGAACTTAACCAACATTTTACTTTTCCATCAAAGGCAAGGACACCATCTAGTGGCCCATACTTTGCCACCAATACAGTCAAAGAAAGTAGGTGGGAAGGAAATGGTTTTTCACTCTTGTGCTTTCCTTCACTGGCTTTACATTACCCTGCCACAAGCTGCATGTCTCTACATTAACTCTTCTAGTCAAGTGGTAACATTAAGGACTGAACAGGATTGTGAATGAAATGGATCCAACTTCAATCTCAGATTTACCATTTACTAACTGTGTGACTTTGGAAAATTACGAAAAGTAGCTTCGGTCTCAGCCTCCTCACATGTAAAATAAAGTAACACCATTTATGTGACAGAATCATCATAGGAATACATGTGAAAATTATCCAGCCCAATGCCTAATCATAAGACCTTCCTCAATAACTATTGGTTCCTTTCTCTATTATCTTTTTATGGAGCCTAAAACCACACAGGTGTTTGGCCTTTTTTTTTTTTTTTTTTTAAGAAAACATATCATTCACTAGTACATGTTGTGTTTAAGATAATAGCTTCATAGTCCCTTTGTATGTAAACTACAGTAAAGGCCAATTCTCCAATACTTACTCATTATTTTATAAATACATAAAATCAACAATAAACATTTTTTTAAGTAACTACTTACCCTGTACCAGGCACTAGTGACAGTGGATTGGAACTCACTAACAAGTAGGGAAATCAGACAAGTTCAAATGTAATAAGTACTTTCACAGCTATAAGTGCCAAAGGCTGTGATAAGGTGAGAGTGGGGGAGATGTGGGTCAGGAATGCTCCACAGAAGAAGCAAATGTTGAAAAGTCCCTTAGAAGATAAGCACACCAGATGAGGGCACAGAAAATTCCTGTCAGAGAAAAAAATGTCAACTAGAAATATTGAGTGGAACACTATGTAAAGTACATGATTATCTAACCATTATTCTGTACACCTGAAACTAATACAAATAATATTAAATATAAACTGTAATTAAAAAATAAAAATATCCCAAGAGCAATGAGGAATGATGAAACACGATAAGGGAACATGAAGGAGTTGGAATATGGGATGGGATGGATGGAGAAGCAGGAAGAGATATAGATCTGTGCTGGGGGGTCAATGACAGCACATTAAGCTCTTTGGACTCTAGATGACAGATGCTTATCAATCACCATCACTGTGATCATCATCATCCATAGCAGTTCTACACTAGCTGTGTACTATGCACCAAACCCTATGCATACATAACTGTTGAGCCTTACAACAACCCTTGGTGGAGGACAGACTATTCCATGATGTGGACTCTAAAGTTAGATCCAGCTAGATCCCGGCCATGACAGACTGCTTCCCATAAATCACCCTGGAGACTGTCTGAGCAGCTCTTCCCCTACACTGCATGGTGTGCTAGCTCATGCTGGTTCCTTGAACAGGCCCCTGCATCTAGGCATGTCCACCTTATCTGGGTGGATCATATCCCAGTACCTCTATCTGTTTGCTCTGTTCTATATAATTCTTTAGCACCTGCCATGTAGAACGGAGGGTATCCATGCTGTCTTGCAGGGGCCCAAGACATGCCTCCTATCTAAGTTCCCCTAATAAACTCTTGATGTAATGCTGGAGTTGTCAACCTCTTTCTTTGGTCTCTCCAGAAGTTTCCCCAAAACACTGCAAGTTATGTAATGTTACCTTCATAAGGGTAAGGAATTTGCCCATAGGCACACAGTCAGTAACGGGTAGAGCTGAACAAGACTGAGCCCCAGGTCCTTCCTATTCTGCTGTGTTGACCAAAACATTTCTTCAGTTTATTTCCTACAATGGCTCTAGTAGTGCGTAGTTGTCTTTAACTTCATTCAAAACAATTTTGTTAGGTTGTATGGTGACAGCTGTAATATCAGTGTGCATTTAAAAAAACATCAAAATTGGTGAATTTTTGTGCACCCATTTGAATATTAAAGATGGAAGAAAATAACATTTTCAACATATTATACTTTATCATTTCAAGAAAGGTAAAAATGCAACTGAAAGGCAAAAAATTTGTGTAGTATATATGGAGAAGGTGTTGTGACTGATCGAATGTGTCAAAAGTGGTTTACGAAGTTTCTTGGTACTACTTACATGTTGACCAAGTAATTCTTCGCTGTGGGGCTGTGTTATGCCTTGGAAGATGTTTGGCGGCACCCCTGGCCTCTACCCACTAGAAGCCAATAGTAAGAGATAGCCGACATACTCAATATCCATATCAATAAAGTTATTGGTGAAAATAAAATTTGTCTTTTATTTTATGGAAAAAAACTAAACAGACTTTTTGGCCAACCCAATACTATGCCAGTGGTCCCAAACTTGACTACACAACATGATATGGAGAATCCGTTTAAAAATAAAAGTTCCAGACCCTGTTCTTAAAACAGTATGTCTAGTGGATGGTACTTGGAAACCTATATTGTAAACAAATTCTCCAGATGTTTCTTAAGTAGAAAGCCAAATGGCAGTCCAGCTTTTTTGAAAATACAGTTGACCCTTGAATAACAATGGTTTGAACTGCACAGGTTCACTTACACACAAATTTTTTTCAATAAATACTACAAACGTATATTTTCTCTTCCTTATGATTTTCTCAATAATATTTTCTCTAGCTTTCTTTACTGTAAGAACAAAGTATATAATACACATCATATGCAAAGTATGTGTTAATGAACTGTTTATGTTATGGGTAAGGCCTCTGGTCAACAGAAGTTAAGTTTTAGGGAAGTTAAAATTAATATGCAGATATTCAACTGCATAGAATGCGGGACCCAGCACCCCTAACCCCTGCATTGTTCAAGGGCTAACTGTACCTCAGAACCTCTTAACACACTCACTCACACACACACACACACACACACACACACACAACACTCTCACACAGATTACTAATTAATACCTTCCATCTATGTACCAGGTGTCCAATCCTTAAAAAAAAAAAAAAATTCTATAAGGGAATTATACTACTTGCTTTAAAGAAAACTCAAGCTCAGGAAGCTTACTGATAATTTCCCTCTTCCAGTCAACAAAGCAAAAACCAAAAATAAGATTCAAACACAAGTACACCTGGTTCTTCTCTGACATGCTATGTGGCAGAGAGAACTGTACCCCTTCTTCCATGACCCTTGCCCCTGTATAATCTCCTCCCCTTTGTGTGCGGGTGGATACTGTGAATGATAAGATCTCACTGAAGTGATTATGTTACAGGATGAGTAATCAACGGATTGATTATATGGCAAAAGGGAGATTGCCTGGTGGGTAAAACCTAATCTAATCACATGAGGCCTTTTATTTATTTCTCATGTTTTATCAGGAATTAAATTTTATTTTAAATTACAGTTTACATTCAATATTATTTATGTTAGCTTCAAGTGCACAGCATAGTAGTTAGACAATCATACACTTTACAAAGTGTTCCTTCCCCTGATATTTCCAGTACCCAACTGGCACCATCCACAGTCATTACAATATTACTAACTATACTCCCTATACTGTACTTTACAACCCTCTGTTTTGTAACTACCAATTTGAAGTTCTTAATCCTTTCACCTTTTCCACCCAGTCCCCCAAATCCTCTCCCCTCTGGCAACCACCAATCTGCTTGCTCTCTGTGTCTATGCGTCTGTTTCAAGTTAGTTTGTTCATTTATTTTATTCTTTATTTTATTTCATTTATTTTGTTCTTTAAATTCCACATATAAGGAAAATCATATGGTACTTGTACTTTTCTGACTGTTCATCCATACCATCACAAATGGCCAAGTAATATTCCACATATATGTACCACAGCTTTTTTTATCCACTCGTCTATTCATGAGCACTTGGGTTGCTTCCATATCTTGGCTATTGTACATAATGCTGCAATGAACATAGGGGTGCATATATTCTTTCAAATTAGTGTTTTAGGTTTCTTTGATATATATCCAGAAGTGGAGTTGCTGAGTCATAAGGTAGCTCCATTATTAATTTTTTGAGGAACCTCCATACTGTTTTCCATAGTAGCTATGCCAATCTGCATTTCCACCAACAGTGCACGCAGATTCCCTTTTCTCCACATCATATGAGGCCTTTTAAATAAAAGATGTTTTCTGCAGCTGGTAGTAGAATGGGAAGTCAGAGAGATTTAAAACACTAGAAGGATCTGATGTGGTATACTGACTTGAAGATAGAGAGGCTGCATGACAAGGAATATACGCAGCCTCTAGAAGTTGAGAGTCAATCTCAGCTGACAGCCAGCAAGAAAACAAAGACCTCAGTCCTTAATAAGGAACTGAACTCTGCCAACAACCTGAATGACCTTGGAAGTGGATTCTTGCCTTGAGGAAGAGATTCTTCCTCAGAGCCTCCGGATGAGAGCCCAAGGCTGGTTGATACCTTTATTTTACCTTTGTGAGACCTTAAGTAGAAAACCCTTCATAGGTGGCTAATCTATAGAACTGTAAGATAATAAATGAGTGTGGGATTTTAAATTGTGGTAAAATACACATAACATACAATTTACTATTTGAATATGTTTAAGTGTTCAGTTTAGTAGTGTTATGTACATTCACATTGTGTATGACCACCCATCTCCAGAACTTTTCAATCTTCTCAAACTGAATCTCCATAACCATTAAACAAGAGAGCCCCACCCTCAACCACTGGAAACCACCATTATACTTTCTGTCTCCATGAATGTGACAACTGTAGGCATGTCATATGAGTAGAATCATACAGTATTTGTCTTTTAGTGATGGGCTTATTTTACTCGTATGTCAGAATTTTTTTCCTTTTTAAGAGTAAATAATATTCCATTATCTGCATTATATATACTACATTTTGTTTATCTATTCATCCATCAAATGCACACTGAGGGCTTCCACCTCTAGGCTATTGTGAGTAATGCTTCTATGAACATGGATGTGCAAATACCTTTTTGAGTCTCTACTTTCAATTCTTTTGGATATATACAGAATAGGGCAAAGTAGTTTACAGTTGTTTATATGGAAAATAATACAATAATTAATAAATAATAACTGTCATGGATGGTGTGGCTCAGTGGATTGAGCGCTGACCTGAGAACCAAAGGGCCACCAGTTCGATTCCCAGTCAGGGCACATGCCTGGGTTGTGGGCCAGGTACCCGCTAGGGAATGCACGAGAGGCAACCACACATTGACACTTCTCTCCCTCTCTTTCCCTTCCCCTCTGTCTAAAAATAAACAAATAAAATCTTAAAAATAAATAAAAATAAATATGAATAAACTGTGTTTTGTGTACTCATAACTGTAAACCTATTTTTGCCCCACCCTGTATATATAAATGAGTGTTAAGTCAATTCGTTATCTTGAAAATTGAGTAAGCAAAAAGAAATAATCAAGCTTGCATCCTAGCTGTCTGAATTATACCACCAGGCAATCAAATAATAGATGAAGTGTCTCCTTATATAATTATCTCTGATATAAAATATCATAATTTTGCAACCCTCAAATAAGTTAATTAATCTAGGTGCTGAGCACCAATAGCTGCTAATATCAATAAAGAGCAAAAACCAGACACTACGTGCCTCCTGATAAAAGAACACACTGCCACCTATATAGCCTTGCCAAAAGGATCGAATCTGAGTCCAATCCAGTATCTGGATCCCGCTGCCAGTTTGCAGAAAAAGCAGAGACAGAGGAACATGATAAATTATAATCAGTAAAATCTAAACTACGAAAAACTTCTACAGGTTAAAGGGTCTGGATTCTTCAATAGATACATTACAAACAAAAGACATGAAGTTTTTTTTTTAATGGGCAAGATAAAAACATAGAATTTAGGAATCCAAATCCAAGATATGATTACTAGAATAGAAGAGTGGCAACTTCAGGAGACAGGGAGAGTGCTGTAATTAGAACGGGGCACATACAGAGGCTTCTAGGGCAGGTGGCAAAATTGTAGTTTTTAACTTGGGTGGTAGTCACAGAGGCTAATAATTAATTAGGCTATATTTAAAAGAAAATAGTATTGCATTAAATGTAACAATGAGATAGTGGCCCAAATCTAGGTTTAAGTCAACTGAAGAGCTGTCTCAATACAGCTTTGCCAAAATCTCACTATCGAGCTTACCTCAAGCCAAGAAAGCAGTTAATACCAGACCGAGTGGTGACTGAGGTCAATAGCAAGTGCTTAGAAGAGCAATTAAATCAAGAAAACAAAAGGAATGAAAAAAAGTAAACATTTTTTAAAAATATTTACGATATCATATATACACCATTATCTGCTCAAAACAAGCCTGTCTCATTCCAATCCTGCAACCCCCCATACTTACTCCTATATCTCAGTGCCAAAATTTGTCTGTTAGAATTTGGTTTCTTTCTCAGAGTTATTAAGTACTGCTAATAAAGGCAATTATAGTCACATCTTCAAAAGGGTGCATAGAAAAGATGACAGAAAGAAAGCAACAGGAGCCTAAAGAGAAGGCTACAAGAAGCTGATTTAATTAGTTATGATAGAGTTGGCCCTTCTTTAGATACAGTGGAGTACTAGCAACTGTGTCCCCAACCCTGCATTCTTTCTTGCCTTTAGCTATTTGAACAATGGTGGAAACTGAGCAAACCATTAAAAGCAGCACTGTCCAATAAGGTACCCACTGGCCACTAGCTAAAGTGCAGCTAGTCTGAACTGAGATGTGCCATAAGTGTAAAGATACACTGGATTTGGAAGACTCAGTATTTAAAAAAGAATGTAAATAGGTCATTAATTATTTTTTTACTGATTATATATTGAAATAATATTCTGGATATACTGGCTTAAACAAAATATATTATTAAAATTAATCTTGCCTATTTCTACTTTTTAAATGTGGCTACTATAAAAATTTTTAAGTATATGTGGCTCACATTGTGTTTCTACTGGACATCACAGCTACATCAACTGAAAAAAAGCTAAAAGTGGGAATTCTTCAGAGCTTTTTTCTACTGTTTGCTCTACTACCAACACTTCAACTCATTTTCCCTGATTATAAAGCAGAAGTTATAAAAAAAAAAATTCAGTAGCTACATTAAGTCATGGTACATTAAATAATGCGCCAAAAGAACTGAGTTCTAGCCCTCATTCTGGCACTGACTAACGGTTACCCCGAAGAAGTAATTTTTTTCTCTCTGAACCTAGTTGTCTGCCTAACAAAAGTTTAACTAAATTTAGACTTCCATGATTCTGTCAAAATATTTTTTTTCTATCAAAATTGGTTTTCGTAAAAATGAGTAAATACTCACTCTGAGTCTAACACATCCTCGGCGAGAGCCTCTCATCATTTTGTCCTTGGACTAAGAGAAAAACAAAAACATTCAATAAATAAAAGATTAACTGTTTTCAGAATCACCTGGGAATTAAGAGACAAAATTTACATGTTCAGTAATATCCCTTATTTGTCCCCACCCCCTTTCCCCTAAATTACTTACAGATATGAATTAGCAGGTTTAAAACAAAAATGTTTTACAGTCTATACAAATAAACTTAATCGTAATTTTATGTTTACCTTTAATGTAGCATATATTACACTATAATTTTCATTCCTCCATCATGCCCCTTAACTCTAGACCAGTGTTTCTCATATTTTAGTACATTCAAGAATCACCTGCAAGGCTAAGAATCACCTGGCGGTTTAAGACTCACTCCCAGGGGATTCGGACCCAGGCAGACAGAGGACCACATTTTGAACTTTAGCTTTATCTATTCGCAATTCCCCAAATGGGTCACCTTTTTTGCTGCTGAAATTTCTCACCCAATATTCCTCAGCTTGGAATACCTTTGACCCTGATTTTCTGCCTTGCTGCCTTGATCACATATGTGCTGCTCACCTCTGTCTAGTTTGGATTCTCACACCTGGGCCCCCAGGGTCTCCCTCCGGTCCCCCTGCTGCGGCCTGCACCACCGTGTGCTACAATGGCTAGTTAACCTGTCTCACCCAGTAAGACTGCACATTCCTTAGGGGTAGGAATTAAATCTGACTTATGCTTCAGAACAGTGTCTGCAACACATTAGGGGCTCAAAAAATATTTACTGATACATGTTGCTTACCCTTTATGTTTCTGCTACTAGACAGAGCCAAGCAAAGGCTGTGTTCTGCACCGTAAGACCTATGCTAATATTCAGTAAATAGTCCTAAAATAAATTGTGTGCAATAAAATCAAATGAAACCTTAAATAACCAAAGATTTCAAAATATTTAATACTTCAACAACTGGTATTTTTCTGTATGCCCCTATGTAAGAAAAAAGTAAAAGAAGTCAGTATTACAGAGTTGTATTTTTTTAAAATTGTCCCACTTTAAACCATAGATGTCCTACGTGTAAAGTACTGAGCCACAGGCAAACTTCCAGCTGTTAAGATAACTAAGTTCTAGGGATTTAATGCACTGTGGTGACTATAGTTAACAACACTGTATTGTATACTTGGAAAGTTGCTGAAATAGTAGATCTTAAAAGTTCTCAACACACACAAAAAAGATAACTATGTGAGGTGATGGATGTGTTAGCTAATCTTACTGTGGTAATCATTTCACAATATATGTATATGTACCGTATTTTGCTGTGTATATTGCACACTTTTTTGCCCAAATTTTTGAGGGAAAAACAAGGACATACATTACACATGGGTATATTGACTACATACCACATGTACAATAATCCTGTGCGCTATGCACTAAAAAATGTGGGTGAGCATTACACATAGGAGTGCATTATACACAGCAAAATACAGTATATTGAATCAATGTGTTGTACACCTTAAACTTACACAATCTTACATGTCAGTTATATCTCAACAAAGCTGGAAAAAATAAAACAGTATTTCTTGGTGATATTTGCAGGTCTGTACATAAAGTGTACACGAAGACCTGTCTTATCCTTCTCATTGACTGCAGTACATTCTATGAACGTAGACCAGCAGTTTTCATCTGCTGTGCCACAAGAGTTTTTAAAACATGCCACACCTGACTACTTCATCAGGGGTACTGACCACTTTTCCCTTAAGAATGTCAAGTAAAAAAATGGCAACAGCCAACACAACAATAGCTGTCTAGTATACTAGAATAACTGAATATCCACATGCAAAAGAGTAAAAATAATAAAGAATATAAAATGTAAAAAGATAAATATGACCCTTACCTCACACCATATATCAAAATTAACTCAAAACGGATCAAAGATCTAAATGTAAGAGCTAAAACTATAAAACCCTTACAAGAAAACATAACTATAAAACTTGGGGACCATAGATTAAGCAATGGTTTACCAGATATGTCACCAATAGCAGAAGCAATAAAGGAAAAAGATATATTAGACATAATCTCATTTGAAATATTTGTACTTCACAGGACACAAGAAAAAGACAACCCACAAAAAGATAAAATATTTGCAAATCATGTATCTAATAAAGGACTTATACCTAGAATATATTACAAAATTCTTCCAACTCAACAATTTAAAAAAAAAACAAAACACAATTTTAAAATGTGCTGAGGGTCTGAACAGATATTTCTCCAAAGAAGATATGAAAATGGCCAACAGGCACATGAAAATGTGCTTAACATCAACAGCCATAAGGGAAACACAAATCAAAATCAAGTTCTACTATTTCACACCTAGGATGCCTATAATCAAAAGGACAGACAACAGGAAATACTGGTAAGCAGGCAGAGAAATTGGAATTCTTACACCTCTAGTAGGAATGTAAAAGAGTGTGGCTACTTTGGAAAACAGTCTGGCAATTTCTCAAAAGGTTAAAGAGTCACCACATGACTCAGCAATTCCACTCCTAGACATACATCCAAGAGTAATGAAAACATACGTCCACACCAAAACTTAGGTACACACATGTTCACAGGAACATCAGTCATAAAAGCCAAAAAGTGGAAACAACTCAAATGTCTAAGGATTGAACGCTTTTTACCGCTTAACCTAAATCACTTGTGCATGTCTAGCTTTGACTGGGATTATGTAATGATTTGAAAATCTAGCCCTGGCTGGGTATCTCAGTTGGTTAGAGCATACCTCAAGGTTGCAGATTCAACCCCCAGTCAGGGCACAGATAAGGAATAACAAAGAATGCATAAATAAAGTGGAACAAAAAAATCAGTATTTCTCTCTTTCTAACAAAAAGAAAGTAAATATAATCCTATGACACCTGCCATTTATAGTAGTGGCATATTTAAGAACTCTAGCCCTAGCTGGTGTGGCTCAGTGGATTGAGCAACAGCCTGTGAACCAAAGGGATGCCAATTTAATTCCCAGTCAGAGCACATGCCTGGGTTGTGGGCCAGGTCCCCAGTAGGGAGTATGCAAGAGACAACCACACACTGATGTTTCACTCCCTTTCTCCCCCCCTTTCCCTCTAAAAATAAATAAATAAAGTCTTTAAAAAAAAACCAACAACTCTACTTTCTGTCCTTTCACAAATTGTTACCATCAACAAAACTGCTAGCAAGAGAAACAAGAAATGACTGCTTAACTGATTAACACACTAAGCAAAAGATTGCACACAAGGGATGTGTTTGACAGGCTCTGGATGATTAAACAAAAGCCACCGTTGCTAATATAAGCTCCAACAAGTTTTACATAAATCATGGAAATGTACTTACTTGCTATTAATGTATTCTGCAAAACTTACAAAGCTGTATAAGCAACAATTCCAAAACAGCCTTCTACACCTCATCCCTAAGCCTTGTTTGAAGGACCTTGGACATTCTTCCATTCACTATGAGAACAATGTGCCACGTTGTAGGGCTTGAGGATTTTAATGCTCAGTACTGCCATCAAAGAGTTCACAAACTTGCTGTACAGATGAAGGAATGTACTAGAGATACAGCTAGTTAATCATAACAGATGTAAAATGATGAAATGCACAAAAGATTTACATAAGCAAAGCTCAAAAGCATTAGAACAGGGAAAAATCAAATCTGAATATTCAAGGAAAACAAAAGATATAAAATGCCCACATACTTCTTCCCACTGATACTAGTTACCATTTTAGGAGACTTTTGTTTTCAGGGCATTTAGATTAGTAATAAAGTAGCTCTTCTATATGTAATAAAGTAGCTGTTCTAAAGCTACTCTATTACATTCAGACTATTAACATGTAGCATGTCAACTTAATAAGAATCACATTTGACGTATTCATGAACAACTATTTAGAAAAGTGTAAATTTGCTTTTCTTTTGTGGGAGTGGTGCTGTTATCTTTCTGGCTACCTCTTTTACAACTTTGCAAGAGAAATACGTATACTTAGGCTCTTCAAAAACCTAAAATGCAAAAATTAGATAGCAGATTTTTGGTCATCTTGTAGACATTGATAAGGACTACCAAATAACACTTAAATGGGTTTTGACTATTAGTGGTTTTAAAATGCAAAGTCATTATGAGTCCTCCAGTCAGTATGTAATTGCGGAGAACACATGATTTCTCTAATGATTCTTTTTATGAAGAGCACTTTGAGTAGTCCTGATAACTTACTAATTCACTGTTCCTAACTTTCTCTTTAAAATGTTACAAAAACAATACGAATCAAGAAAGGGAGTTAAACATTTATGGGTAATGACTAAACAAACCATATTTTTGTAATCTCAACTAGTTCTCCGTGCAACGTAACTAACCTTTAAAACTTCCCTAGTGATATCCTTTCCCATTCCCAAGGCACTGATGTAACTCTTTCCTGCATTCCTTAAATCCTGACTCTACCCTCATTTTTAACTCAGACTTTGCTTCCCATCCCTACATCTAAGCGTACTCCTATTTTAGAAGCCCTTTCCCTCAATTCCATATTCCTTTTGAATCATCTACAAATGTCTTGAATTTCTCTACTTCTTACTTCCTATTTACTCTTCAAACTACTCCAAAGTGCCTTCCACACCCACTGCTCCACAGAAACTGCTCTCACTAAGGGCACCAATGGTGTGCAAACTGACCAATCCAATGGATATTTTTAAGACTTTATCTGGTCAATCCTCTCAACAGTATTCAAGCCAGCTCATTATTCCCACTTGACTGCCACATTCTTCTGTTTTCAAAAAAAATTTTTTTTCTTATATCTCTGGCTGTCCCCTTTCACTCTTCTGATCAGGCATTTTTCTCTGACAATCTCTGTTTGTAGTGATCTAGTGTTTGTAGTGATCCAAAATCTGCCCACAAAGTCTTTAACACTCCTTTCAAAAAGCAGAGTCTAATTCCCATCCCCAGGAGCCTGAGCTGAACTTAATAATGCATTTCTAATGAACAGAATAAGGCAGAAGGGATGTTCTCAGACAAAGTCTTAAAAGGTGCCGTGGCTTCCTCCTTGCTCTGGCTTGGACTGCTCCACTCCCTCCAGGTGAAGCCTATGCCCTGTCATGATGACACTCAAATAGAGCAAAGGAGCAGCTAGCCAGTGACTTAGCAAAGGAACCAGGCCACCTTCCAACAGCCAGCAATGAACTGAGGCTTTCCGCCAGCAGCTGTGAGACTGAGTCATCTTGAAAGCAGAACCTCCAGCTCCAGTCAAGCCTTTCAGATGACTCCAATCCTAGCCAGTGTCTTCTGACTGCAACTTCCTGAGAGACCCTGAGGCAGAGCCACTGAAGTCACTCCCAAGTTCTGAACCACTGAACATAAGAGATAATAAGTAAATGTTTGCTGCTTTAAGTTGCTAGGTGTTCAGGTAGTAATTTTTTACAAAGCAACAGATAACTAATTCAATGATATTTCTTAGCATCCTATCCAAAGGTCCCTATTATCCTCATGCTCAACTCTCTGTGAATGTAAAGCTGGTATTATCTGTAACCCAGATATCTTCCTAAGTTCCAAACAATTGACATCTTTATATCAATTCCAACAAGACCCAAAGCAACCACCTTTCTCCCCCAACCTTTTCTTCCTATCTTCCCTATCAGCATTCATCCAGGTAAAATCCAAAACCTGAATTTCATCATACTCTTCCTCCCCTTCCCCTCATATCCAATCAATCACTAAGTCCTATAAAAATGATCTCCTGATTATTTCTCTTTAACAACAGCATTTAAAGAATACAAATTTTATCCTAACCTATTAATCAATTTTAAAATCAGAGAAACATCAATCAGATATAACATGCCACTTGATGTGTTATAATGTATTCCACCTATGAAGTATTCTTTCCCAAAAGAACATGTTTACACATACCACAAAGCTATTACCAGCAAAATTCAAAACATATGATCTGGTTTCTTCAACAAATAAATGGCAAAGAAAAAAGAGGGAAAGAGGACCTACACATTAAAAGAGACCAAATTTATGTATGGCTCTTGTTTGGAAACCTGACTCAAACAAACCAACTGATGAGGGAGAAATGTTTGAAACAATTAATGAAATTAAACACTGACTGAATATTTGACAATATTAATTATTAGTAATAGCATTTAGTTGTTAATAGTGGTACCATAATAACATTTTTTAAGAGAGACCTTCACTTTTAGTAATACATACTGAAATATTCACAAATGAAATTATATGAGTCTGGGATCTACTTTAAAATAACCCATTAGGGAATGAAGGAATTGACAGGAGTATTAATAAAACAAAGATTGGCCATATGTTGATCATTATATAAGCCAGATAATTCATTTTAGTATCCTCTTTTATGTATGTTTGAGATTTTAAAAGTTTTTCCTATCAAAATGTGTTTACAACACTTAAATTACTATCCTGAAGGGATAAAGTCCAAATTACTTAGCATGGTTTACCCAGAAAGCCTTTCGTTATATGGCCAGGGTTTACCCCTCCAGCTCATTCCACAACTGCCTACACAGTCCAAGCTCCAGGATGGACAGGCCCTGACTCTTATCTCCTCCAAAAACATTTCTTCTGCCCCAAACAGTTTAAACTTCTCTCTTTGCTCATATGGCTAACCCCTACTCATCATCAAGGCCACAGCAAACCTGCTTCTTTAAGAAAACCTTTCCTGACTCTTCAAGATTGAGTCAAGGAACCCATCTATACATTCCCCCAAACACACTGTGCTTCTCCTATCACAGCTCTTACTGCATCCTCTTGTAGAATCTATGCACCATGAAGGCATGGACAATTGTAATCCCTACTCCCAGCACAGACCCTGGCACACAGTAGGTACTCAATAAACATTTGATAAATTTACAAAAGGCATGCCCCCCTCCACTTTCCAACTCCTCCATATTTAGACCTCCCTCAATTTTTCCTCTTGTCCCATCTTCCTTCATGATCATGACTCACAAAAATGGTTGGCTGTTCACACAGCATTCCCAAATCTGTATCTGCAGCCCTCTTTGGACATCTCATCTAATAAAAACTTAACTAACAAATTCTGTGGTATAATCTAACAGACCTTTATCTCCACACCTGACAGCTCCAAATATCTTCTGGACTCCATCTCCCATTATCTCCCAAACACACCTTTACACTAGAGCTACTCAGAAATTCTCACTATCCTCTTAATAACCCTTATGTTTTCAAGCTTCCTGATTTGTGCACACTTCCCACGGTCTGCAATGCCCTTCTCTTCTACCTCTATCCGTTAAGTCTAGGCTCAAATGTCTCTCTGGCCTTTTCCAGGCAACGTTCCCAAGGCAGTCTAGTCTTATTTCTATTATTGAATTTATCATATTATTTTGAAATTATGGGTAGGTGTCTGCTCTGCTGGATTGTGAGTTCCTAGACAGAAGGGACTCTCTCTCCTTCATGCTTGCACCTCCAGCATGTAAAGTACAATGCCTATTACAAAGTTGCCCCAAATAAACATTTGCTGAATTAAGCCATATTGTTTCCAATAATTAAGAGGCTGAGCTAGAGCTCAAAAGATGGCCTAAATCTACTTCCCTAAAGGAGGTAATGAATTTCTCTGTTCCTCTGTTGGGCAGAGTAATAGTATATTAAGCTCTTTTTCAAAAACTGAAAATGCACATATTAAGAAAACAAAAGAAATATAAAGTAAAAAGGTTATCCATTCCCAGAGGATAGGTTTCGGTTTGGATCTAGGCCCAGGTGCAGAGAATAAGATCCAGACTGAGGTAAGCTTCAGATGAATCTATTTAGTTCACAGCAATTTCAGTGATCCTAAGCCAACCCTGAGATTATCCCAGTATCAATTATCAGTACAGGCCAACTCTAAAGCAAGACCAATCCAGTTTAGTTAAAGGTTCTCATGACCACCCTAGAACATACCTGCAACCACAGAGCCAGACCAGAGCCCAAGTGATTTTTGAAACTAGAGTGACTTGCTATTTACTGCTCTGCTAAAAGATTGTGCAACTAATTCTGATACTCTCCCTGGAAGATGTAGTTCTAAGTTGTCAGCCACAGGCAAATATCATTAAGATGTACCTTCAAATCTTTCAGAATCCTAATGGACTGAAACGTTTCAAGTGTACAGAACTCACTGCCAACATTCAATGTGCCTCCTACTTTTTTTTTTTTTTTTTAAGATTTTATTTATTTTTAGGCAGAGGGGAAGGGAGGACAGAGGGAAACATCAGTGTGTGGTTGCCTCTCACATACCCCTCACTGGGGACCTGGCCCGCAACCCAGGTATGTGCCCTGACCGGGAATCAAACTGTTGACCCTTTGGTTTGTAGGCTAGCAGTCAATCCAATGAGCCACACCAGCCAGGGCTCCTACTTTCTTTTTAATGAATACTTATTTTTATACTTGACCTCATCTAATCAGGGATTGGGTATTTTTTTTTTATTTTTACAAGAATATTTTTATTTTATATTTCTCTGCAAGCAAACACTTTAACATCAAAGAACTAGAAAAGGAAAAAAAAAACTTCTAAATAGCCATTAGTGAGAAATATGATACCTCCTTCCGCTGGCAAGGATGATGTTTTATAGAATCTAAACTCAGAATGGAAATTAAATATTTGGGGCAGAAGAGGGGGAGAGATCTATAAAAAAACCTGTATTTAGCCAATAAGACAAGATGAAATTTGTCAAGGCCTTCAGAAACTAAGGCAACAAGGCAGAAAAACACTACACTAATGGAAGAAAAAAAAAACAGGAAAAAAGAATATTCTGTTGGGGCTAGGAGCTCTCAAGAACCCCAGTTTGAGGCCTCTATAGCATGGCCCTACAAGCAGACCCACACAAATTTAGGATTTGTAGAGTAACTTAATTCCATAGTGCCAGTCACTGAAATTACTCTACCTTGAATAGGCTATAAAGGTTCCATAGGATTTTCTGAGTATCACTTCTACTAAAACTCTTCATTTATCTGAGCCATGGGATTTTATAACCCCAGAGTTTTCAAAGTATAATGTTCAACTGCCTCTCTTTCATGGCTACCGAAGGATAATCTTGGACAATATGTTTAAATCTTATTAGGTTTGGTCTTTTTTTTCCCCCTTTAAAAACTATGGAGAAAAGAAGTTGTTAGCTGAAGGATGTTTAAAATTAAACTTTCTATTCCTCAGGCTTGCCTTTAATAACTCACAGCTTGCACTTTTCTCCTTCCTTAAGTGAAAGTGGAGGTTACTGGAAAAAGTCAGAAAGCTAGGAATGTGGAATCCTGGTTACACCACTTATTGCTAGCTCTTGGATCTTGAGCAAATTACTTAAAAGCCTGGAGGCTCAGATTCCAAAACTGTAAAATGAGGAAATAAATTGTGAATAAATACCTATTTGCAGATTTATTGTTAATAAAATGAAGGGAACCACTACACTAGAATATAAGCTTCAGAGAGGAATGGAAGAATCTTGAACTCTGCTGATTCTTGCTCACATGCCCGAGAGCTTGCACACTCACTCACACACAACTAACCTAAAGCAAAGTAACAGGTAGTGGGAGCAAGCTCAATAAATATTTTTTAAATGAACCAATAAATACAAGTGTCCCCATTTATCTCATCAACATTTACCCTTCTTCCATAATCACATTTTTTGGTCCCTCCTTTTCCATTATTTTCTAAAGCCTTAGGGCATTCTTTTGTCCTAAGTGGTTTCTTCCCTCTCATTAGCTATCATTAACTACATACCATTCAGAGATTACCTTTGGGATTTCTCTTACAACCACCCACCCTCCACTTCTACTACGATGGGGGTAGAGGGGATAGTCAGAACATAAGAGTCACAGTAAGTGTGGCACAAGGCCACAGATTAGTGTTTAAGGACAGTCAAGCCTGAACTCAAGCCCGCCCCAGGACATAACTTTCAGAAGACACCACACCATCCATTCTCTCTTCGCTAACAAGAGACTGCTGTGTAAGGACACCCTCGGCTCTCAAAAGTTAAGGCGTCGGTTTCGCTCGCCTCCCGCTGAATAGAGGAATGCGCTCCGAGAACGAAACACCCAACTCGGGCAGACTCGAGGGATTTCAGACCCCTTCGTGCTGCTCGAAGGCCGGTCACCTAAGCACCTGGCCAAGCAACACTCTTCAATCCCTGGAGGGAAGTTGAGGGGTGCGGCCTTCTACAAGACCTGGGGGCGGGGGACGGTGTCAAGTTCATGACTACGTGGGGAAGCGACACCCACCTCGCCGCAGATCTTCTAAGCCACGACTACCGCCCAACCGCAACCCCTCTGGACCCGACTACCGCTTACCAAACCCACCGAAAACCCAACGCGACTCGCCCCCAACCCATAAATCAGACAGCCAGTGTTTGTTTATTGGCTGCACCAGCACCTCCGTTACCCCCATTGGCTATCCCGGACGTAAAACCCTCCTCTCCGAGGGAACCCTCTTCCACGGCGGCACCCCCAGCCTAGCAACCTCAACCCCGCTACAAAAAAAGCCCGGCCCCCCTCGACCCAGGAACAGCGACCCGCGAGGAGCGAGGAGCTTCATGCCCAAAGGACTCACCGTGTAGTAGGAGAGCAGCCCTGCATTGTAGTCCAGCACGAACCAACGGTACTGCCAGCCCTTCATCACGTTAGTCCATTTGCTCAGCGGCCCCTCCATGATGGAAGCCATCTTGGGAGCCGCCAATGACAACAAACGGCCTGACGTCACTCGCCTATAAGGCATTCAGCTTGCGAGGGGCGGGGCCGCAGAGGGGAGGGGCGGGGCCGCAGAGGGGAGGGGCGGGCCCGGCAGGGGCGCGACCAGCAGCTGATGCTTCCAGTGGATCGGCAGCTCAGGACCCCAGCTATCACCCTCGAGCACGCATGCTGTGGGCGCCTATTGTGTGTAGAATTCCGTGCCTTGGTTTCGCAAATACAAGCATGAGTACTGCTACTAAGATTATTTATTACAAAAATTAATTTTACTAGCCGTGACGATACCTTACACTTGTGTTAGGTAGCCGAGGCGGCTAAGAAAGGTCCAGGAGCCAAAAAGGTCCAATTAAGGGCTTCCAGTCAAGGCGGGACACTGCGATCCTGCAGGCTGAATCTGAGCAGGCTACAGCAGCAAGGGCAAGAGTAGAAGGGTTTTTAAGGGTGGGTAACAGACCCCCGGGGAGGGTGGGTCACCCTGCAAATCTACCCCAGGTGTCCTGGGAATAGGTGTTTGCAAGACAGTGTCCTCTGACCAGGGATGGCTGATTCGGCCAAGGAAAGTTCCCGAGATTTATGGTCCTTCTTTCTGGGGAAAGCTCAAGGGAGAGAGGGGAGGGTCGGTGAGAAGGATTCAACCAGCTTCCAGTAGGATGCCAGCCAATTTTAAATTCCCAAATAGAGAATGCCTGAATGAGAAGGTAACTTTTGATCAAAGACCTGAAGAAAGTGAAGAAGGGAGCCTGGAGGAAGAGCTTCCAAGAGGAAGGAAAAGCAAGTGCAAAGACCGTGAGCCTGGCGTTTTAAAGGAACAACAAGGAATTCAGTGTCTGGAGTGGCAGGGAGAAAGTTGTAAGAGGTAAGGTCAGAGGAATAAGGGCATCACTTAGAGCTAGGTGACAAACACAAGGCCCACGGGCCCACCTTGTTTTATCTGGCCAGGCACCTTGTTTCTACCTGGCGACAGCACTGAGCTCTCCCTCAAGCTGTTAAGGAGTAGTTACATTTATACTGTCCTAAAATTACACTTGGCCCTTTGAAGGCAGTCTTGAGTCTGATGTGAGAATGAGTTTGACACCCCTGACTTAGAGCCTCTGAGGGGTATGGAAGTATTGTTCTATTCCAACCAGGCACTGTTAGTCGTTCTGAGAATGAAACAGTGAAGGAGTCAGACAGGTTTCTTGTTTTTTAAGATTTTAAATTCTGTGATGGTATACAAACACTAAACAAATAAACAAGAAAAAATATACTGATAAAGGCCTTGAAAAGAACTTAAGTTGATGTAATAGGAAACCAATGGGGGGTTACTTTATATTGGGTGGTCAGGGCAGGGCCCCTCAGGAAATGGCATTTAAATTGAGATGTGAAAGATAAGACAGAGCCCACCATACAAATATCAAGGGAAAGAGTTAAAAAGGTAACTGAGAAGTAGGGCATTAGCTGTAAGTGGCAGTGAGGTCAAGGGAGAGGATTTCTTTGCATTTTACTTTTTACTCTATTTTATTTTGGACTTAAAAAGTATTTTGTTTATTTAGGTTCTGTGTTGTGAATCCCTTGTCTTAGCTGGTAAGAGAAATGCTAGGAAAATATCTCTGAGGGCGCTAAACAGAGAATGAGAGCTAATCCATTAGGTAAAGGTCTACAGTAAATTAAAATTTCTCATGCTTGATCTGTTGGATATGTTTCCCCCCAGTTATTGAGTATAATTCCCATATAGCATTACATTGTGTAAGTTTTAGGTGTACAACATAATGATTTGATATATGCATATATTGCAAAATAATTAACACATTAAGTTTAGTTAACATCCATCACCTTACCTCACAGTGTTTTTTCTTGTAATGAGAACTTTTAAGGCTTACTCTCTTATGAGCTTTCAGGTACACTCAACAGTATTGTTAACTGTAATCACCATACTTTATATTACGTCCCCCAAACTTTTTTTTTATCCTCACCTGAAGACATGTTTATTGATTTTAGAAAAAGGGGAAGTGGGGAGAGAGAGATTGATATAAGAAACATCCATCGGTTGCCCCTCCCATGTGTCCAGACCAGGGACTGAACCTACCACCTAGGCACATGCCCCGACTGTAAATCAAACCCACAACCCTTCCGTTTTTGGGCTGACATTCCAACCAACTGAGCCACAGCAACCAGGGCTCCCCCAAATTTTTGGTAAATCAAACCCACAACCCTTCTGTTTTGGGGCTGACATTCCAACCAACTGAGCCACAGCAACCAGGGCTCCCCCCAATTTTTTTTTTATAACTAGAAGTTTTTTACTTGCTGACCACCTTTAACTTTGATGTAGTCACACATTTTTATTTTTGCTTTTATCGTTGCTAAGACAAATATGAAGAAGTTTTTTCCTTATGTTTTCATCTAGAAGTTTTATGGCTTCAGGTCTTACATTTGTCTTTAATCCATTTTTTAGTTACTTTTTTGTGAGTAGGGTAAGATAGAGGTGTAGTTTCATTCTTTTGCATGTAAAGATCCAATTTTCCCAGTACCTTTTATTGAAGAGACTCTCTTTTCTCCAGTGAGTATTTCTTACTCCTTTGTCAACTATTAGTTGATTGTATATGTATGGGGTTTTTTTTTTCTAGGCCCTCAATTCTATTCTGTTGGTCTATGTGTCTGTTTTTATGACAATACTATACTGTTTTAATTACTATAGCTTTGTAATATAGCTTTGGAATTAGGAGGTGTGATGCCTTCACATTTATTCTTTTCAGGATTGCTTTGGATATCCACATCTTTTGTGGTTCCAAACAAATTTAAGGATTGTTTCTTAATTTTGTAAAATAAATAAAAACCCATTGGAATCTTGATAGGGATTGCATTGAAATTATAGATGGCTTTGGGTAGTATGGACATTTTAACAACATTAATTATTCTAAACCATTAGCACAGGATATCTTACTATTTATTTGCTCAGGTACCTAATAGCATTAATTGGTGAGTATATGAATCCATATAAACATGACTGTGTTTTCATTATGCTACATAAGCTTCTTCAGAGCTGAAACCAAGTCTTGCTCCTCTTTGTAGGCCTAGAAATTATCCCAGGGCCTGGTGTACAGAAGGTGATCTGAATTATGTGTTCCCTTGAAACTGACCTACCAAGTTCCAAGGACTGTGCTAAGCACCATCACCTACATTTTCTCCTTTAATCCCACAACAATCCTTCAAGATTTATGTTGTTACACCCATTTTACAGATGAGGACAGTAGGACACAGAGTTATTGAGTGGCTTGCCCAGGGTCACACAACTAGTAAAAAGCAGAACAAGAATTAGAAGCTAGGTTTTTTTCTCCCCAGATCCATTGCACCCCTGCTGCAAGCTATATTTACCTAGTCTATGTGTAAATAAATGTCTTGGACATGACACAGGCAGTGTCATCAATTTCTAAATCAGTTTGAACTCTTATCAGGGTCACAGGCATCAGCAGGCTGTACTTAGCTTCAAATGTCATAACACAGGTCATCAGGGAGAGCTGGGAGCAAAGGCAGTTCTTGACTCCTAAGGCCACGTCCAGTGCACAGTACTGTGTCACCATTCTACACTAAGTGTCAAACTACATGCTTTAGATCATCAGCTAAAATTAAACATGGAAAAGACACATCAGCTCTCATTCCCACATTCCTTAGTGACTGGTCTTCCATGGAATGAGGTAGCAGATGAAACCAAGCAGAAAATAAGGATTAGGATTCAGAATCAGAAAGAAGAGATGAAGTTAACCATTAAACAGAATAAGTTCATCAAGGACAGGAACTGGACTAATTCATCCTGCCACTTAGAATGTCAATAAATGTTACATAGGTATGATTCTTAAAAGATCATTCTGGTGGCAAAATTGAGAACAAATCAAATGGATAAGACTAGATAAAAGAAGACAAACTAAGATACTTTTTTAAAGCCAAGCAAGCAGTAAAAAGTATAAACTTAGACAATGACAGCAGGGATGGAGAGTGGAAAGATAACTGTACTGTACATTTATTAAGTAACATTTTAGAGTTAAGATTTTAAAACTCACTAAACAATGGAATTAAATAAGGAGGGAATAAGTGGAGGCAGAGACAATACCAATAACTTATGTAACTGAATGATTATTTCAGTAATCAAGTATTTTCTTTTTTTTTAAAAAAAAGGAAGAACAAAACCAGCTTGTGTTTCTCAGTATTAAGTTTCTTTCCTTTACACAGCTGTTGAGAAATGTGTTTTTGTTTTTTAGTTTTGAGCAAAAATTATTTCCAATTTTTTCACAGCTGAGGTTGTAGGTATAAATTGATTCAAAATGCATTCTGTTGTCGCTGGTGTCCTGTGTCTTTTTGTTATTGCTGTTATTGTGGTCGTGTTTCTTAATTGGCAGTTGTTGGGCATCAAATAAAACAACATTTACACGATACTGCCTTAAGGGAAAACACAGACACATACAAAAGACTTGACTGTCCTTCACTGGCTGTAGAAGGAACAGAAGGTCAAGCCTAAATACAGGGAAAGTAAAATAAGACATAGCCTATTTTGTCCACAAACCCTTTCCTCTATTTAGAGAGCAAGAAAGTGAAATGTCAACTTTAGGAAAATTTGGCTAGGATTTTGAGGCAGAAGGGAGCTGGGGAAGGAAGAAAGTATTTCAGAAGATCTAGACTCAGTAGGTAAGTGTTCTAAGGAGGGAAAGGAGGAATGCACTTGTCTTATGCTTCTTCTTCTTTTGGCCCCTTGGAGACCCACTTCCCAGCTTCCCTGGGCTTTATACATTCTACAAACATCCTCCCTCCCTCCAGTGGGAACGACCCATCGTTCCCTCATGCCCCACCTATTCTCTGAACAACTTCTAACAGAGTCTGGGACACCTATTGCATTTACTAGTTCAGAGAGTCAGAGTGCCCCCCTTGACAGTGCATTCTTTAAGGACTTGATCACATGTGCGTCCTCAAATTTACGTGGACAGTGTGAAATAGTGAGACAGTATGAATCAGTGGGAACAGCATAGGCAATCTGGATAAAAGGGTGAGGGGAAGCTGCTTTGCTGGAACTACAGTTTTTACTTGTATTGTGTATTTATTTGGGTTGGCTTAGAGGAGCTAGCAGAGGCTATTATCAGAGACTGAAGAAAGTTTTTGGTTTCAGATGTACAAGAGTTCAGGTGATGGAAGGTTGAGGGTATAGGCATGGGAGAGGAGAGCTGAAGTGTGTGGGGAGGTATAGATTACAGGAGGCCTGGAAGTCAAGAGATTGTGAGGCCACCATGCTAGATACTCATTTACATGCAAGTTGAAAAATTGTTTGTATAAATGAAAAAATTATGATGTAAAATCATTATATAGAATAACTATAAAATGGTTTTAAATTATGCATGGTATGATTTTGATTTTATAAAATATGTACATCTCTTTCCAGAAGACTATAAAGATATACAGGAAAATATTTGTAGTCAGTTTGTGAGGTTGTGGTTAATTTTAATTTTTTCTTTATACTCATTTTGAATTATCCAAATTTTTAATAAGTCACAGGCATTGTATTTATAATTGGGGAAAATACCATTTTGTGAAGGAATAAAAAAGAATATAATAAAAAATTCCACTAGATAATTATATCATCTCTGAATCTGACAGGCATATGCCATTTATATAACCGTAATGTGCTGGCCTTCTTCCAGAGCTGGAATAAACAAGCATCACTGTTCAAACAGTGATACACTGTCAGACCCTCCTGTCCCAATCAGAAGCCCTGCTCAACGCCTAGGCTCTCTTCCTCATTCTGGATCTAAGTCTCCACGAGAGCTGACATTGCAAACTTAGAGATAAGCCACCCTTTTCATGAATGTACAGTGAATTTATCCACTCCTTTTTTCAGGGAAGTCGCCTTCGCTGAGCCACAGTTGCGTGTCTAGCCCTAGATCACATGCTACGGATAGAGATCAGTCATGCTTGGTTCCTATTTACAAGCCACTCAGATTCTGTCAGGAAATACAACGTGTTGCTACACAGAGTGATTCATGCTAAACCAGAGGTGGGCAAGGTCCTGTGGGAGCACAGAAGAAGTAAGTACCTAAGCCAGCCTAGTGATTGCGTAGAGCACATTTCAGTCCGCACAGAAAACGGTCTCCCCTTGCCACATCCACTGTTACCAGCTTGGCTCAAGCCTGCTCCATTTCATGCTTGGATTGCTACAGTAGCTTGGAGTTATCGACTCCAATAATGCCCCTCCCACCCCCCCACCCCCACCCCTGCTTCAACCTGGCCTTCATACTAACTGTGAGAGCCTTCATATTTCTAAAGAAAAAAAAAAAGTAACTCCTTACTTTCCAGTCTTACTTTTTGTGTCGCTCCTCTCCCTACCTCCAAATGTGACACTGGTTTACTAAATTCATCTTATTGTTGATCTGTGTTACATCTTTGTTATTTTTTTGCCCCCTCTATGTTGAATGTCTTGCCTCCTCTGTGTTCATCTAAAAAATACCTACTCATCTTTCCAGGTTCCCCGGAAGCATCTGTTATGTCTTCTATGAAAATTTTCTTGTTTTCTCCCCCAACTAGTTAGAAATCACCATTCTCTCATTTGAATGAATACTTGTAACATTTTCTTGCATTTATTGGATTGGATTTATTGGATTGGATTTTTCATTAGATTATAAACTCTTTAAGGACAAGAGAATGATTTTATTCTTTTCAGTATCCCAAGTATTGATACTAGCATAGGAGTTGGCATTTTCTGTAAAGTGTAAATGTTTTAGGCTTTGCAGGCCAGACATTCTCTATCACAACTACTTAACTCTGCCATTGTAGAGCAAAGTATAAATGAATGGACATGACTGTGTTCCAATAAAACTTCATTTACAGAACAAGCAGCAGGCCAGATTTGCCCTCAAACTGTAATTCACTGAACCTGACCTGGTGTATAATGTACAATAAATACCTAATGAGTTTCTTTTGAATGTAGAATGAAGCGGTAGAGGCACGATTTGTATCCTATTACATTCTGTAGCAGATGCTAATGGTTTCTTGTCCATATTTTCTTGGCATTCACAGCTACACACAGAAGGCCACTTACAAGGAGTACCTACACTTCTTTTCCTGAAGGGGTTTCTCTCTCTCTCTCTCTCTCTCTCTCTCTTTCTCTCTCTCCCCCCACCCACCCCGAGAGGCTCTGCCTATGTGCAGAGCAAGGTGGGGATTTCAGAGATTTAATGTCACCAGAAGTAGCCCTGAACTCAACGATGGATGGTAAAGTGATGAACAGTACCCCAGTTCCTCACCCTTCCATTGGGATATCCTGAATGTGTCCTATACTGTCTCCCAGAGTTCCCCAGCATAAATGAGTTCCAATTGGCTACCATGGTAACTAGCCTGTGATGTATACATTTTTGGCTTTCTTCACTCCCCTGTCTTGCTACTGTACTCCCACCCAGGTTTCCTGATACCACATCCTAAATAAGTTACATTCCAACTCAAACCAAGGTACATACTCATTTTACCATACCACAATGTTTAGCCAGAAGATCCCCTGCTAAAATGTTTTTATTGCTTGTAAAAAGCAACATATAAATTATTAGTACCCCTAAAATATTGGCACAGAATAATCCAGCTATCATTTTAAAAAGAAGAGTGCTCTTAGAGACTGGAACATAGAATTGACTCTGCTATAAACCAGCTGTGTGACCTTGGGCAAAACACTTAACCTCTCAAACAAAGAGACTTTGTCCCTTTTCTGAAAAATAGAGGCAATGTCACTCATTGGCTTTTTATGAAGGTGAAATAAGGTGTTAAGAAATGTCTTACCAAGTCCTCTAAATGGAGCTCTAAGATGATTTTCTCTCCCAGTCTAAAAATCTTTTTCTCAGTCCTAATTCTCATTGGCCTCAGATAAGTTATTTCATTGTATCTGTACATAATGTTATTATTCCTAAAACCATTTTGTTCACTATTTTTGGCACTGCACATAGCTCGTTTTCTCATCTATACTGCTAGCTTCCAAGGGTATGAACTTTGTCTTATGGTTACTTATAATTAAGTAAAAATCATATATTTGAAAATGGCTTGAAGACTGCAAAGTGCTTCGTTGTCGTTCACCTCATTCCCTTAGTGTGTTCTGAGCACCCAGTGCAAATAGTCACTGTGCCAGGCATCAAAGATGCACTGAGAAGTAAGATTTGGCCTCTGGTTTAAGAGTTTAGTGAAGGATCCCTGGCTGGTGTAGCTCAGCGTATTGAGCGCAGGCTATGAACCAAAGGATCACTGTTCGATTCCCAGTAAGGGCATATGCCTGGGTTGTGGGCCAGGTCCCCAGTGGGGGCCATGTGAGAGGCAACCACACATTGATGTTTCTCTCCCTCTCTTTCTCCTTCCCTTCTCCTCTCTCTAAAAATAAAGAAATAAAATATTTTTTAAAAAAAGAGTTTAGTGAAGGAGACAGATTATGATGGTGTGTAAATAAATTACCATTCAGGGAGACATTTGTTAGGGTAAGAGTATGGTGGAAAGACTTTGAGAGCTCCAATAACGGGGCTGATTTGCCTGAGAAAGATAGTGAGTCAAAACTGGATCCCAGCTCCACCTCCACCCTTTACTAGCAGGGAACTCTGGCCAAGATAAATACTTACTAACGTTTTAGACCTCATGTCCTTAACCTGGGCACTGAGTATCCAAATATTTTCCACACAAAATCGCCCTGAGGGTTAAATAAGATAATAAATACATGGTTCTTCTACATAATTGTTGTCCAACACCAGTGCATTCCTTTTCTTTCCTTCTTTCTAAGAAAGATAGGAAAGGCTTCCAAAGGGAATAGCATTTAGACTGAAACGTGAAACCTTTGCTTTCTTCCTCAGGGAAGAGAAAAATAACACTTGTAAAGTAGCTACTAGGAATAGGTGCTCTTTCTGGGGTTTCCAGAATGAAGAAGGGCAGAATATTCCAAAGAGTACAGTATAGTAACGACACAGTGGCTTGAGGCTATGCATTGTGCATTTGGGAAATGGCATGTCCTTCCAGATGCAGTGGGCAGGGAGGAACCAGAGAACCCATGGTGGGAAGTGAGGCTAGAGAAGGCTGGATTAGATAGCTGTTTGCAAAATTCTCCTCCTCCTGACATCTACTGTTTGGATTGTAAATGTCCAGCTAGCCCACCGAACTGCACTCTTTAGGCAGAAAAAAAATTCTCACAGATCCACAGGGTTTTAATCCTTAAGTGGGAGCATATCAATTACAAAGATCTAACCGCCTATCTAATTCCTAAAACTACACAGTGATTTCCAAAACATGGCCTGGTGCATAATTTATGCACTCACTTTTGTAGCTTTGTAATTAAATCTGCAGAGGATTTGGAGACACATGGCAATGCTGGTATAACTCCTTGCATATGTATCTATATAAATACATCATGCAGGAGTATGAAATTGATGGTTTTCAATCCTTCCTTTTCCTGTCTATATGGCTAATGATAGGTTGTGCTATGATACAATTAAGTGACCCAGGGGGTGGGTGCAATGACAGGTAAAAAATCAAGAAGCATGTGACCTTATTGATCCATACAGTTCTTCCTGACCCGAATGCCTGTCACAGTCAGGATCTGTACCATACGCTCAGCTTTCTGCTCTCTAATGTCCTCAACTGTTCCCTGGGAGATCTGGGGAAAGAAGTCTAATAGTTATCAAAGTGCTGTGTCCTAGCACTGTGTGGATAATTTCGCATTCATCTTCCTGAGGGCTTACCTCCTATATGCGAAGGGCTATAAGCACCTGGTAGGTAACAATTCAGACTTGATTCACCCTCATGTAGCTTCTAAATATTTCAAATAATCCTTTTAACAACCCTTCAAACCTGAAATTTTAAAGGGAAGCAAACAGGAACTAGGTGAGGTTAGTAACTGGCCCAAGAGCCAACTTATCCATTAGTCACAGTCGGTACCATGCTTAGGTCCTCAGAAAATGTTGTACATATAATAATGAACCCAGCTGCATTATATTTGTCTTTATGCCAATACAGTCATAAATATACCTTTAAATACTGTTTTATGGAGGGAGGGGCCTATAAAAGTCATAATACGGCCCTGTTTGGCCAAAGATTACACTGCTGGTAAGGGACAGAACAAACAAGGTCAGGCAGGCCTTGGTAAGCCTGACATCCCTTTTGATCAGATGCATCTAGAGGATGGAAACTCTGCCTTTTCCTCTCCTAGTCCCTCATTCATAGAGATAGCTCAGTAAAGGCTGCATCGATGCACACTGAGTCACCCCATAGTGCTTTATACAGAGAACAATTGATGGTACATGGTTACAGACTGAAGAAACCCCTGCAGATGCTGCAAAATCATGTAGGCCTTTCCCACCTGGGAAATAAACCTGTAAATGAAGTCTATGCATTTTATCAATTCATAGAACTTTTGGATCAAAAAATTAAAACAGGTATCCTTCTTTGCTTACAAAGATATGTGTTTTGTACTATAAATCAGACTTCTGACAAATTTCTGGTATCAGAAATAAAAACAAAAAATAAATAAAATTATGTTTAAAAGAAAATTTAAAAGTACATCCATTTATTTACCTTTCATTCTGCTAGGAGATGAGAATATAAAAGCAAAGAAGCCACAGTGGTCACTGCCCTTGAGGGACACATGACCAACTTAATCTACTTGATTCACAGAAAATGAACAGACTGTAGGAATACTACCCAAGTGGTACAGGTGATTCTAGCTTATCAGAATGAAACAGTAAAATTTCTCAGGCTATGAGCTTAACAATGGTAGAGATTAGTAGTGTTAAGAGAGCACTCCTAGTGCTGGGCATGTCACACTCCTTTCAAATCCCCTAAACCCCACCAGTGCCTAGAGCAGGGTTCTCAACTGGGGAACAAATTTGCATACACAAGGATGCAAATTTAAGTCACCCCATAGGTGGGGGGCGGTGTATTTGGCAATGTCTGGAGACTTTTTTACTTGTCACAACTGGGGAGGGGAAATGCTATTGGCATCTAATGAGTAAAAGCCAGGGATGCTGCTAAACATCCTGCAATGCAGAGGACAGCACCGCCCCTGTCCCCGCAACAAAGCATTACCTGGCCAAAAAAGTCAATAGTGCTGAGGTTGAAAAACACTGGCTGGAAGAACCAAATCCAAATTCCCTCTGCTGGCAGGATATTTGCCAACCTTATTCCCTACTGTATCTTCAGCACTTAGCCCAGTGCCTGGCACAGAGTTGGACCTCAATAACTAGATATTGAATAGATGAATAGTGGAATGAAGGTGTTCTGAAGGCACTGGAATGAGAAAGCCCAAGTTCTAGTCCCTATTCCATCTCTGTGTGACCTTCCAAGTCACGTTTTCTCTCAGAGCCTTAGTTTGTTCATCTGTAATGTGAGCATAATAGGACTGAACTCACAAGACTGTTGTGAGGATTAAATGATATCAGGCATGTTAAGTGCCTGGTGCAGTGCTTAGCACACAGTATAATAATGAACATGAAGAGTTGGTGCCTTCTTTTTTCCCTCTTACAGCCTGTTTCTTCAAAATAGGAGAAATAACACTGGTTGCATACTTTTGGGTTGTTGTAGAAGTGATAGTCTTTCTCTCCTCTGGGCCTTTGTCCGTAGCATTTCTTTTGCTCCTCTCCCCCCTTGCCCATTTCTTCTCTGCTTGGCTAATCTCAGTGTCACCTCCACCAGGAAGCCTTTCCCAAGATCCCATTCTGGAACAGCGCTTCTTCTGGGCCCCCTCAAGCCTTGGGTGTTTCTGTTAAAATAAACAGACATTACACTGTTATTGTTCTGCATAGGCCTAGTGGATGGAAAGAAGGAAGAAAGGATAGAGAGATAGAAGGAAGACAGGGATGAAGGGACAGAAAGGTGGTGGAAGGAAGCATGTGAGAGTACTTTGAAACTGGCCACACCAACACTGAGCCAGCTTACAGTGACCCCAGTGCACTGAAGGGTAGAGGAGGACCTAGGAAATGAATAGAATATGTGTGGGCTATATTTCGGAGCATTCTGGTTGAGAGAGGAAATACAGTAGGTAATTTGGGTGCAAAGGTGAAAGTTTGGATGACACAGGTGGGGAATTTTGCAGAAAGGCAAAAGGGTGAGAGATTTGAGAGAAATGAGGGAAGGGAAGGATCCATATCTCTTTCAACTTTACTACCTTGCTCTTAGTACAGTGCCTGACACATAGAATATGTTCAATTAAAATTTGTGGAAAGAAGGAAGGAAGGTGGGATGAAGGGAAAGCTGTGAGAGTTAGACAAGAAGGAGCCAACTGACTGAAAAGAAATGAAGGGGATAAAAGAACAGGTGCCCTCGCAATGAGCTTGCAAGTGTGAGACTTAGAGGATAGGAGACCGCAATCATGGGGAGGGGAGTTTGAATTTGAGATTTCAGAGGTAGAGTAGTCTCTGGTGATGATAAAAGGTATCAGATTGACATTAAAGATTTCAAATTATATATGAGGTATATATTGTCACTATGTAAAATATATTTGTGCATAGAAAAAGGAAATAGAAGAAAAATACAAGGTCTGTCTGGTAAAAGTCCAGCCATTGTTATTATAACGAGAATGGTTTGCGTGACATCAATATAACCTGGCAGCCAAGGAGAGTGGACTGGAATGTGCATGCATGAACAATGATGACTTCACTGTACTAGTCAGTGGGGGTGGTAGACACCACTGAGTGAGCATGTGTACTGTGTGGCCATCACATTCAAAATGACAGAACTTGTAGAGCGACAAATCTGCATTAAATTTTGCAGTAAGCTTGAACATTCTTTCTTGGAAAATATTCAGATGATTTAGAAGGCTGCAGCTATGGACAACTGGTGATTGGCAGCTTCATCATGACAATGCACCTGCTCATGCATCACATCTTATGTGGAGGTTTTGGCAAAACATCAAATCACCCAGGTGACTCAGCCTCACTACAGCCCAGATTTTGGTGCCCTGCAGCTTCTGGCTTTCCCCAAAACTAAAATCACCTTTGAAAGTGAAGAGATTTTAGACAATTGATGAGATTCAGGAAAATACGATGGGGTAGCTGATGGCAATTGGGAGAACTCTGTAAGGTCCCAATCTGCCTACTTTGAAGGGGACTGAGGCGTCATTGTCCTATTACAATGCTTCTTGTATCTTCTTCAATAAATGTGGCTATTTTTCATATTACATGGTTGGATACCTTCTGCAAAGACCTCTTATACCAAAATGAAAATGGTAAATAATGGAACTTCAGATACTTTAATTTTTTCTTTATTTTTTACTTTATTTGCTATAATGAGCTTGTGTTACTCTTAATTAAAAAAAAAAACTGTTAATAATTAAGAAAACCGTTCTGTCTTTTCATGGAACTAAATTTTCCCTGTTGAACTCTAGTTTCTACACCTAAGCTGTATCTGATGCCTTAAGTAACCTTTTTAAAGCACAGTATTGCTCACTACGCATGATGCTTTACACACTTTAATCTTCACCTCAACTCAAAGCAGTTACTATTTTCCCAGTCTACAGACATAACTGAGCTCAGAGAAGTTGAAAAATTTGTTTGAGGTCACACAGCTATTAAATGGCAAAGCTAGGGCCTGAATTGGTATGGCTCAGTGGGTTGGGAGTTGTCCTGCAGACCAAAGGGTCACCAGTTCAATTTCTGGTCAGGGCACATGCCTGGGCTGTGGGCCAGATCCCTGTCTGGGGGCATGTGGGAGGCAGCCGATTGATGTTTTTCTTGCACATTGATGTTTCTCTCCCTCTCTCCCTTTCCTTCTCTCTAAAAATAAATATCTTTAAATTTTAAAAAATGGCAAAGCTAGGATTTGAAACCAGGACTGTATGATGTTAAACTGATTTTTCATGCATTATTCCTGCTGCCCACCCCATTACCTCCTATGAGTCCCGTAAGTTGAAGGCCTCCTAGCTCACATTTTAAGTAACTAGTAACCTCCAGGAAAGTAAATCTTGAGATTCTTTGAATGTCAGAACTGAAAAGGCACTGAGAGCTTAACTAGCCTTAAAGGGCCTCCTTCTCCCCATTTACAGGTGAGAAAACTGAGGTCCAGAGGGAGGATATGATATAACAGAGTCATTTAATGGGTTTGTGGCAGAGTGTGATTCAGGCTCCTTTCTTTCTGCTGTTTTCCCAGACTATTCTAGGCCACAGAGCAGCTCAGCAACCACAGGGTGTACCAGGGCTTTAGAATCCAACCCTCTCATTGTACAGATGGGGAAACTGAGACCCAGAGAGGAAAGGTGGTTTCCCAAAGTCACATAGTGAGTCGGTGGCAGAGAGGTTTGTTGAACCCAGGTCTCTAATCTCCATAAAGAATGCACTGACCACTGCTGCAAGCTGCCAAGCGTCACATGACCACCAGGTAATACTACTGGTAGCCTCAGGGACAACATGAGCTTTCGGATTCCCAGGCCTTACATAGGTTACTAATTTTCATTGAAAATGGTAGACAAAATGTTGGCACCTGAAAAGATAAGCTTTAGTTTATCTTCAACCTACATTAAACAAAACAGGAATGTTGGTTGATTGGAGAATCATTGAATTAGTGATTTTAATTCAATAGGCAAAGGCTAAGGGTGATGGCAGTGGCCATGGTAAATGTACAAAATCAGGCAGAAAGAAACTGGAATTCAGATGGGGGTGCTGAATGATACAGAAGTCACAAGGTATGTATGTGAATTTTAATTCTGTCAGCTCTCAGACTTGACCATGAAAACTTGGCCACAGAGACCTTCTGAGACAAAGGGCCTCTGTGCGGCACAGTTGGCTTAGACCAAACTGAGGACAGCCCAGCAGGGCTGAAAAAACAGCCTGCTGTTCAGGCCTCAGATTGATAGCGGTTGGGACCATCTGTGGGTCCTGGATATTTGGACATGCTGGCCCTGGAGAAGAATCATCCTGGATAGACGCCCAAACCAGAGAGGCCTGATCCAGCTGGCCTTTCCACGTCTCAAGTACAAACTGATGGCAAAGAACTCTCCAGAGGCTGCAGGGATGTGGAGGCAAGAGGGGTCTTTGTTAACATACAGGAAAAAAATTAAGGCTGGAGGGAAATATATCAACCTGTTGACAATGGTAATCTCTGAGAGGTAGATTATGGGTGTTTTTATTATTTATTTGCTTCCTTTAGGCTTTCTATATTTTCTATAATACATTATTTTACTTTGAAAAATTAAGAAATGTAAAATAAGAAAAGCAGACACTTCATTCACCTGTCTCTCTCAGACTTGAATTCCTTGAGGGCTTGAGGGCACAAGGAATTATGCCTTGTTAGTACCCTGGCGTGTAGCACTTACACTAGCACAGCATAGCTGCTCTGTAAATATTTAAGTAGGTGGCTTGTATTCTCTTCCACTTCCCACATAAAGGCTCTTATTAATGCCCACTTTGTGAACAAACTTGGTTATCTGCCTCCTAGAGTGCAGTTGGTTAGACATGACAACCTACCAAATGAATGGAGGGTCATCCGCCACCCACTAGAGGCACCCATTCAGTGGCAGCAAAATAATTAATTTTATTATCTTAATTAATTTGGTTCTCATGCCAATCTATTGTTTAACAAACATTTATTGAGCACCTGTTATGTACACAATGTTTATTACTTTAAAGAGTGTAAAAATAATTCTTATTCACAGATTCAGAAAAGTGATTGGCTCAAGTCACTAGCAGAAATAGGAAGGCTCAGAGTCTTATCCAGTGCTGTTCACCACCTCACAGTGCTTTTTACCAGTTAATAAATATTTGAGTGACTGTGTTCTATGTGGCAGACAGATAGACTGACAAGCAGAATGAAAAACAGTAAGTGGTCAGGTAAGCTGGTGGGCAGATAAGGAAGCAGGGTCCACTGGTCTCATGAGAGGTGGCTGGATTGCTAGAGCAAACACACTGACCTCAGGGACAAGTGAGTGCTCACAGCACATCAGGCACAATGGAGACAGAAAAATTTCAAAGCAAACCCATACTCTGCTGCATATTGCAGTCTAATACAGAGCTGGAGTCTTCAAGAAATTTAATTTTTGTTTAGGATTCTCTATATAAGAGGTCAAGTACTTTCATAATATCTATAAAAAATTTTCCATTGACTGGGTGTAAAGGGTGAAGGGATTAAGCAAAAAAAAGTTTTTTCCATTGAAGATGGTAGAGAAAATATTGGCACCTGAAGAGATAAGCTTTAGTTTATCTAGCAAGTTCTCTTTTGTAGTATATAATCTGATGATGTCAAATAAATGCAACAAACGTGTTTTCATCTACACACGCAAGCATTTTCTAAAGGACCTATTTATCCTGTTCCAGGCTCAGGACTAGGTGAGGGGGAGGCACAACTTTTATATTCACTGCTAAAAGTATTTTCCACTCTTTACCTTTGATGTTATATATTTTTGTATACAAATCTACAGATTCAGCTTCAGGCAGTCTTGAGCACTTATAACGTGCCTGACCCTGTGTTGCATGTGATTTCATTAAATTCTCCCAGAAACTCTATGAGTTAGGGTACCCCTTTCTATAGATGAAGAAACTGAGTCTCAGAGAGGTTAAAGATACTGCTGAAGCTGGTGGCAGAGGGCTGTCCCTGGCCCAGTCTTTTCATCTGAGCTATATCACAAGCCAGACACACTGGGAGGTGCAATGTAGAGATAAATTCATTTGACAGAGGAATTGTAGTTATGTGGGCTCCGTGGTTCTACAGGGTGGGGCAAAGATTTACAGCTATTCGAATCGCAAATAATGCATTAGTTAATAAGTAACAATATAAAAATAAACTCTGTTTCACATACTCACATATGTAAACCTACTATACCTTTATAGACTTGAGTGTGATTATGTACATTTATGAGCTAAATATGGCAGCTCCCAAATACCAGTTACTTTTTGGTGTGTGGATCTCTGATTTCAGGGGACATACAGTATTTGGCCAATGTGAGGGAAAGATTTAGCAGAGGAAAATAGTAATATCCAACCTTGGTTGGCATACTGCTCACCTGCTCTCAATTATGTAATAAGAGCTATCCATGAGCTGGCCACTGTCCACTGTACTCTCCCCTCCCCTGTAAAACCATATAGGACTTCTTACATTTCCCTTGAAACACCATGTGGTTTCATGCCTCTGGGCCTTTGCATGTTCAAGTCATTCTGTTTGAAACACCCACTCCTCACCTGTTAATTCTTACTTCTTCAGGCATGCCCTCTCTGAACTCTACCCTGACTGGGGCGGGACAAGGCAGGGGGCAGTCAGTGTGTCTCTGAATTGCACTGCCCTGTGCTTCCTCCTATAGCTGTCCTTGCCTGTATTGTAATTGTTTGCCTGTGTGAGTTTTCCACCAGACTCTGAGCTTCCTGAAGCTTGTAAGTCCCTGAAGGAACTTTGTTAGATTCTTGTTTCTGTGCCTGGTGCCTGGCACAAAGTGAATGCTCAAGAAATGCTTGTTAAATGAAGGAATAAAGAACCCAGAGCCAGGGTGCAGAAGAACTGGGTTCTAGTCTCGGCTCTGCAACTAACAACTACGTATCTGTGAGCAAGTCACTTCCTTCTCAGGGCTCCAGTTTCCGTATCTGTAACATGAGGAGGTTGGATCAAATGACCACTAACAGTCATTCTGGCTTGAGCCTTTCATGATGTTAAGATGTTATGATGTTAAGAGGAGAAGTATAAAACATTAAAGTGGGACTTTATTGACCATGTGACATTATCCTGACAAGAAAAACTCCTTATTTTGAGACATTTTAAATTGTGTCAGGTTTGATTTGTGTCAATACTGTTCAACCAGAAAAATAATTAGCTATAAGAAGTTCTAAGTTCTGTTCTAATCTCTCCTCTACATTTAATGGTCAAAGTTATACTACCTTTTCTGCATGCTTGTTTAGCTCAATTAACATTTGTTAAATGGATTAATAAATGAATCCATCCCTTTGTAAGCCTGAGAATCTTATGGTGTAGGCAAAAGGCATGATCATGCAACCATTCAGTCATTTGACAAATATTTTGGTGATTTACTCTGTGCTAGATACCAGAACACAGTGGCAGGATGAAGAAGACAAACATCACTCAAATTACACACCAATAACTTTATCAATTATAAACTGTAAAGCACCATAACTTACATTTATTGCACGCTCTTTAGGTTATAAAGGGCTTTTCTACACACATGACCTTATGAGAAGCCATATATTGATAGTATAGGATTTAAAAGTACAGATTTTGATGTTGCCTAGGCCTGGGCCTGAACCTGGCTTACCCACTTAGATGCAAACTGGATTCTGGGACAAGTTTCTGAGCTTCACTTTCCTCATCTTTGAATGGAGAAAAAAATGAGACATTCATCACAGAGCTATTATGAGAATGCAGTGACACAATGCATGCCAAGCACTCAATGTCTGACCTATGGTTGCTAAGCAGTAGCTATTATTATAACTATACAACTTTTTGTTCTTCATAGCACTTTTTCCTGTGTCTTCCTCTTCTCCAGAGGAAAGATAGTGTTTGAAATCAGACAGAGTTGGGTTCACATCTTAGGCCCACTACGTCCTAGATGCAAAATGGGACTGATAACACCTATCATAGCACTGTCCTTGGGAGTAAATGAGGTGACATTTTTAGGGAGCCACACAAAAGTCTAACACATATTAACAACTCTTTTGACTTTGGCATCAATCCTTATCCTTCATTGGGTCGACTATGGTCAGGGAAGCAGTATCCCCTTCACGAGCACCATAGCAACTCCAGGTAGAAAGAACTTCCTGGGGCCCTGCCCTCAGGAGTGGTGGGTGAAGTGGTCAGTGAGACTTCCTCACCTGTCCAACACATCTTGGGAGAGACAGGGGAAGAACAGAGAAAGCAAGCCCATCCCCTGGGCCTCATGAGGGAAGGTAGTTGAGTCATCAGACTTGAGTAGGAAATAACGGAGCCAGCGCAGGGTAGTTTAATTAAATGTGCATTGATGTGGGGTTTTCATAGGTATAGTTAAGGTAATAGCCTTTGATATTGGGTAGTGGGATTTGAGAAATAGCCATTCAGCTGCAGGGAGGAGATGAAGTAACCTCAAGGCCTCTTGCATCTCAAGCTGCTAAATTGCCCTGTAACTCCAGGACTATGGTGGGCTCAGGAAGTTGGAGTCAGCAACTCTGAAGCGTAAAATCAGAAAGGCACCGAATGTTTGAGTGGAGTGCCAGGTTCGAAAAAGAATGCCTCTTTTTCTACATGCCATCTTTGCCAAAGCAAAACAAGTTTATCAGCATCTCCTTGAAACTCCAAGGGAGAGTCTAAAAAGTTTAAGCAAAATCAAGGATACATGGACCTTGATTGCTCAATATTTTCATTACTAATTCAAGAAGTATAAAATGGTGTTGCTAATCTCTTGATGAGCTGATTTTATTATTTTATTTTACTAAACATAAGTATGTAAAAGGGCTTAGTCCCCTCAACCATATTTTTCCATCTACTTTTAATGCAAATGCCCTATGACTTTCAACTATACATACCTCTAGTGGTTTTCAGGACTTAACTCTCATAGAGGAGGGTAAGGTGCAGCATTGATGTATTAGTGGCTCAACTATCAAATAGTAGAGCCACACCCCTGGCAGTACACAAATGGTAGGAATTAGGCATCAGATGGAGGGGGGCGTTTCAGGAATATTGAAGTTATCCCTTGATATTCCCTTACTATTCCCATAAGTCTTGCTCAGCCTTAGCTCCATCTTGTTGTCTCTAAACACACACACATACACATACACACACACAGATATTTTGTGTATGTTGCGTTTTTTCTTCTTAATGTCATAGATGGATGGAAAAAACAATGGGTGGAATCTTAACATAGGCTAGATTATGGCAAATTTTGGCTCACTGCAGGAAAAATTTATGGAGACAAAGAAAAGGATAAAGGTAAATACTGGAATTCAGGAATGACTAACCGATTGGGAAAAGTCTGACTTCTATACAATCATTTTTATCCATGGTTACCAAGTCATCTCTCTTTCTTCAATTAAAAAAAAAGTGGTAAATGGAGAATGAACTCCACAAAAATAATAATGTTCATTTATTGATATAGGTATTTAAAACTGAGCCCTAAGTGCCTTATCCCCATAAATCTTCCCAACAACTTCATGAGATGGTTACTATTATGTTCTCAGTTTTGCAGCAAGGTCTTTGAGGAGTGGGGTAATTTTCCCGAGGATATATATACACAACTAGCACAAATCAGAGTTGAGATCTGATTCTAGGTCTAAGTCCAGGACTATGTTCACTACTGCTGGACAATATTGCTTTCCTCAGTCCTAGATTTTTTTTATAGAACACTGCACTTGAAACACTAATAACCTCCAAATGTTGCCCTCCTCTAGGGCAGCTTGGTACAACAGAGAGTGGAGCAGACTCCTATGACTTGGTAGCTGCATCATTCCGGCAAGTCTTTTCACTTCTCTGAGCCTTAATGGAGATAATAATTATCACCTGCCATGCTCATCGGACCAGACTGCTATAAGAGCCAAATGATATTAAGGGGTGAGGAGGAGCCCTGGAGCAAGGTCTGCAGGCAAGAATTTTTTGTCTAAGAAAGCTTTTGTCCTATAAATAGAATTCATTGATTGTCCCCTGGAGTGATTTCCCATCTTCTCTCTCCTGGCTACTGTTATGAATCTCAATTTCATGTTTATTAAAGGGGAGAATTATGAACTAGCTTGACCATTTCAAATCTCATTTAAATCCACTCTGGAAAATTGCTTCCAGAAGAGAGAGAATTGGAGACTGAGTAACCTATGGGATGCCTGCTTCTTAAGTGATTCTGAAGGCAGTCTGCACAGCCATCCATCCCCTCTCAGTTTGATTTCTTGGTTGTTGCTGCTCACATCTCAACCTGTTCAGGTTCATTAGGTTCCCCCTGGCTTTCTAGAAGGACTCTTGGGAACAAATGAGGCTCAGAGAGAGTGGGGGTTTCATTGGACTATATAGAGCGGAGACTCAACACTTGGTCTTCTGCCTACAGGTTCAGTGATCTCTCCCTTGTGCCTACTCCCTCCTCCAGAGAAGTCTTCTGGCTACTCCAGCTTCATCAGAGGTCTTCAGAGGAAGTAAGCATTCTCTTTAAAACACAGACAGCTCCTAACACAATATTAGACCTGAAAGTGCTTAGCCAGGGTCTGGTGTGCAATAAATGCTCAAGAGACATCTGAGTCAGGACTTGTGGTTCTTTTGTGCAATTCAACACATATTTATTATTTCTTCTATGGCAGGACTTGTCTTAGATGTTAGGAATATAAAGATATCCCTGCTCTTCAGGAGCTTAAAACTTATTCAAAGAGACTGGAATAAACCTTCTTGCAGCCTAGTGTGAATCAGGGGATTACAGAGAGCTTCATGAAGGAAGGACCCTCACCAAGCATGAATAATGATAGCCCCTTGCATTTTATGTTGACAGTTTTCAAAGTACTTCTCACATATTTTACCCATTTACTTTCATGGGAAACCTATGAGGTAGGAATAATTATCCACATTTTGCTGATGAGGAAACTGAGGCTCAGAGAGTTAAAGTCACAGAGTCATAACCAGTTAGCTGGATAGCAGCAGGAAATAATGGAAAGACCATTGGCCTGGAAATCAGGAGACTTGGCTTATATGTCCATCATTTGTGATTGCATGATCTTGGTTAAGTAACTTCCCTTCTCTGGGGCTTGGTTTCCTCATCTTCAAAGTAATGTAATTAGTCTAGAAAGGCCGTGAGATCCCTTACAGCTCTGATGTTCTCTGGAGGAGAAGGTAAAGCCTTAGTGTGGGGGCTCTGGGATTGGATAGACTGGTCATGGGATCCTGGGCAAAAGAAGTAGCCTCAATGACTTCATGATTAAGTGCAGATATTAGTAGAGCCCACCTCATGGGGTTATCATGAGGATTAAGAACAATAATGCATATGAATGAAGAGAGAAAGTGTGGAATAAATGTGAGCAATGGTTATTATTTGTCCTAAGAGGCAGTGCCGAGCCTCTTTCTACCGCCGCAGTTGCACATGGCAGAGCCTGATTCTGGGCACCCAGCAGGCCTCACAAGAAACAGGGCCTTGCTTTGTGAAGCTGTAAAACCTATTCAACTATCTCTTGAAGATCAGAGGCAGCGTGGTATAGGAGAAAGAAAGAATCAGACAAACATGGCTTAAAATCCCATTTTAGTTTCTTTTTAGCCATGTGGCCCCAGGCAGGTCACTTTACCTCTGCATGACTCAGACTCCTAATTTGTAAACTGGAGATAATACCTAGTTCATAGGGTTGCTCTGAGGCCTGAAAAAGATAATGTATGTAAACTACCCAGCATAGTACCTGGCACACAGTAGGTGTATAAAAAGTGCCAGAGATTGGTGAGGCCAAACGCTAGGTCTCTCTGGCTACTTTTTGTGTATATAAGCCTCATGATTCTGTGCTCTCTGCTACCAGGTCTCCAGACCAGTGAGGATGCCAAGTTTTATACCGTCTTAGCCGTTCAGCAATGAGAATGAGACCTTGGTGGTTCAGTTTTCAGTAAAACACGAGCAAGGCATTGACTGTGGTGGCGGGTGTGTGAAACTATTTTCCGACACTCTGAACCAGGAAGACATGCATTCAGAATCCGAGTATCACATCATGTTTGGTAAGCCCTCTGCTAGCAGTCCCTGGCAGCCTGGGAGGCTTAAAGAGAGCAGCTGCAGGTGTCAAAAAGGCTCAAGATGACCTGAAACAGGAAATTTCTAATGTGATAGCTCCACCCCTCTATGTTGGAGGACTCTTCAAAGACCGGAAAAAAAGCAACTCTAAATTTAAATGTTAATATAAATAGACCAAAGAGGTGGAGAGACATAGGATATTAAGAAGGCTCCAGTTTTCAGAAGAGGAGCAAGGGCTCATAAACTATAGACACTTTCCAATGTAACTATTACAACAAGCCTTCATGCTCTGAAGGAGGTTCCAGCCCTCAGAGAGAGAAAGGCACAGGAGGTCAGGGATCACCTTTATCAAGCATCTGGAATATATCCAGAATGTTGCATATGTAACCTCAACATGTCACTAGGCTTCCTTGAAGCAATCCAGCTCTGACTGAGCTCCAAACTTGAATCCAGTTTTAATGTGGTTGCTATTAAATACCAATAAACAACTAATCCAACTCCCAAAGCACAGATGAAGAATGTTGATTTTACTGAATATTTTTGAAAAAAGTCAGAGGGAAGGGTTACACTACATGTCATACAGCAACATTTTCTTAAAATTCTCTCTAAACATTTCTTTCTTTTCTCATGGAGCTTCAGATCTCTCTCTTCAAGGCCTTGCCCAAATCCTTCTCTTTAGCCTCTTTGCTCTTTTACTGCCTGTATCTCCTTTCCCCTCATCTCTCTCCCTCCTTCCCTCCCTCCCTCCCTTCCTTCCTTCCTTCCTTCCTTCCTTCCTTCCTTCCTTCCTTCCTTCCTTCCCTCCCTCCCTCCTTCTAACTTTCTATTTCTTTGCTATACAGAGCAATATAGCACTCTGGTGTCTAAAATGTGTGCCTTTGCTCATCTCTTTTCTTCTGAATCCACCAGTCTCACAAGGCATTTATATAGTATGTACATGGTAGTTGTAGTAGGGAAATAAGAAATAATTTTTTAAATGTGATTTTTTCTTTTTGTGTGAATGTTTTTCATTCAATGCTCAAACAAACCAACAAGTTTGGGCTGTTATCATTTCCATTTTACAGATGAGGAAAGGAAGGCAAAAGATTTGCCAAGGTGAGTCAGTGGGAAGCCAGGATTTGGATGCAGTCTGTCTGACTTTAAAGCCTGTGATTTTTCTGTTCCACCCTTTCACCTTCTGTTTGGTGGGGATACAGGCATATGAATAATTTTTTAAAAGACAAAAGGAAAGACATACTTTGTAAAAGGTGTTGGTGAGTTGCTATGAGATCACAAGAGATGGCATGACTCAGTTCATTTGGGGCTTCCAGGAGGAGGAATTAATTGCTCTTTGAAGAATGAGTTAGATTTTAATAAGAAGGAGATGGAGGAAATGTAATGAGGGCAAAGGAAACAATGTACAAAAAGGCTCAGAAGCATGAAATTCAAAGGCAAGCAGAACAGTAAGACCAGTGTGGCTAGAGAGCACATCTGTGTGTGTCTTTAAGATAGAGAGAAAATAACATCAGAGGTGGGGTTGAAAAACTAGGTTAAAACCTACTCTTGGGCCTTTGTCAAGTTAAGCTCTGGAGGCTGAGAGCCACTGATCAACAGCTCTCTCTAAAGTTTTCACAAAGCAGAAAGAATCTCCGGCTGTTCCTAAGTAAGCTTGAGTTTTAATCTCAGCAATGATACTTATTAGTTGTTTGAATTTGGACAAGGTGCTCAACTCTTCTGAGCCACAATTTTTCCAGCTAAAAGTGGAGATAATTCTCATAAGTAATGCCTACTTATGAGAATTAAAACACAAAGTATCTGCCCCAGGAGGGGCTTCCGGTTGGGTGTGGTCCATGGGAACCCTGGCAGATTAGAGGGAGGGAAGAGAGATGTGTCCCTCAGCTGAAAGTCAATTTCTCTTCTGCTGCCCTCTCCACGGGGCTCTTTTTCTTCTGGGCTCTGGTAACCACTCCTCGTTGTCTGCTCAGGCCTTGGGTAAGGAATAGCCCTACTGCTGCTAGCCCAGAACACAGTACCATTCCTTAAGTTTTCTCATGCCCTGCCTCCACCTTTGTAAGTAGATATTTTATCAAATTCTCCTCAAATAATCCTAAATTTGAGCATGTTATTTCCTGTTGGAACCCTGATTAACACACAGGCTGTCTGTTTTGGCCTCAGACCAGGCAAACTGCCTGAAAGTGATGTAAAATCATGCATTGGGATTTAATTTCCAGGCCCTGACATCTGTGGCTTTGGCAACAACAGAGTACAGGTCATCCTTCATTACCAAGGGAAATACCATGAGAACAACAAGACCATCAAGTGCAGGGTGAGTATGTGGCCTGGTTCTCAGCTTGGGGGAAGAAGAAGCATTTTAACATATGTTACTTGAACCTTACGAAACCCCTATAAATTAAATACTGTTCTCTCCATTTTACAGATTATAAAATAGACCTAGAAAAGTGCTGTTAATTATAGGAGTTCACATAGGAGCACTTGATCCAAAAGTCTAGGAAGACATATAAGGTTGTTTCTTGGAACAGTGGTTGGCATGGCCTAGGTCCTACTGCTGGATTTTGGAAAGGAAGAGGCAAGTGGGAAATGCTAGGCTTAAAAATGGGGGTGAGAAATAATGAAGTCTTATGATTGGAGACAGTATGGATAGACCTAGAGAGTATTATGCTAGGTAAAATAAATCAGTCAGGGAAAGACAAATGCCATATGATTTCACTTATATGTGGAATCTAAAGAACAATATAAACAAACAAACAGAATAGAAACAGACTCATAGACACAGAAAACAGACTCATGGTTGCCAGAGGTGACCGTGTGAAAAAGGTGAAGGGATTGAGAAGTACAGATTTATAGTTACAAAATAGCCGTGGGAATATAAAGTACAGACAGTATATGGGATATACCCAGTAATATTGTAATACCTATGTATGGTGCCAGATGGGTACTGGAAACATCAGGGGAAACACTTTGTAAAGTATATGATTGTCTAACCACTATACTGTACACCTGAAACTAATACAAAATAATATTGAATGTCAACTGTAATTGAAAAACATTTAAAAAAATTTCTTAGGGGTGGCCCTGGCTGGTGTAGCTCAGTGGATTGAGCGCAGGCCTGTGAACCAAAGGATCACAGTTCGATTCCCAGTCAGGGCACATGCCTAGGTTGCAGGCCAGTTCCTGGTAAGGGACATATGAGAGGCAACCATACATTGATATTTCTCTCCCTCTCTCTCTCTCCTTCCCTTCCCCTCTAAAGATAAATAAATAAAATGTTAAAAAAATTTCTTAGGGGTGGATTTATCTTAGTAACGTTAGGATAGAAAGACCTAGACTGGCTGGAGGATAATAGCTGGATTTCATCAACAACTCAATAAGCACTCACTGAATGCCAACTCTTTGCTGGGCCTTGGGCTCAGAATGGAGTGAGCCAGGCATGGCCCTAACTTCACAGAACTCATAGTCCAGTGAAGAGAGAGTGACCACCTAGTATGATCAGGGTCTATGGAAACACACAGGATGCCAACCTGGAGAGTTAGGAAATGCTTCCTAGAGGATATTTGTCCTGTGCTGAAGTTTGAAATAAGAATGTGAGCTGGTCTTGTAAAGGAGTATGATGATTTTAGGGCGGGTTGATTTCCTGGGAGCGGCAATTGCATGAGGAAAATCAAGAAAACTTAAGAAAGAGTGGCACTGCAAAAAGTTTGGTGCAGGCAGAGTGCAGGGGAGAGGTGGGAACTAAGTCTAGAGAAGCCCACAGGGCCTGGGTCATCGGAGGTCTTGTACACTGGCTTGAGGCCTTCCCCAACAAGACCGTATGGGGGTTGTACATTCTTAATCTTCTCTGCTCTCTCCACAGAGGCTTCCTGAGGTCCTCCTCTAGGTCAGGCCTTGTCCTAGAAGCTGCAGGCACGACAGATAAATCAGACATGGACCCTGCCGTTGAGAAGCTCACAGTCTAGTGAGACAGAAAGAAAAATAGACAAGATCAGAGAATGACCAGAGTTATGATGTGATGGGAGCTAGGGGAAACCAGAGGAGTATGTACTTAGGAAAATGAGACTCAGAGTATCTATTGGGTTAACCAGAGAAATGGGATAAGGGATGCAGTGAACTATGTTTGTGAATGTGTGGGGGGTGGCATTCAGGAACTGAGGGTCTATTTTAGGTGGTGCATTTAATGCTTGAGATCTAAAGATGTCCAAAATGGAACTAAAATATTCCCTGTTCCCTTTCCAGATCAATAAAGACACTCACTTATACATTCTGATCATTTGTTCCAATGCGACTTATGAGGTCAAAATCGACAACAAGCAAGTAGCAGCTGGGGATCTGGAGGAAGACTGGAACTTCTTGCCTCCAAGGAAGATAAAAGACTTCTATGCCCGGAAACCAAGAAAATGGGATGAACATCCACAAATATAGGATAGTGAAGATAAGAAACCTGAGGACAGAGGGTGTTTGGCTGGGAAGGAGGTGGGGATTCAGGTGTGGGGATGGGAGGAGGCTGGGAACAATAAAGTGGAGACTGGGGACATCATTCTCTCAAGGAAGTATCCAGGTAAATATTGTTACTCAACAAGGCATGGACAGAAGAGGGAAGCGACTCACTTTTGTTAAAGATCTATTGAACCTTCTGGTATCCTCTGCCAACAGTGTGCTAGGATACCTATTTTATGGGTAAGGAAACTGACACTTGGAAAATGAAGTGACTTGCCCAAGCACACATACATCAGAACCAAGATTTCAACCTGGATCTCTTTTTGACTCCAAAAGTATTGATAGGTTGTGTATGTAGAGTATATTCACTGATTCATTATCATTCATTAGAAAGCTGTACTGGATATAGATATGAATAGGACAATCCAATGCTTGAGAACCCTCCTGGGATTCAGAATTTAGTAGGGAATGCAGCTAAGTACACAGAAGAAGTTCACACTGTATAATTAGTGCTGAGAGTCAGGGAAGCCAAATCCCGTGGGAGCCCCTAAAAAGGCTCTTAATGCCGCCTGAGTTGGGGTGTAGGTGATGGTCTGGGAAAGAGGAGGCAATGCCTGAGCATTTGGGTTAAGCCTGGGTTTGAAAACATAGACTCTGGAGTCAAATAGACATGGATTTGATTTTGAACTCCACTATTTACTAATTGTGAGACTGCAACTTAATAGTTAGACCTTGGGCAATGAACATAACTGCTGTGAAAGTCAATTCCACAAACAGATTATTATAACACCTGTGTGCAAAGCGTTCTGTGAAGATTAAATGAGCTATTTATATACATAGTATAGTGCCTGATATGTAGTAAGTTCTTGATATACAGCATTTAAATGTTAATTTACTGTATTTCAAACTGTGAATTCATGAAAGGGAAGTGGGAAATTGGATTAGAGGAAAGATATTCCACACCCAGGGAATAGCAAGAGCAAAGGCTCAACAGTTCATGGAAAGTAGCTGGACTGTGTGAAGAACTGAAACCAGCAGTTTAGTATTTTGTGAGCATGAAGGTCAAGGTGGGGAGTGGTGAGGTTGTAAGGGTCTGTTGGAGCCAGGTCATGAAGGGCCTCACCTACAACGTTGCTATTTCATAGGTCAGAGCAGATGTAGCCTCATGCAGAGGAGATGCTCAGGGTTCAGCAAGGGGTGGCATGGGACCCTGAAGCTGGAATATGGTTCCTAAGGAGAGACTTGAAGAGAGGCAGGCAGTGGACCAAGCACATACAGGGGATTCAGCAAAGGGCTCCAATTCCAGGGGGAGGGAAGTGTGAATTAAGGCAGATGACCAAGTGAAGTGACTGGGGGTTTAGTACCATGGGAAAATTAAGGGCTAGGTTTCTTCCAGGCCCAGAAAGCAGGCTCAGGGCATCAAGACTAACCTACTGTCCTGACTGGTGTGGGTGAATTCACTGAGGTGAATTGAGTGTCGGCCTACAAACCAAAAGGTCACTTGTTTGATTCCCAGTCAGGGCACATGCCTGGGTTGCGGGCTGGGTCCCCAGTTGGGGACATGCAAGAAACAACCAGTTGATGACACATCAATGTTTCTTTCTCTCTCTTTCTCTCTCCCTCCCCTCTCTCTAAAAACAAACAAACAAACAAACAAACAAAGTATTGAAAAAAAGACTAACATGCTGGTGAGGACAATGCACCTGCTGTCAGGGTTGGCAGAAGGCCTGGGGGAGAGGGGAAATGTTGCAGGTCTCTATGCTCCCTGCTGAGTGAACCTGGAGAAGATGGAAAATATTCAATAGTTAGATAGACAGGGCTCTGTCAAGAGCCTCCCTACAATAGCCTCCTGGATAGATGCTGACTATTATGTCTCAAGAATCACCAAGGAAGGAGTTGAGAGTGAACTTTCCAAGTTGTATTGCTGCTGAATGACTGTGAATCTATTGGACTGGTCATTGAAGCCTTCAGTCAGTCCGGGCAAATGATCAGCACCAAGGTGAACTGCCAGGTAGACAGAACAAAACTTTGGAGGCTTCACAGCAGAAGAAATATGGAAGTTGGGGTAGGCCCTTTGTGACTGTCTTGGGAAATAGAAGGGACCTGGGGTACAAGGGAGGACTGATGCAAGTCTGGGAGCAGGCTGCAGTACAAGAAAGATAACCAAGTGAGGCCTTCAGGAAGAGGGACCCAGGCTAGAAGACCTGTTCTGACAATAGGGCGAGTGATTGGGGGACAGGGAGGGTCAGAAACAAGGGAAATTTTCATCTTATCTGACCTTAAAGCACTCAAGGTCAGCATGATAGTGAACTTGAAAAAGGGCTAGAGTTGCTTAAAGGCTTTTCTCTCCTGTACTGGGTTTGTTTGCAGAGTTCTGAACTGGGATTTCATAGGGGTAAGGACAGGAGGGTGGCAGGGGTAGAGGACAGACAGGTCCAGCCTGACTATATTCTGAATCCCAGTTTTATCCCAGCTTACCCATCTGTCCTCATGGAGAAACACTTCATTTTAGGACTGGGAGGACTTTGAGTGCATTCCAGACCCGGATGCCAAGAAGCCAGACGACTGGAATGAGGTAATGGATGGAGAGTAGGAAGGACCCTTGATACCAAACCTGAAGTATAAGGTGAGAGGTGTCTCTCTATCCAATAGGTGTGAGAAATAAAACAGAAGAGATGAAAATTTTGACTTATAAAGCAGAAACTCTGAGATCCTGTGGTTGTGCCACCCCCCCCCCCCCACCATCCCCGCTCAAGGCTGTGCCTGCTTGGGAGAAGGTTGGCTGGTAAAGGTCAACCCTGGGAGGCAGAAGTCCAGGCAGCCCTAGGCTGTTATCCAGGGCAGCAGAAAGCTGCCAAAGGAACATGGTCAAAAAAAGAAATGGTCTGGGGTCAGAAATCGAAAGTCTCAGAAATGGCCCAGAAAGGAGAACATAGCACATACGTGAGCCTAAGGTGTTGGGGTATGAGGGTACTTATTTTTAAGGTTTAACTCCTGAACTCATGTCAGAAGTAAGAAGGAACTAAAGGAACCACCTATCAAATGGTCCAGAGATAAAACTGACTGAAGGAAGCATGATTTTGTTTGGCCACAGTTTCCTGTGCTACACACCGGGAAGAAGTGGCCCTAAGTGCCAGAGTCTTTGGATGGTATTCCCTGTGAAGCTGCATTTTCTTAACTTCATGGACAGGCTTACACAGAGAAGTGGGCCCAGGCTCAGAATGGGCCTCTGCTACCTTGTTGGTTCCCTCTGGATAGACAGGGGAACTTGGAAAAGTCTTGTGCATTAGCTTGAAGAAAGGAAAAGAAGTTCCAGGAATCTTGCTCCGAATCCTTGTTTCTAATACACAATCATCCTTATAAAATAATTGGTCTTTTTGATTGCATGAGAAAGGCAAAAAAACAAAAAAATCCAAAACACTAATGCCATGTTCACTCTTGTTTCTTTGCTTAGGGACAATGGAAACCTTGAATCATTGACAATCCCAATTACCAGGGGGAGTGGATTCATCCAGAAATGACAACCCTGAATATAAGCCCGACCCTACCATTTGTCGCTATTATAACATCAGTGTTCTTGGCCTGGACCTTTGGCAGGTGAAGCTCTCTGGGCACAAAGTCACTGATCAACAGTCCCTCTAAAGTTTCCACAAAGTGGGAAGAGCTCCAGGTGGAAATCATAAGCCTTGAATGAGTTCTTGATGTTTCTGAGCTTCAAACCACTCATCTTTAAGATGGGGTTAATTTTATTCATCCTAATAATTATAGTAGCTAAAGTGTATTGAGCCCCTATCATGTACCAAGTATTGTATTAAAGAATTTGCAAATGCCATTTAATTCTCAATATGAAATCTTCTATTTTCTAAATTTGAAAACTGAATTTCAGAAAAGTTCAGTCACTTGCCTGAAGACATATTTGGTAAGCAGAAAAGCTGGGATCTGAATTCAGGCCTTTCTGAGGCCAGTTTCAGGGTTCTAATACTTTATACTCCTCTGCTGATCCTATATGATTCTTGGGGGTGTTTCCAGAGTTAGAAGGGAATCAGAGATGTCATAAAACTTTGAAATATTAAAAATCCACAGACAGAAATTGGGGGAGATTGTCCCAGCCATGATGACAAATCCTGACCTAGCCTCCCTCTGCCATTCCTCTTTCCTAGCTCTAATTGGAAGGGAAAGGGGAAGGCTCATAAGTTCAGGATTTCTAGAATTGCTCTCTCTATCCCTCTCTTTCCTGAGACCTATTATTGAAGGTGGGGAGGATTCTTCCCTAACTCAGGAGAAAAGAGAGCACCTCAAACACAGGCCCCAACATGAAGACCTTAGCCCAGAAGTCCTCTCAGAACTGCAATCTACCTAGTCTTAGAATTTCCTTGGAGAGGCAGGGAACTCACTTTTGTTAAATACTGGCCTGGGATTAGTGCTTGACCTCATTACATCCTTTAATTCTTACAATTCTGTAAAGTAAGTATTGTTATTCCTTATTATTATTCTATTTTACATTTGAGAGAATTGAGACTCAGGAATGCCAGGTGACATTCGCAAGAGCACGTTCTCTAGAAACTGCAGCCACTTGTCCTTGGGTGTGTCCTGGAAGGTCCTGTGGTCCACAGAGACTCTGACCAGTGCTTTCTACAGTTCAGGGTCACCAAGGGCGTCTTGGACAGATACCTCCTATTTGAAGCTTTCTTGGTTTATTAATTTTCTACTTTATTTATTTCTATTTTCTTTGTTTTCTGGCTCAGTGAGACCAGCATGTGAGTGCAAGGAGATAGTGTACATAAATTACCACATGCACAGTAAGGTTCACCAGAGAAGGAAGGAAAGGGAGGAAGGAAGGAATATGCTGTACTTTACATAAATTATTTCTAACTTACACGACAGTACTGCTACAGGGTGATTATTTCCAATACTTTTCTTATGACAAAATAGGCTCAGAGGAGTTGAGTAACTTGCCCAAAGTCACACAGCTAACTGTGTGGTTGAGCTGGTCTGTATGACTCCATGACTTGTGTTCTTTCTATTCTCTTTCTTTATCATTAAATCATCTCTTTTGTTATCTGAAGAACGTGGATACAGTTTGCTCAAGTTTCCATTGTTACCTCTTTTCAGTTATTACTTCTTAATAAATAATAGGGACTTTCTACATCTTGTAAAAATACGTGGTGATGTTAATATGCCTAATCCAATTGTTTCTTTAAGATGCACTGGGGTTTTCTTTTTCACTGAAATCATCAAGGTATACATTTTAAAGTGTATCTTTATTTATCTACAAAAGTTTAAACTCATTTGGCACTAATTACTCTGAGTTCTATCAGTCTCTCCAAGCAGGCATACCTTCCTATTTGAGAATTTACATCATGCAGAAGGAATGCTTCTTAAAGTGCACACCAATCACTCAGAGATTTTATTGAAATGTAAATTCTGACCCAGCAGGTCTGGGATGAAGCCTGAGAGACTGCATTTCTGAAACTCCAGCTTTATCTCTTTACCATTTTTTTCTCTGATGACATAGTTCTGCACAATGGGGACATCATCCTTGCAAGCATCCTTTTTGTCTAAGTTCTAATTGGGTCTGGCACTTACAGGTCCTACCCAGCCCCACACACTCAGCCAACCAGGCACATCCAGTTTACCACAGGATCCTGATGCTTTGTTGGAAAAGCCTAGTGACTCTCAGTGTGGAAATGGGCAGGAATTCCCTTAGCTGCCCTGTCCCAACCCAGGTTTCCAGCCTTCAGATGCTCTGTAAGCACAGTTGCCCATATGGTCTGTCCTAGACTATTAATCTGGTTAACTTTCTGGCCTAGCCCATGACCCTTCTACTCTGCTTTGACATTTTTTCTTCCTTCCTTTCTTCCTCCCTCCCTCCCTCCCTCCCTCCCTCCCTCCCTCCCTTCCTCCCTTTCTTTTGCTTGGAAGTGACTGCATTCTTTCATCGGGACAGAGACTGGGAGGAGATGGCAACAAACAAAGAAAATTCTTTCTCTTACCTTTGGAGCTCCTTATGGTTTTTGAAGGAATAGTGATACAAAATGCAATGAGTATAGCCTAGCCATAGTGCAAAGCATGTTGACATCCCTTAAGTCATATGGTCTGTGTCAAGCCCTGTGAGGCTGGGAGAGTTCAAAAAGGAGACTTGATTTATCAAGATCCCATAGGTGATAAGCACCCAAATTTACATACTCTTTCCATTTTATAATCCTAGTGGGGGAGTACAAGATACCAGATACCTTCCAGTGAATGAACACTAGGCTTCACAGTCTAACAAAGCTCTTTCCCACATGTTCTTTTCTTCTGAGAACTGTATAAGAAAGCAGGGGCGCTATATTTTCTTCCATTTTCTGGGTGAAAGCATGGAGGCACAGAGAGCATGTGAGTACACCAAGGTCCCTCCTCTGTAAGTTTTAGGAACCAGGAGGGACCCTCAGGTCCTGATTCTTAGCTGGAGGCAGAGCCATGAGTCTTGTGTAAGGGGGATGGAGATAAGGGGGCATTGAAGAGAGTAGGGGCAATTAGGAGCATTTCTTGTAAGAGCAGAGAAAGGGGAAGAGCCAACAAATAAGCTCAAAAGAGAAAAAAACCTGAAAGATAAAAAAGATATCTTAAGGTTACATAAAGAATTATTGAAACCTTTTTAAAAATGGCTCAGAGCAAAATAACAACTTGTATTCAAAAACGGCTATTTTGTTATTTATTTTTCTGTTGGAGGCAGGGTTGGTAGGATGATGTAAGCCAAATAAAGTCTTTCTTATTTAAAAACAAAATAAAAAAATCTTTTCAAACCCTGGAGGAGGGACATATGATAACTCATGCTGCAAACTATCTCTTGGTCACACAACTGCTCCCACACAACTAACTTACTGATTTGCTTAACATACTGCTAATACAAAACACACACACACAGAATGACCCCCCCTTTGCTCCTTATGAAACACACCCAGATACTGAAAGTATATGATAATAACTATTACTATTTATTGACTATTATCTGTCAGACACTATACTTTACATATATTATTTCTGACTTACATGACAATACTGCTACAGGGCAATTATTTTCAATACTTTTCTTATGACAAAAATAGGCTCAGAGGAGTTGAGTCACTTGCCCAAAGTCACACAGCTAGTATGTGGTTGAGCTGGTCTATATGACTCCATGACTTGTACTCTTTCGATTCTGTTTTTTTATCCTTAAATCAACACTGAAATGATTATATACCATATATATGAATGCATCTTTTCCTTTAATTGTAAATACTAAATTTGTTATTTTTTTAAAGATTTTATTTATTTATTTTTAGAGGGGAAGGGAAGGAGAGAGGGAGAGAAATATCAATGTGTGGTTGCCTCTCGTGCATCCCCTGCAGGGAATTGGCCTGCAACCCAGGCATGTGCCCTGACTGGGAATCGAACCGCAATCCTTTGGTTCACAGGCCCGCCCTCAATCCACTGAGCTACACCAGCCAGGGCTAAATTTGTTATTTTATGAAAACAGAGAAATATGGTGGAGAATCTAAATTTTGCTAGCATTTAATTTTGCTTTTCTGTTCCTTGTGTTCTTTTAGTTTTTCTGATTACATTAGGGGAGAACCTTAAAAAAGGGCATTTGTAAGTGGCATCAGCAGTCGGTGCTATCAATCTGAGCTGAGACAAGATCCACTGGGTAGCAATTTGGGGCCTAGCAGAGTGTTGAAAAGTTCTTCCCAACCCTCTAAAAATCGGTCAGAAGCTTGAGGAGCACAGAACCTCAGGAAACAGAAAATTAACTTCCTTCTAGAGTGGATCAGCGCAGGTGGTACAGCATCCCGAACCCTCTGTATTATTTATCACTGTTGTATTTCCTCATCCACCTTAATTATTGAGTAAAAGCTCCTGTGGCCTGGGAACCTACATTTAGCAAGGCCCCAGGTGATTTTTTAAACCCTATGACCTAGTTCTAATAATCCCATTGTTTTCATTTCAACAGGTGAAGTCAGGCAGCATCTTTGAAATTTCCTTCTTACAAATGATGAAGAGTTTGCTGAAGAGGTTGGAAATCAGACCTGGGGAATAAGAAAGGTAAGGTATCTCCCCATCCTGAATTCCAGGTGTCTGACTCCTCATTTGTACAATGTGCTCCGCATTTGAAAAATCAGCCTCACAGTCATTGTCTTATTTGCTGACCACATGCCCTGTGAGGTGGGGAAAGGAACTCATATTCATTGGACAGCTACAGCTCTGTGAGCACTTTCCAAAAGTTATCCCACTTAGCCCTTAAAACAACCCAGCAAGACAGATATTATTCCCATTTTTTACATGTAGGAACTGAGATTCAAAGAGTATGTATAAACTGCTCAAGGTCACACACAGCTTTTAACTTGTTGCTTTTGAACTCATTCTCCTTCTGTGTCACTCTCCCTGCTCACGGTGTGGTGAGTTAGAAGGGAGCCACTGAACCCATGTCTGATGGATGACTTGGAGAAAGAAGGGAGGTTTTGTGGTGTCTACCAGCTTCCTGCCCTCCTAGAACTATTTTATGGGTGGAATGATATTTGGGACAATGGCTCCATGATGGTGACACCCTCCATCCTGACTTTCTGGTTCTGCAGGAAGGTCCATTCAAACAGGTTTTGTTTGGAATGACAAGTTCTTCTTCAAGAACAATCCAAGTGGCGTATCTCCATGGCTGCCAAAGAGTAAGTGGAAAATTTCTAATGATTGTGAAGTAGGAAGTGAGGCCAACAATTTAACATGAGATTGGATGTGTTGAAAGTTTGAGGAGAAGAAGCAGGTGAGAAATAGTTATCTAAGGAGGAAAGTGAATTGATCACAGAAAAATAGTAGGCTCACCGACTAGGACTTAAGGGCTCACTTCAGTTTAGTCATAATGAGTTTAAAATGAGAACAATCATGTTGGTTTTATTGTTTTCTCTAGCTATTTTCTCTGCTTAGGTGCAGGGATGGAGAGTTGGATTTAACCAGAGTTGAGGGTTTACCCAATCAAGGGAGGGAAGGGCAAGGAATTGAGGACGTTCTCAAGAGATTGATCACACAAAAATGAAGAAAGGAGAAAAGTGAGTACTTGAGTTGGTTGAGGTCTAATGAAGAGGAGATAGGTTCAGTGGATTGTTGTAGGTCCAGGTGGAGTTGAGGAATTGGTAGAGTTGGTTAGAGCAGTTTTGGCAAAGACTGGAGGGTGGAAACAGATATGTGAAGAGAGCAGTGAGAGGGAAGTAAAGAAATAGAGACATTAATGGTGATGAGTGCTTTCCAGGCAGCAGAAAATGAAAGAGAGATCTTTTTCCCTAATAATGTAGGGAACATACTGAGATATCAAGCATTTGCTGCCAGCAGGGCTGTAACTGGCCCCAACCTTCATGGTTCCCAGTCTAGCTTTGTCCTCCAAGACTGGGTAAAAGACCTCCTGCCCCAGATGCTCTAGGTGAGGATTAAAGCCCTAAAGGAGTTTCTACTCTGTGTCCTTTCTTTAAGGCCCCTCTGAATAGGGAAGTCTATGAAGATGGTTCTAGGGATCAAATTCTCAGGCCTGGATGAACGCATCAAAGAACTCAGAAGGAGTCCCATTTTTGACTTAACACAAGGTTTTACTGGTCACAGTTGAAAGGCAAATTCAAAGAGTTTCTTAAAGATTGTGTTACTGTGATATAGCAGAAAGAGTGCCAGACTCAGAGCCAGAAAAGCTGGTTTCTAATTCTAGTTTTGCCACTCACTAGCTATATAGCTTGGGCAAATTATTTAATCAGTCTGGACCTCAGATTCCTTCTAGAAAGTGGGACTAGTAACACTTACCTCACACATTGCTGTGAGGCACAGAAATATGCGTAACTTGTCTCACAACAAGTTTAGCAAAGCAGTAGGCATTCAGTAAATGTTCGTTGAATGTGAACCAATTTTCTTTATGAACAAAAGACATGCACACACTTCACCCCACACATACTGAAAATTTGTATGTAAATAAACATCATCCCAGAAATCTTTAAGAACGTGGGAAGATGCCAGACATTTCTAAAGTGGATTAACTTTGTTTATAGAATCTATAAATTATTTTGAAATTGCATATTCTAAACAGGATGTAGAGAAGCAATGGAGAGAACTGTTTGAAGAAATGGTAAAAAGAAAACAGGAAGAGGAAGCCAAGAAGAAAAGGGAAAAGGAGGAGGAAAGGGAGGATGACATCTGGGGAATCGAAGAAGAGGAAAATGGAGAGGATTTTTCTGAGGAATCAGGAAATGACAGACAGATGAAGAAAGTGACTGAAAGAGCATTTCTGGGTAAAAAGAAAGAAGTTCATGTTGACTGGAAGGATGAACTGTAACTGGGTCAACACTTACACTCAGAGGCACATATGGCTCTTCTAAGCTTAGAAGAAGAAATGTTTGTGAGCAAATGGTTGGCAAAATCTGGGGAGCAAAATTACTTGCCCTTTTTGAGTAAACTTTGGATTTGTACTTCACCTTCTTTGCTATGTATGCCCTTGGGAAAGCCACATCACCTCTTGCTGCTTCGACTTCCTTGTCAATGGAAAAGGTGTGATGATTCCTATTTCATGAGGCTATTGTAGGGATTACATGAGATATGTGTGTAAAGTGCTTGATACAAATGTGAAGTCAACAAATAGTAGCTATTACTACTGTTGTTGTCATAGTGTTTATGAGGTTAATTGTTGGTAAATAAGCTTCTGTATAAAACTGATCCCCACTTTCGATTTATCTGGTACATCTGCGAATTTTATTTTGTTTACATATCTATATTTCTTAGAATTTACTATGCAGTTCTGACAGTTGTACTTGTGGTTTATGATGTTTTCTTCTTGCAGATGTATCAAGCACTTAAAAACAAAATCAGATTTCTTAACATAAAGATACTTTATGAAAGTTCTTTGCTGTTGTGTGCCCTAATTTTTAATTATTACTTGTTTGTAGGTTTTGCTGGTTTTACTTTTATCTTTTCTGTACCACCTGCTCACAATATCATTATCATATGCATTAATGTAGCTCTTTACAGATTGCAAAGCAACCTAAATTTGAGGAGCTTCTGCAATGTGCTCATTTAGCCCTCATAGCTGCCATTGTACAGACACCATTATTATTTTCCTCTTACAGGTGCAGAAACTGCTCAGAGTAAGCAAGTCACTTGTTCAGGGTCAAACAGCTGGTAAGGGGCAGGGCCAATGTCTGAACTCGAGTTTGGTTCCAAAGCTTATCCTTTCCTTGCATTAGTCTGTTGAATGAGCGAATGTGTATCTATCACTATTGAATACAGATAGCAGACAATGTTCCACGTGGAAGAACTACCCTTTACAGGAAAATAAGCACAAAGAGATATCCCTCTTGTAGACATTTCTCAAAAACAAAACAAAACAAAACAAAAAAATTTCCAAAACTACAAAGAAGCAATTAAGTGTGGCAGCCTTTACATACGAAGAAGTGACGCAGCTAGTGTGGTTGTGAGCTGTTCAAAGCCACCCTGGCTGGTTCCTGGCTCTACCTTGTTACAAGCTCTATTATCTTGGGCAAATAACCTAACTTTCCTGTGCCTCATTTTTCACGTTTGTGAAACTGGGTTAATACAGGGACCTACTGCAAACTCAGCTGTAAGGAAATGCTGACTCCTTCCTTCGTTTTACCACATGTACACCAAAGACTAGTCCAAGTCTAGCTGGTGAGTCAGGTTGAGACACAGCTGTCATTTGATAGCACAGGGCTAAAAATATGGGTCTAGAACTTAAAAGGTGCTCAACGACTATTAGTTGAAAGAATGAACAAAACTCTGGCTAATGGCTTCAGGGAAGATTTTATGAAGGAAGTGACTTTTGAGCCAGATCTTATAGAATGAGTAAGAACCTGTCTGGGAGAAGGGGATGTATGGACTGAATTTCAGAGTCAAAAGTGGGGCACAGGTTGACAGTAGGTGGGTGGTAAGGTCAGAGAGGAGCAGCAAGAACTCTTTCTTCCTTTTTTCTAGTAGGTTGATGCCTGGCCTAGTTTCTGGGCCTTGCAAGCTTTAGAGTATTCTGATTTTGGAACTTTGCCTTTGTGGGAGAGGCAAGATTTTACCCTCTTAGTGTCTTTGGCTGGGCCTAAGAATTTAATTGACTTAAGACAGATTAACAGGAGAAAAGCACACAAATTTATTTAATAAAAGTTTTGTGTGACACAGGAGCCCTCATAAGGAAACAAAGACCCAAAGAAGTGGCAAAATCTAAATGCTTTAATTCAAGGTTGAACAAGGAGAAGCATTTGTGGAAAATAACTGAAATATACAGGGAGGCTAAAGGAAGATAAGAATTATATTAAGAAGGTCTGTTTGTGCCGAATTCTGTCTCAGCTTTCCATCCTTGGCGATAAGAATGTTTCTTTCCTGATATGTGGAGGGCAGCTCTCACATGGGAGTTTTCTGTTTTCAGCAGAAAAGGGGAGATCAGAGTGACCCTTTTGTATCCACTGTTCTTCAAGTTAGCTGAAAATAATCCTTATGCCAAAGTGGCATTTTGGGTGTGTGGCATATTTTGGCACCCTTCATCTTTATGCTTGTTTCTACAACATGAGTTCTCCCATTGTGAAAAAGAGCAAGGCTTCAGGTGCTGAGTTTGAACATTGTAATGGAGCTGGAGGGCTGGTGTGGGGAGTGATCTATACTTTAGGGATGCCAATCTGTTAGGAGCAGTGTTTACTACCAATGTCTGCTCTGTTCGGTCAGGCATATATACTAATTGTTACATATTTTCAAATATCACCAGATAAAATATTAATTTCCATGCAGGGTAAGGATACATTTTAATTTTTTAAACTGTTGCTTTTGCCTTTGTTAAATTGATGGTACACACTTTATTTAGAAATTAAGGTAGTTTAACAAGAAAAAAATTCATGCCTGGCTCCACCCATTCTGCACTTTGAAATTTTTTGTATTTCTTTCCAGGACTTGTTGTTGGAACACCACCATTCTTTCACTGAAACATACTCCTCCAAATGAGGTAGTTTTTTACAAAAATTCTGGTTATAAATTTAACTTTCAAAAGTAACAGTTGTTCTATGTAAAAAATTTAGAGTTTGCTAACATATTAAGAACAATGTAAACATTTCTCATTATCTCCAAATCCAGAGATAACTGTGCAATATTTTTGTTGTCTTTCCTTCCAGTTTTGTGTTCATTCATTCATTGGTTCATTTGACTGTGAGTTAAGAGGGTTTAGTTAATAATACTCCACAGTAACTGGCACTTTACTATCTTTGGTGGGTGATTATCACTTTAAAATGTTGTTGTTGTTTTCCCTTTTATTTTCTTTTCCTTCCTTACACAGGCAACTAAGTTCCATTTGATATATATCTTTTTGTTCATATATGTTCTTACAAAATGTGAATTTTTGTTCATTGACTTTTTTAGAGAGAGAGGAAGGGAGAGGGAGAAAGAGATAGTGATATGAGAGAGAATCATCCATTGGCTGCCTCCCACATGCATCCCAACCAGGGATTGAACCTGCAACCTTGGTATGTGCCCTAACCAGGAATTGAACCCCCAACCTTTCAGTGTATAGGATGATGCTCCAACCAACTGAGATGACCAGGGCTGCATGGATGTATTTTTAAAAAATATTTTATTTACTTATTTTTAGAGAGAGGTGAAAGGATGGAGAGAGGGAAAGAAACATCAATGTGTGGTTGCCTCTCACGTGCCCCCTACTGGGGACCTGGCCTGCAACCCAGACATGTGCCCCGACTGGGAACCAAACCAGCAACCCTTTAGTTCTCAGGCCAGCACTCAATCCACTGAGCCACACCATCCAGGGCAGATGTATTTTTTATTTATGTAAATGGTGTAGTGTTTAAATCTCATTTTGTTTCTTCATATTTTCACTGAGTACTGTTTTTAAAATGAATTCATTTTGCTGTGTATATATATAATCTACTGCTTCTGATTGCTGTACAGTATTTCAGTGATATAACATTTATCATATTTTAGCTGTCAGCTCTCTCAGTGATAGACAGCAAGGTTGTCTTCAAGTTCTCACCATCATAAATAATACAGCAATGGATATTTTAACACATAACCCTTTATGTGCCTGCATAAGACTTTCTTTGTGATATATCCCAGGGGTAGAATTGCAGGCTCATAGAATACGAGTTCTTAATTTGCACAACTTATGTCAGATTGCTTTCCACAATGGCTCTACCAGTCCAGACGCCCATCACCATGCATGAGGGTTCCAACCTCCTCACAACCTCACCACGCTGTGTATTATCAATTTTTTTATAGTTTAATAGATATACGAGGATAGTTTGTTGCTAATATTTTTGAAGATCTCTTCATATGCCTTTTGAATTTTGGATTTCCTTTTTCATATTTTTTGCTTATTTTTTTCTTAGGAGTTGCTGCCTTTTTGTTTATTTGCAAGAGTTTTGTGCATTAAGTATTGAAAATATCCTCTCTCATCTACTTACTTTGTCCACATTGTCTTTTGTTGAATGGAAGTCCTTATTATTCATCAATATTATTGCCTTATAGTTTGTGTGTTTTAAGTTTTGCCTTTCCTTTTCCTCAATCATAAACTATAATAGTCTCCTATATATTTTTCTTTTGTAATTTTATTTTTCACATTTATTATGTCTTTACTACTCCTAGAGTTCAACCTTGTATAAGATATGGAATTGTTAGAATATGGTAATTAGACTTCAAACCTTGATATACAAGTTTCTGAAAGGGGGATATTAAAAGCTCCAGCTACAACTATGCATCTGTCTATTTCTCCCTACAGTTCTATATGTGTTAATACTGTATAATTAGGTGCATCTATGTGTTTTGCTGTTGCATTTATGTGCTGGCCTATTGTTTCTTTTATGAATATATACTGCCTTTTTATCACAGGGTTCCTGGAGGTACAAATGCAGATGAATGCAAACACTCTTTACAGTTTTAGAAATGCTGTGTAAATCTGAGGCTATTCAATTTGTGTTTACTATTCTCCTCAGAGGGAAAGTAAACAGGACCCAAGATAACTTGAGACCTGCCTCCCAGACAGCAACTGTTGGGGAAACCCATCCACTAGTGAGGCCTGATTTAGCTGCTACTGCAGGCGCAGCTTGTACTCAAATATCAATTACGGTGCCTGCTGAATCCTGTGGGAAGGCAGCACTGTGCAGACAGACCATCCCTGCCCACACTCTGCCCCACACAGTTGTTTGGACCAGGGTTGAGAATCTGACCCAAGGCAAGAAACCCATGAGCTTGCCAATGACCTACAAACATGGCGTGACTCCTAAAAAATGAGTTGGACGAATCAATACTTCTCTCAGGAATTCCAGTTAGGAAACATGAATGAGGTAATTGAGGCAATTAGTAGCAATAAAAGCTATGACTGAAAGGATGTAAAGAAAAAGGCCATGAGATTGAGTAGGGGTATTTGTGGAAGGAAATGGAGTGATGAGGAAGCAGAAATTATGAGTAAACAGAAGCTATGAAGTAGAAAAAGATAATATACATTTATTCAACAAATATTTCTAGAGTTCTTTCTATGTACTAGGTTCATGGTAGGCTCTGAATATGCAAAAGTGACTAAGAGACAGCCTCTGCCTTCACAGTACTTAATCTTAGCCAAAGATTAAGACAAGCAAAGGCAGACAAAACAAATAAACAAACAAATAATTATAAATTATTTTAAGGGCTAAAAAGGAAATAAATATGGGGCTAAGATAGTACATACCAGGAAGGGAGCTACTTAAGAAACAGCAAGATGAGAGCATTTCTCTCAAAACAGATAATTAAGTGAGACCCAAAGAATGAGAAGGAGCCAGTGAGAAATGTAATTAGGGAACGGATGTGTAATGCCTGATGACAGGAAAGGAAGTTGGAAAACAAGAACAAAACAAACCAGGAGGCTGGAGGAAAGAGAAGCAGCATGAAATGAGAAAGGGGGGTAAGCAGGAGGCAGTTACAGGTCCCAGCAGGCTTTGGTATGGAGTTGGGAATTTATTCCCAGTAGAGTGAGAAGCCATGAAGGTATTTGAAGCTGAGTAGTAACATGATCCAGTGTAATGTGGTAGGTAAACTTGAAGGTAAAGAGTCAGTCTGGGTCCAAACCTAAGTGCTACCATTTGCCAGCTGTGTGGCCTCGGGCAAATTACTTAATCCCTCTGTGTCACAGTTTTCTTTTCTATAAAATTGAGGTGAAATTGGGTTTCACCTCATGGAGCTATTGTGATGGTTAGATATGTATAAAGTGCTTATAGCAGTTCCTCACACACAAGAAACATACAGTATATGTAAGTTTGCATTCTTCCTTAGTTTTTTAAAAGGTCATTATAGCTACTGCATGGAGAATGAATGTGTGTGGTATAAAAGGGAGGCCAGCTATGAGGCTGATAAAATAGTCTGGGTGAGAGATGATGAGTGAGGTAGCGGTAGTGGAAACAGAGAAATGGACTAATTTGGTGTATTTTTGGAGGTAAAATTTTCATATTTTCCAGATGGATTGAATATTGTGGTGGAGGAAAATAGAAGAATCTAGAATGATCCCTAGGTTTCTAGCTAGAGCTGCTAGGTGGACAGAGATGATGTTTCCTGAGAGGCAGGAGCCTGGAGAAAGCAGATTTGACAGACATGCTAAACATAAGGGGTCAGTGAGATAGCCAAGCAGATGTCAATCAGGCAATTGGTTATAAGTTTAGAGACCACAAGAGAGGTCTGGGATGAACGTATCATTTGGAGACACAGAAATAGTTAGGATCGTGTAGGAAGAGAGTATACAGAGAGAAGTGAAAGGAGCCAAGAAGAGTCCTGAGGAGCAACATATTTTATGACAGTTGAATAGACAAGGAGAATGCAGGGAGAGGCCTGTGAAGAGAGAGTAAAACCAGAAGAAGACAGTGTTTCAAGAAAATTGGAGAGGTCAGCTGAGTGTAGAAGGGTCAAATACGATAAGGATATAAAAATATTGGGCCACCAATGATATGACAAGAGCAATCTGAGTGAAATAGGGGGACTAAGTAAGCATTAAATAGGCTGAAGAATGAGTTGGGGGTGTACTTGCTTTGATAGCACATGTAATATCGAGAAATTTGGCATGACTCCTACATATAAATGACATGCAGATCTGAAGTTCTGGAGGAATATTTCAATGACCAGGGCATTCCCCCTTAGAAGTGTGGGGTCTAAACCACAAGCTGGGCTCCCCAGCTTACAGCACCAGAGCTGGAAAGGTCCAGCTATGAAAAGCAGCAGGATTTCTTTCTTTTTTTTAGATTTTATTTATTTATTTTTAGAGAGAAGGGAAGAGAGGGAGAAAGTGAGGGAGGGAAAGATCAGTGTGTGGTTGCCTCTCATGTACCCCTCCACTAGGGACCCGACCTGCAACCCAGGCATGTGCCCTGACTGGGAATAGAACCGTGACCCTTTGGTTCACAGGCTGGCGACCAATCCGCTGAGCCACACCAACCAGGGCAGCAGCAGGATTTCTGCCTGACTGGCAGAGATGGCCAGAGACTCAGAGAGCCTCTTAAAGGGCCAATGCACAAATTTCATTTGCAGCCACTTACCCTGGGCTCTGGCAGAGGGAGGGCAGAGTGGACTAGAGACACTTGAGGAGAGTCTGGGGTTGATGGCTCAGGGGAAAGAACTGAAGGAACAATCGCCAGGATCCCTGTGCTGAGTCATTCCCCACACTGCAGAAGCCAACTTTCTCAGGCAGAGCTCTCCTCTCCAAGTGGCATTAGCCTGAGGGGAAGCAATACCAACCCCCCCCCCCCCCCCCGCCCACCTGCAGGAATTACTCTGTCCCATTTTGTGGCACTTAAGCCTGGCTGCTGATTACAGCCTGATTAGTTTAACAGCTGATCAGTTTAATGATTGATTAGTTTAGCTACTAGGGTGGAAAATACAAAGAAGCAGCCAAAATGGGAAAACAAAGAAACAGACACCAAATGAAAGAATATGAGAATTCTCCAGAAGGAGAACTTGATGAAATGGAGGCGAGCTATTTATCAGATAGAGAGTTTAGAATAACGATTATGAGAATACTCAAAAACATGAAAAAAGACATAGAAACCATAAAAAAGACCAGTCAGAAATAAAGAATGCAATATCTGAAATAAATAATACACTGGAAGGAATAAACAGTAGGTTAGATGAAGCAGAGGATCACATCAGTGATTTGGAAGACAAGGTAGAAAAAAACACTGAAGCAGAGCAGCATAAAGAGAAAAGAATTTTTAAAAAATGAGGAGAGCTTAAGAAACATTTTGGACAACATGAAGCAGAACAACATTCACATCATGGGAATACCAGAAGAAGAAGAAGAGAGAGCAAGTGATTGAGAACAATTTGAAGAAATAATGACTGAAAACTTCCTTAATCTGGTGAAGGAAAAAGACACACATGTCCAGGAAGCTCAGAGAGTACCAGACAAGCTGGATTCAAAGACACCTACACTGAGAAGATATATCATAGTTAAAATGACAAGGTTTAAAGACAAGGAGAGAATCCTAAAAGTCACAAGAGAAAAGCATGTAGTTACCTGCAACGGAGTACCAATTAGACTGGCATCTGAATACTCAACTTAAACAATTCAGGCCAGAAGGGAGTGGCAGGAAATATTCAAGGTGGTGAAAAGCAGGGACCTACAAACAAGGCTATTTTACCCAGCAAGGCTATCATTTAAAATTGAAGGAGAAATAAGGAGCTTCCCAGACAAGAAAAAGCTAAAGGAGTTTGTTAACACAAACCAGTACTGCAACAAAAGTTAAAGAGTTTGCTTTAAGAAGAAGAGGAAAAAGAGAAAGGAAAACAACAGAGGAAAACAGTCTAACAATAAAATGGCACTATATACATATCCATCAATAATCACCTTATATGTAAATGGCTTAAATGCTCCAACCAAAAGACACAGGGTAGCTGAATGGACAAGAAAACAAGACCCATATGTGTGCTGCTTCCTAGAGACCCATCTCAGATTGAAAGATACACACAGTCTAAAAGTAAAAGGATGCAAAAAGATATTTCATGCAAATGGAAAGGGAAAAATAGCTGGGGTGGCAGTACTTTCTCCAAGAAGATAGACTTTAAAACCAAGACTATAGTAAGAGACAAAGGAGGATACTACATAGTGATAAAGGGAAGAATCCAACAAGAGGCTATACTCCTGGTAAACATTTACACACTCACATTGGAGCACCTAAATATGTGAAGCAAATCTTAATGGACATAAAGGAAAAAATTGACAGAAATACAGTCATAGTAGGGATTTTAACACACCATTGACTTCAATGGATAGATCTTCCAGACAGAAAATTAGCAAGGAGGCAGTGGCCTTAAATGACACACTAGATCAAATGGATTTAATTGATATCTTCAGAGCATTTTACCCCCCCAAAAGCAGAATATACATGCTTTTCAAGTGCACATGGAACATTTTCTAGAATAGACCACATGTTTGGACACAAAACAATTCTCAATACATTTAAGAAGACTGAAATAATATTAAGCATCTTCTCTGACCACAATGGTATGAAACTAGAAATCAATCACAAGAAGAACACTGAAAAACATGCAAAGACATGGAAGCTAAATAACATGTTATTAAACAATGAATGGGTCAACAATGAGATCAAGGAAGAACTCAAAATATACCTTGAGACAAAGGAAAACGAGGACACAACAATCCAAAATCTGTGAGACACTGGGAAAACAATCCTAAGAGGGAAATTCATAGCATTACAGGCCTATCTCAAAAAATAAGAAAAAGCTCAAATAAACACTCTAACTTCACACTTAAAGGAACTTGAAAAAGAAAAACAAAGTCCAAAGTAAGTAGAAGGAAGGAAATAATAAAGATCAGAGCAGAAATATATGAAATAGAGTCTTAAAAAAAAAATACAAAAGATCAGTGAATCCAAGAGCTGGTTCTTTGAAAAGATAAAAAATTGAGAAACCTTTAACCAGACTCACAAAAAAAAAAAGAGAGACAGAGAGAGAGAGAGACAGAGAGAGAGAGAGAGAGAGAGAGAGAGAGAGAGAGAGAAAGGACCCAAATAAATAAAACCAGAAATGAAAGAGGAGAAATATAACAACTGATATAATTAACAACTATAATAGCAACCATTCACAGCCACCCTAAGCCGCATATGGCCTGTGGGTCGGTCGCATGTTGGACATCCCTGAATTAGAGGAATCAATAGTGAATTTGTGACTGAGAATAGTTGAACTAGGTAAAGTTGTCATTTTCCCCAAGGCTCAGTCTATTTAAAGGGCTTACAAGCAATTATGCTTCAATAGCAATGAGCAATCTGGTGCCTAGATCTTGGTTTCCCACTATAAGGGGAGCTCTCTGGAAAAATGCACAATTTCCAAGGGAGACAGGGAAAGTATCAGGATGAACCTGGAACATCATATTATAGCACAAAGCAAGAAAGTGCTCAAAATAAATATGTGTTTAAAAAAAGTGCTAAAAAAGATAATGGATGTGTTCTAATGGATACCAGTCCAGCTTAGCGGGACTCTCACTGGCCAAATCTGGGACAAACTGAACATTAAAATGAATAATGATAGTGATGGATTATAAACTATTAAATAAAATAAGAATACATGAGTCTATACTGATGATGATAAATATATAAATAAATAAGAAAGAAGGGAAAGTCTTGCTTACAGTAGAATGCCAACTAAAAATGTAGACAAAGTAATAGAGTTATAAAATCACCATTTTGCAACCATCATAGTAATTAATTCAGGCAAGAATTAATTATCAGTAAATATTGAAAGCTTTGAGCAAAAGTTTTTGAAGAGGACCAGGGTGTTTACATAGATTCAAAGTAGCTCGCCACTCGTTATGTACAGAGGGAAAAAAATGCTAACTTTACAGTGAAGAAACCTGGCAGACGCCACCTTAACTAACCGATCAAAGTGAACACCATCAATAATGGGATCAAGTGATAACCATGCTTGTCCTCATCTGATGTATCCTGTAGTGTTCCTGCCCCCTCCCCCAAAAATCTAATTATAAGGACAAAACCAAATTATGGGACAAAACCAAATAGAAGGAAACTCTGCAAAACACTGGCCTGTACTTTTCGAAACTGTCAATATCACAATAACAATAAAAGACTAGGCAACTGTTCTAGACTGAAGGAGGCTGAAGAGTCATGACAGTTACAGGCAGAGCATGATTAGGGATCAGGCCCTGGATCAGATACTGCGCTGGAGGGAGACTGCTATACAGGACATTATCAGGCCAGTCAATGAACTTTGAATATGAACTATGTATAAATATTACATCAATGTTAAATATCCTGAATTTGATCATCATCCCGGGCCTGGGGTGTGTATATAGTTATGGAAAAGAATGTCCTTGTTCTTAGAAAATACACACTGAAATATATAAAATATTAAGGGTAAATACTACAATTCAAATGGTTCAGGAAAAAACACATCCATATATACCCATATGTGTACATAACATACCACACACAGAAATAAAAAGATTGGAGCAAAATGTTAGTTTCTGGTACATCTGGGTGAAGAGTATATAGAAATTTTTTGTAATATTCTTGCAAATCTTCTGGAAGTTTGAAGTAACTTAAAAGTAAAATGTTTAAACAACAAATTGGAGCCCTGACTGGTGTGGCTCAGTGTGCCAGCCTGTGAACCGAAAGGTCTCCAGTTTGATTGCCAATCAGGGTGCATGCCTGGGTTGTGGGCCCGGTCCCCAGTTGAGGGCATGCAAGAGGCAACTGATCAATGTATCTCTTATACATTGATGCTTCTCTCCCTCTCTTCTCCTTCCCTTCCCCTGTCTCTAAAAGTAAATAAATAACATCTTTAAAAAAATTTTTTTAATGAAAAATACATTGGAGATGAAGAAGTAAAAACAGTATGTAGATGACTTTGGAGCAATTTGACCATGAATAAGAAGATCAGAGAAACAGAACTGGAGAGAGTCGTGCTTATAAAATAGTAGCTCTTTAAAGAGAAACAAGAGGAAGTTTGTACCCTATAGATTCAAACAATGATGAGCTTCAGCCCTTCCTTTTTAGGAAGAGAGATTTGATCAGATGCCCTTTCCTCAAGCCCTCTAAGACTCTCCTACTTTTAGACACCATGAACTGTTCTGAAAACACATTTTATTTCCTAAACTGCAAATAGGAAAAGACATGTGGGCCACCACTTGAGGGCAGTGCAAAATGCTGCGTGTTATTCTGGTGGTTTTACTCTTTCAGCTGCTGGGACAAAACAAAGCCCTTTCAATGATTATCTTTCAAATGAATTGTGTGAAATCAACCTTCTAACACTTTTTTCAAATGTTTAAACAAGAAAAGCCCGACATAATTCATAACAGGAGTTTGGGGAAAGGAAAGAGGGGTAAGAGAGAGGGTCTTCTGCCTGGAAAAATCCCTGGCACATGTTACGAGCTTAACAAAGAATAAATGATAACAGAAAAAGTAGAGCATAAACCCTTAGAGAAGGGTGAATCCAGCCTTCTCATTTTATAGACAAGACCTTGGGGCCAGAGGAGGGAAGGAGCTCGGCCAAAGATACAGACTTGGTAGAGAAGGTAATGATTTTAGCACTCCTCTGGTTAGTCGTGAAGACAGAGGTTATGATATTTTCAAATGACATAATACAGCTTGCAAAGAGATTGACCCCATTGTTGGTATTGATATTGAGTTCCTAGAGAAACTGTAACACCTCGGTTGTGAGACTGTGCCCCTTGTGTCTTCCTCTACCCTGGGAGGATGTAACTATTCACCTTCAACTCATCCATTTCAATTGGTCCTAATGCTCTGAACAGCATAGTTATGATCACAGTCAACCTATTTCCCACCCCCTGCTGGCAGGACCCTAAGGGGTCACACATTAGACTTTCCTACCAACACCAAGGAGTGGATTTGAAGGCCACTGGAAGGAAAGTGAATGGGCATGTTTAAGTACATTGTTTGGAGAAGATTAATAATGCCAGCGCAATAGAGTGGAGATGATCTTAAAAGGACAAACAGAAAATCCTAATGAAATGTAAAAACTCTAAATATGACCTAAGTACATAATAAAGAAGAAAGTAACTTTAGACTGGTCAGAATACAGAAACCAGTATGACTTCATATTGTGCTAACAAATGGGCTCAATTCCGTAGAAGGGCCCCTGACCTCATTGTTACCCACAGAAAAGTGCTCAGGCATTAACTTGGTATCTCAAAGATCTCCTAACCAGGCCCCAGCCCACTCTCTAGTTTCAGGTCCTGCTGTAGCTCCCATTTCATGCTCCAGCCACTGCTTTCTGAACACTGGCTGCAATAGTTTCACTGCTATGTTGGGCCATGCTCTGCACTTGTTCCATTTTGAGGTTCATCTAAAATGCCATGTTCTTTGGATGCTTTCCTTGACTTGAGCCTCATGTTTACTTGAGGGTTCCTTTTGGCTTCCTGAGGCATTGTCTGTACTAATCTTTTATATTCATTTCTTCCTTATCTTCTCCACTACATAGTGAGTACTTTGAGGGCATGAACTGGTCTTAAAGCTACTGTTATTATTTTTAAAGTTTATTGATGAGAGAGAGAGAAAGGAAATGTTGATTTGTTGTTCCACTTACTTGTGTATTTATTGGTTCCTTTTTGTATGTTCCCTGACCAGATATCAAACCTGTAACCTTGGTGTATGGGGTTGATGCTCTAACCAACTGAGCTACCTGGCCAGGGTCTGCTACTATTATTTTAGGAATTGTTTTTATTTATTAAGAATCTACCAATAATCTGTCTTATCTTCCCACCTCTCCTTTCTTTCCAGCTCACTCCTTCCAACACCTCAACTCTAGCAGTTCTCTGCTGCCCCCCTGGGTCCTGCAAGCCAATGATCCCAACACCTCCTCATTCATCTCATGTCCTCATGTCTCTCCTTAACCCACTTAAATTCCAAGGTTCAGTTTTATAATAATTTCCTTAACATGTCCTCTTCTCTCTTCCCTGCTCTTGTTTTGTTACTTTGCCTCACAAAACCCCTACCCTGGACAATCTAACTCCCCTCCTTTGGCAAAGTGGATGAAGAAAAGGTCACGGCAGTGTCTGCTGGACTCTTCAAATCCATCACCACTAACGGGGTCAATGGGGCCTTTAGTGCTATCTACTGACCATTTTATTTTAAAAGTTCACAAACTTTCCCTAAATGATTATTTCATACCTTTTCTTCTCTTCAGCTTCTAATGCCTTCTCTTTCTTTCCCCTCTCAGCAGATAACCCACCCCTTGTAGGCATGCCTGCATACTCCACCCTTCCTTTGGTATTCTTTTTTTTTTTTTTTTTTTTATTATTGTTCTTGCACAGTTTTCTGTCTTTTACTCCCATCCCAGCTCACCGCCCTCTTTGGTATTCTAAATGCCAGTCCTTTTTCCTATGCTCCAACAAGTCTCTCTCTTGCCTACATCATCAATATTTTTCTTTCTGAATGATCATGGCATTAACTTAAAAAAAATGCTATGGTATCTCTCATGTTAAAAAAAAAGAAACCTTTTGAATCCATATTCCCTTCTACCTACCACACTGGTTCTCTGCTTTTCATATCAACTAAACGAATTTAAGGAATTATCTATGTTCCTTGACTCCAAATCCTTCCCTTTAAATTTCTCTTAAGGCCACTGTAATCAGGTTTTAGCCCCTTCCTTAACTGAAACTGTTCTAACCAAGGTCACCAATGACCTCCATATTGATAAAGCTGGCAGTCAATTCTTAGTCCTCATCTAACTAGCCCTATGACCGTATTTGACATAGTTGCTCACACCTTCCTTCCTGAAACAATTTCCTTCATTTGGTTTCAGGTGAGATACCATACTCTCCTGATTTTACTCTAAACTCAGTGTTGCTCCTTCTCAGTCTCCTTTGCTAGTTCTTCATTTCTCACATCTCTCATATTGGAGTGGCCCAGAGCTCAGAGATTCAACTTCTTGGACCTTTTGATATTCACTGTACAGATGCTCTCACCCAGCAGTCATCAGTAACGGACATTTGGTTTTTCATTTTTGGTTATTATGAATAATGCTGCTATGAATTTTATGTATAAAATTGTATGTGAACATATGTTTTCAATTCTTTTGGCCATATACCTAGGAATACAATTGTTAGGGCATATGGTAACTCTATGTTTTACTTTGAGGAACTGCCAAATTGTTTTCCAAGTAGCTGTTCCATTTTACATTTTCATTAGCAATGTGTGAGGGGTCCAGTTTTTCCACATCCTTGCTAACACTGAATATTACAACAATTCCAACAATTTCATTGTTGAACATGTGGATATGCAGTTACTATTGTCCATTTAAAAAAATTATGGCCATTTTAGTGGAGGTGGAAAGTGTTTTATTGTGATTTTGATGTGCATTTCTCTAATGATTAATAATGTTGGGCATCTTCTTGTGAAGTTTTTGGCCATTCGTATATATTCTTTGGAGAAATATTAATTCAAATCATTTATTCATTTTTAATTGGGTTTAGTTGCCTTTTATTGTTGAGTTGTAAAATTTCTTTATACACTCTGGAAAATTTGCTCATCAGATATGTGATTTGCAAATATTTTTCTCCCATTCCTTGGATTGTCTTAATGGTCTTGATGGTGTCCTTTGAAGCACAACCATTTTTAATTTTGACAAAGTTCAATTTATCTATTTTTCCTTTTGTTGCTCATGCTTTGGGTGTTATGTCTAAGAAGTCATTGCCTAATCCAAGGTTATGAAGATTTATATCTTAGAGTTTTATAGTTTCATGGTTAAGAAACTTGTTTCTTCTAAGAGTTTTATCTTTTAAAGATTTTATTTATTTATTTTTAGTGAGAGGGGAAAGGAGAGAGGGAGAGAAACATCAATGTGTGTTTGCCTCTAGTGCACCCCATACTGGGGACCTGGCCTGCAATCCAGGCAAGTGCCCTGACTGGGAATTGAGCCGGTGACACTTTGGTTTGCAGGCCAGTGCTCAATCCACTGAGCTACACCAGTCAGGGCCTTACGAGTTTTATATCAATGATCTATTCTGAAATGTTTTTTGTATATGGAATGAGGTAGGAGCTCAACTTCATTCTTTAGCATGTAGAAATCCACTTGTCCCAGTGCCATTTGTTGAAAAGACTATTCTTCCTCCCCTTGAACTGTTTTGGCACTTTTGTTGAAAATCAGTTGACCATAAATACATGGGCTTATTTTTAAAGTCTCAATTCTGTTCCATTGATTTATATGACTCTCCCTTATGCCAGCACCACACTCTCTTGATTACTGTGCCTTGGTGATGAGTTTGAAGTTAGGAAGTGTGTCTTTCAATTTTGCTATTCATTTTTAAGATTGGCTATTCTGAGTCTCTTGCAATTCCATATGAATTGTAGAATCAACTTGTGAATTTCTACAGAGAAGTTAGCTGGGCTTCTGATAGGGATTGAGCTGAGTCTTTAGATCAAATTGGGGAGTGTAGCCATCTTAACAACCTTAAGTCTTCTAATCCATGAACATGAGAAATCCTTCTGTTCTCTAATTTCTTTCAATGATGCTTTGGAGTTTTTAGTTACAAGATATATTTCTTTTGTTAAATTTATTCTTAATGTTTTTTTCTTTTTTATGTGGTTGTAAATAAAATTTTTTTCCTAATTTTATTTTCATATTATTCACTGCTAGTATATAGAAATACAATTGATCATATTAGATCTTACATCTTTCTAAACTTTTTAATTTAATTGGTTTTTTGTTGTTGTTTCTTTAGGATTTTCTATAGACAATCTATCATCTCAGTTGTGGGTAAAGATAGTTTTACATCTTCCTTTCCTACTTTGATACCTTTTATTTCTTTTATTTGCCTATTTGGCCTGGCTAGAACTCTCAGTACAATGTTGAAGACAGTCACCTTTCTAAAACACACTGGATCTTTATTTTCCATCTTTGGAACACTTCAATGACTCAATATTGCCCTTAGAATAAAGACTTTGTTTCTTTTTTGCTCACAAGGCATCTCACCTTAACCTTGCACCCTAACAAAATCCAACCCAACTGAATTACAATACTTTTCCCAGTTCCTTGTTCTCTTTAGTTTGTGAGACTTTGGGCACATTATTTCCTCTGCCTGCTAGACTTTCTTTTTCATCCCTACCTTGCTATACCAAGGTAATACTTGCTCTTTTGTGCTTTGCCAGGATATACTTCACCTGGAAAGATCTGGCCCCATTGTGGGTAGTTGTCAGGAGCTGATTAGAAAGCTCAGAGGGTTTTAAACAGGGAAATGACAAGATCTGATACGTTTTAAGACAATCACTCTATGATAAAGAGAACTGACATAGGTGCAAACACAGAACTGGGGAGAGTAGTTCAAAAGCTTTAGCCATAGTCTGGGAGAGAGGCAATGGTGGCAGTGAAGATAATGAGAAATGGTCAGATGTGGAATATATTTTGAAAATAGAATTGGAATTTCAGATATATACAGGAGGTTGAGCCAACAAACTTGCTAATAGGTTGGATTTGGACTATGAAAGAAAAGCACAGCACTGACCAGTGTGGCTCAGTTGGTTGGGCATCGTCCCACAAAGCAAAAGGTCACCTGTTAAATTCCTGGTGAGGGCACATGCCTAGGTCGTGGATTCAGCTCTTGGATGGGGTGCATTTCAGAGGCAACCAATCCATGTTTCTCTCCCTCTGTTTCTCCCTCCTTTCCCCTCTCTCTGAAAATAGATAAATAAAATCTTTAAAAAAAAAAAAAAAAAAAGCACAGTATCAAGGAAGAAAAGCACCAAAGGCCAGAACAAGGCATCCTCTATTTGTGTTATGAGATGTTCGAGACACAGTCATCGTTTTAAGCTGAGACACAACTGTGATTATGGCTTTGAAAATATTTGACTGAAAGAGTTGTTTGTCTTTATATCTGTATGTGGATTGTCTTAGTTTTTTCCAACTATGTGAACCTGCTAAATGCAGGACACTGTGCTAGGCTCTCTCACAAGAGTTATATCATTTAACTTTCCCCAAATTTGGAGAAGTAAGAATTTCCGCATTTTATAGAATAGGAAACTAAGCTGTAATCTATAACTCAACTGAGGTTATGCAACCAGAAAGGCTTGAGCTGAGATTTGAAGTCAAATTGGACTCCAAAGCCTGTGCTCCTATCATACAATGATTCAAAGGTTCAGAATCAGAATTCCCCAAACTTTTCTCCTCGTTATTTGAAGACTGTTGACTCTCATGCGTCCTACTTTAGAGCCCAAGGATGGCAAACAGGACAGCTTTGCTCTGTCTGTAGCCCATCAGCTGACTTGCCTTGTGATTTCGGGCAAGCTTCTTAATTTGATGGTGCCTTTGCACTCCCACATGTTAAGCAGGGCTAGTAATTAGTGATGGAGACAATGCTTTGAAATCTGCAGATGAAAGGACCTGCGGCCTTGAGTGCAAATATTTTTTCTCATGGTGTTTCTTTCTTTTTTCTTTTCTTTCTTTATTTAATTTGGCTTCTTAGAGTTTCCAGGGCCCTTCATAAGAAAAGCAAAAGAAAAGAGAAAGGAAGTAAATAGGGCAAGTGTAAAACTGCATTTGCTTGTTCACAGAAGCCAGCGGAACTTCTGGGACATAAATGTAATTATCTCCCTTACTGTATAGTACTTAAAAATTTTTACTCATGAATAAATTTTATTTAAAAACTCATTGAGGTAGGCTTTGCAAAACCACTAAAGCTCTTTTAAAAAGTATTTCTATTTTGTTTCTGGCTTCTAAAACCCTAATTATTCTCCAGGAGGAAGAAAAGGAGCTAACAGTTATCTAGTGTCTGCTGTATGCCAGGTATCTGGCTAACTACTTTCACATGAAACCTCATTTAATCATCATAATAGCACTATCAGGCAGGTGCTATTATTACCTTCAGCTTAGAGGAGGAAAACATGGCTTGGTATCGTTCATTGACTTGTTCAAGGTTACAAAACTAGAAAGTCGCAGAGTAGACACTAGATCAAGTTGAGCCTTCCCAGCCCTAAATTTAGGATTTTCCCAGGACAACTGATGCCCTGAAAAATTAGCAATGATGACAGTTTTGAACTGTCCTATCACCACTGGGTGTGTGTGGCATTTAAAAATCTCTTACTGCTTGTTCTTCTCAGTCTTTGGCATGGGTACAGTTATTTGTGTAGCACAATTGTTATTATTGTGCAGCCTCACATATTCTCTCTGCCCTGGGCAAGCATGAACAATAACGGGCTATATTTATGAAACCAGCAGCTTGGAAGTGTGAGCTTCAAATTACCATTACAATTGTAGTATATATATTTTTTGTGTCTTAGCACCATTTATATGAAAGTCCTATTTCAGCCTCATGCAAATAAATTGGTTCTTTGTATATTCAGAGAGCTCCTCGTAGTTGGGTTTTTTTCACAGTGTCAATCAATCATTCTGCATTTCTAAATGGTGACATCACAGATATGCTGTGTTTATGAAGAGCTGATATAGTCACCTCCAAAAGTTGGACAATAAAGAAATAAAAAAAGTAGCTGTGGTTTCCTTTAAGGGTAAGTTGGGGAGGAGGAGTGGGAGTACAGAGTAGGATGAAGAGATGGAATGACAGGCTGATGAAAAAACTGTTCATTATCTAAGTCTTCTCTTTAGATCATCTTGGATTTAGGGTTATTATAAATCCAGAGTCTCATCTCCAGTTTTTAATGGCCAGAAGCATTATTTTATCCATTCTTCTTGGGGGTGATCAATGTCTGCAGGACACCAACAACATGCCTTAGTAAAAAGCACATTTAAGTCAGAAGACCTGTATATAATTTCCAGTCTTGTCACTATGAATTTGGACAAATACCTCTTTTATAAAATAAAATTAATGATAATCCCTATAGTGTTGTTATGAGGATTAAATAAAATAATGTATATAAAAGCAGCAATTGTTGATTATCAGTATCCAGATTTAAGTCATCAGACACAACTTTGTTTACCTAGAGAACATCTTTCCTGATGAGAGACATAAGTATGTCAGCTGTTCAAGGAACTCCTTTCTTATGGCTAATATATCTGCAAAACTGACTTAGCAATTGGAGGGTTGTCTGAGGGATAGAGAGTTAAATGATGAAGTGATATTGGAGAATGGCATCCTTATAGCTACCACTTACTGAATATCTATTCCAGGTCAGGCTCTTTGATAGGACATTTATGCATGATTTCTAATCCTTACACTATCCCTACAAGGTAGGTATTATTACCTCCAATGTACATATGAGAAATTTAAGGTGTAGAGACCCAGAGACATTTAAGCCCTTTTTGTCTGCTCCAAAAAGCTCATCCTTGTTACAATGAATTAAATCATAACATATCTTCCATCATCTGCATTTTACTCTCCTAAAATAGATTTGGGATATGACCCAGTGCTTTGATGAGATCTGGGACATGCATTTGCAAACTGTCATTGGTGTGTCATTTACAAAAATCCAGTCCCAGAAATTCTAGGCATTTTGGGGAGTTTGGACTATCATTCCCATCCCTCACTACATGTAAAGTTTTTAAACCAGAACCAATGAATGGAGGAGGAAGCTAGTGCAAATTACTGGTGGTCTGAAAGGTGGCCTAGGGCAATTCCCATTTAGTAATTTTTACCTATAGTCTTCCCTGGCTAAGGAGTCTAATGATCATTTTTATTATTTTAACCAAGGCTCGAACAGGCTCTAAGTGACACTGAAACAAGTCATTTATAAAATATTTGCTCCTTGATTTTCTTAATTTTGAAGTGGGGATAAAATAAGCATCCAAATAATAACTATACATGAGATTATGCATTCAGTTCAGTTCAACAAACTTTTATCACATGTCCATTCAACTCAAGGAGTTGTGCTAGATGCTGTACGTAAAAACATTTATAAACTGTGAAAAGCAATGCTGGATAAATATGTGTTATTTTTGACTTAACATCAGTCACAAAATAAGTATAGCAATAATTCCTTGTATTTCCTCAACATTTTTCACATTGATTTGCTTATTTTTGTACATGATAAACTGATGCTCAAACAGGTTAGATGGTTTGACTGAGGTCACATAGTAAGTGACTCCAATATTCTCCTTACTACCCCACATTGCCTTTCTAGGAAACTATATACACCTCCCACTCCAATATATTTACTCAAGAGTAATACCTTGTATTTAATTTGATTTGGAGGAGTCATCTTGACTAGCAAGTGAATTTGTACTCCTGATAGCAATTTATTCCATAACTTTCAGATTTCTTAACTAAATTTATATATTTACATTTTTAGGTATTTTTATATATGTTATTTTATTCATCTTGACAACCACCCTAAGGCTGTACAGCTAGAAAATGGTAGAGCTAGCTCTGGAAGCTGGATGTTTCTGATGTCCCAGCCCTGTTTATTCCGCTATGCTATACTGCTTTGGTTATGAGCTGTATAACCTTGGGCAAATCACTTAACCTCTAGGACAGGGGTGCCAAACTCATTTTCACCAGGGGGCCACATCAGCCTCGAGGTTGCCTTCAAAGGGTTGAAATAATTTTAGGACTGTATAAATGTAACTACTCCTTAACTGTTAAGGAATTGAAATTACATTCCGCCCTTTGAAGGCAACCGTGAGGCTGATGTGGCCCCCAGTGAAAATGAGTTGGACACCCCTGCTCTAGGACCTTCAGTTACCTCATATATAAAGTAGATATGGTGATTACTATCTTGCAGAGCTGTTGCAAAGCTCAAATGTGATAATGGAAAATAGAAAATTCAAGTAGAAACATCAGCTGTGGTTATAACTGATAGAGGTATGAGGGTGGGGTAATTTAAAACAGTATCTCCCCCTCTCTTGAGTTCTTTTTAACTCAAGAGCAAATAACAGCAAAAAGAGGTTAAGGGAGACTTTTCAGTAAGTGGTTGCTCAACAGACCTACAGACTCACTCTTCACGGATGGACCTTGTGAAAGAAGTCTGAATGAAGTCAGGAGTCTCTGAGAGCATATCTGGGGTGGTTTGTCTGTGGTGGCAAAAATCTAAAAATTTCAGTGGCGCTAAGTCAGTCCTGGGTCTTCTCATTCAGCTGGCCTTTCTGGTGAGCCAAAAGAAACTGCTGTGATAATGGTAACAGGGGTGTGGGCCTAATAGAGTTGTGGTTTATTGTTATGGGAAGCCACCATGATTTGACTCTTCTGGGATGACCAATTCTGGGTAAAAACATTTATTGAGGCTTACTCTGTGCTAGACTAAACTGTGAGGGGGATGTAGTCATGAATTGGCATGGGTTCCTCAAGGATTTTATGGTCTAGTGGTGGTGCAAAAAAGCCTTCAACTAACTAAAAGGACAAGGCAGAGTATAATAAGGAATATATAAGAGCAACTAAGAGGTAGGGTGGGAGTTCCTAAAAGGCTCCTTCAAATAAGTAGCATATAAGCCAAGCCTTTAAATATGAGGGCTTCAGGTAACTGGTTGGATATTCTAACTGAAGATGGCATCATGAGAAAGTGTTTGTTGTGTTATATTTAATATAATAGGAACTAAGATCTTTATTGAGTATATACTATGTGCTAGGGTCTGAGGGTATAGAAGTATATCAGAAACAGTCCTTGTCATTGAGGAGCTCTGTCTAGAGGGGTAGGCAGATGTAAACAGTAACTAGGTGATGATGACTTCATAAGGTAAAGGAAAAAAACATTGAAGAGGAGAATGTGTAAATCTGACTTGGCGAAGCCAGCTTTGCAAAGGAGGTGGTACTGGTGTCTTGAGAAAGCAGGATGAGTTTGCCAGGTGGACTATGGGAGGAGTTAGGAGGCAACTGACGTGGTCTCCAGGGCTCTTTTTAAATTTTTATTTATATTTATTTTTAACTTTTTAAAATTGATGAGAGAGAGAAAGAGAAAGTAACAGAGTGGTGAGAAACATGGAGTTGTTCCATGTATTTATGCATTCATTGGTGGGATGGAATCCACAGCCTTGGTGTATCCAGATGAAGCTACGTGGCCAGGGCCCAGTGCTCTTTTATTGAACAATCTACAGTGGCAGGCAGCAAGCACCCAAGGAAAGTATTCCTTCCTCCTCCTTCTTAGATGTTGGCTCCTAGAGTGTCTTCTTTTCAATATCACACCCTAAAGGAGATGGCTAGATGAAAGGTTTTGGAGTCAGATCTGGATCCTATTTAAGCCATTTAATTAGCTGTGTGACCTTAGCTGTGACACTTCCTAAAAAATGTTTTGGTTTACAGCTTATGTCTCAGTTCCTTCGCTTATACAATTAAAAAATAAAGCATCTAGCACAGATTTTGATGCGTATATAAAGTGCTGCTATTATTTTATATCATTATACCAGTATCATTTAGTCCTCATAAGAAACCTGGATTTTGGGTATAGTTTCCCCAATTAAAATTTAAAAAATATATTTATTTTATTTTATAGAAGCAGAGCTGACTAAAGTTCACAGGACAATCTTGAGTTGTCAGTGCCTTCAAAGCCCATTATCCTTAATTTCATGTATGCTCTGGGTTTTCCCAAGCGGCCCCGCCCTCGGTGTCAGGCTCCAGTCCCGAGGCGCAAACTCCGGCGCCAGGATTTGGGTGCCGCCCTTGCTTCCGCGGGGCGGGCGGGGCCAGGCGGGGCCAGGCGGGGCCAGGCGGGGCGGGGCGGGTGAGAGGAGGGAAGTTGTCGAAGTTAGGGGAGACGCCCGCCCGCACGCCCCGGCCTTGCCTCTGGTCGCTCTCTCCGCCTTCTCCCCGCCCCAGCCCCCGTCCTCCAGTCCTTCCTTCCCCTCCCGTGCATGATGGAAACACCATGGCTGCGGCGGCCCAGCTCTCCCTGACACAGGTAACGCCGCCAGCCCATCCGCTGGGCTCGGTTGGCCGGTATTCCCGACCGGCCCCCTCCCCCACCGCTCTCTCGGGTTCACCAACCCGTGCCGTTTCTCCCGGCCCCTGGCGGGGCGGCGGGGAGCAAGAGCGTGCGCGTGTGTGCTGGAGGGAGGGCGCCATCCCGAACCGGCAGCTCTCTTGCGAGTGCCGGGACCCCAGCTGGGGTCGTTGGGCGCCCTCGGCCCCGCCCCACGCAGCGCCCCCTCCTTTCTACTCCTCCCCACCTAAGCTGAGTTGACCGTGCCCCCAGCCCCGCTCAGCCGGTGCCCGGCCCCTCTCCCTGCACTCAGCTTTCACTCTCGCAAGAAGTTTCCTCCTTCCTAGCCAGTCTGTCCCAGGTGAGCGCCTGTTGAGCTCTTGCTGATCAGTCTCACCCCCGGGTCAGCTCTCCGCCAGGCAAAGCGCTTACCCCAGTTCTAGTCACCTTCCCGAGCCGGACGTTCACAGCATCTTTCCTCCCTAAACCGGCCTGTTTCCACTGGAGTCCACGGAAAGGCAACCCTTCCCCAACAGTTTCCTCCAGGGTTTTCTATTCCAAATAAGTCTCATCCTACCCAAGTACATACCCAGCTAGCCCTCCCTGAATTCATCCTCTTCTAATCAGGTTTCCTTCTGGGGCAGACCCTCGATTAGTCTTTTTCTGCTCACGTCTGCTTCCATTCGAAGCCGGTGGGATTTCATTTGATAGCTGTCCAAGCGGGTAACAGGAAAACATCCTTCAACAGATGTGGTGGTTCCCTCAATCTTGGGGCTGGGAACCGACCCTAGAGATTACTCATTATGGGGGAATCTTCACCAAAATCGGTTCTCGGGGTCTTTTCCGTTTCTCTTTCCTTCAGATCCCTGTCCTTGTGCTTCCCAGAAAACCTCTCAACATCACTCACTCTAGGATCCTTGTTCCTCCCTCTTTGTAAAAGGAAAGCCAATTATAATCTTCTGTGATGTCCAGGATGATGAGGTGATATGCACCTGTCAATCCCTTCAACTCCTCTGACCAAAATTTACCCAGTATCAACTTCTCATCCTGTTCTCTCCACAGCTGGTGGCCAGGTACTTTCCCCTCGGGGCCCACCCTAGCCTTCCTGTTTGCCTTGTAGTATCTTCCAGCCACCTTGTAGTCTCCTTGACCTGAATTCGTCAGTGCTTGTAAGATTTTAACACTGAGATAGGGTATACATTTTGGACCCAGAGAATTTGGGGTGCACCCTAGTATTCTAGGATAGACTGAGTGAAAATGTTCTGCCCAGAAACCAGGAACCACGTACAAACATGAGTTTTAGATAAAATAGCTTCAGCTTGAAGGAATTACCAGTCTCTTAAGAAGTCTGTTTATTTCCCAATTTTTTGGTGTTGCTTATCCTATTTTGACAAGCAGGTAATGGGGAAGAATCTTTGGGTTGTGGCGATTTAGTTTTGGTGGCGAATCTCTTTGGGAGGGTCTTCCTGAAACTCAAATTTGAGGAATGGCAACATTGACTTTTGGGTGTTCACTTTTTATGAGTCCAGTTAGTGAGTTGCATTAATAAACAAGGTCCTGTTGGCAGGCTCTTGCTCTCTGGCTCTTTTGGCCAATTCTGAGCGGGAGTTTTTCCCCTCTTGAAGATTCTGGGCTCTTGAAGACTTCTATAGATTTACTTTTAGCTGTGTGCCTATTTTAGTCTCTCCCTGGATGTTTTTAGTTTCTATTTACTGTCATTTCTGGAGGTTTTCTTCAGGCTCTGTCAGTTTTATAGGCAGTTAAATAATTAATTGTTCTTGGTTTTTAAAAATACATTGAAATGTTAACATGTACACAGAATAAATACTGAATTAGGAGTATTATCCTTGAGAGTCTCATACATGAGAGGACATAGATGGTTCATTTGTATTGACAATTCAAATAAGTCAGTTTGTAGTGTTTTGATTTGAAGATGTTAAGAGGCAATAAGATATTTTGTAAAGGCACAAGAAAAAGAATCTTCCCAAGTGTTAATATACCCTAATGTGCCTCCTTGTTAATCTAAAACTTTGCTAATTTTTTTTTAATGTAACTGCTTGAGGCAATAAACTGAGATAACAATGCAACCTGGTTTCACATTCATTATTGATGTGTTTATGTCAACCCCTTCCCCCAAGACACACACACACACAGAGACAGATGTGTACAGACTTAGGTAAACTCAAGAGAGAGAGATCCTCGAGGGCAGGGATGTCTTTTAATTCATCTCCCTCAGTGCCCATCTGGATGAAAATGATTAATAACTTTGTCTTCTGTATGGATGAAAATTCTAAAGGGCTCTTACAAAGAGCCCTTTGTTATAAAGATTAAACAAAGATTAAACAGATGCTGGAGTTAGTTTCCACTTTGGTCATGAGAAAATAATGGTTTTGGAGTAGGTTCATTCATTTGACAAATATTCATTAACTACCTATCATGTTGTAGGCACTGTGTTGGGATTGTCTTGTTTATAATTTTTTTTTTGCCTTTATCAATTAAGCCAAACTGACAGAGGAGAATGTGAAAAATGTTTTAGTTTAATCCTCCCTTCCTTTCTCTGCCTGCCAACCAACCCTTCAACTCCCCAACCACCAAAATAAATTATCTAAATTACCATACTCCAGCTACTAGAGAAGATAGACTATTAGAGTAATGAAAGGTTAGTTCCAGTCCCAGCTCCGCCAAGCTTAGTTCAATGTATGGCATTGAGTTAAGTCTCCAGGCCTCAGTTTTCTTAACTTTAATATTCATTCAATGAATATTTGTTGAGCATTCACTGTGCTAGTAATTCTAGGTACTGAGGATATACTAATGAACAAAATAGATAACAGTCTTGGATCTTGGAGACAAAACTTGGAGTTTACATTCTATAGGAGAGTTTGAATTAGCTTATCTAAGGACCTTTCCAACTAACATTCTTTTTATAGGTCATATTCTACGATTTGGAGATTTAGTGGTGACTTTCCCAGGGTACTTAGTGCTGTGTACATTAGTGTTTTCTAATTTTAGTAGTTTTCACTAGATGTTTAGTTTTTTTCTTGTCAGTGCGAAGTAAAACTTGAGAAAGATCTTGTGATTTTTTGCTTATGGTGATAGATTACAAAAGAGATATTAATACTTCTCTTCAAAAATTTTTCCAGTTCCCCATTTCTTCCTCAAGACTGTATTCCTAATAATAACGGTAATACTATTAGCTTCCCTTTGGGTGTTACTATATGACACAAATTTTATGTCACTTAACATTTTACAAATGAGGGAAGTAATTTATGTAAATAGTAAATGGAAGGGCTAAGATTTGAACCAAGGTTTGTAGAATTCTAACAAAAGCTGTTTGTTTCACTATTCCTCTCCGTGTACTAGATGCTTGGCATGTCTGCGTGTATTTTGATTCTCTTTTTCAGGATATGCCCTGTTGTCCTAATTAGGTAGTAAACTTAAGAATGGAAGACATGTCTTGTGCCTCTAAATCTCCAGTGTCTTTCTTGCTATCTTCATAATACAATTATGGGTATGTAGTAGTGCTCTTGATGATGATAAAGGTTTTATTTTATTGAAATAGGCATGATATGAGTATTTTAAGTAATCTTCCAGTAATTTTTTTATGCTGAAGTTTTGTTTTAATTTAGCAAGGATTTTTTAAAAGAGTTGATCCTGAACCTAAGTCTTTTTAAACAAGTATTTATTTATTTATTTTAGAGAAAGGGGAAGGGAGGGAGAAAGAGGGTGAGAGAAATATTAATCGGTTGCCTCTCACACACACCCTGACCTGGGACCTGGCCACAACCCAGGCAAGTGCTCTGACCAGTAATAGAACCTGCTAGCCTTTGCTTTGCAGGCTGATGCCCAACTTACTGAGCCAAGCTGGCCAGGTCAAGGATTTCTTTTTTTAATAATAAAAAGGTCCTTAGAATGGGACTTAAAATAATCTTAGTGTATGGTTTAAAACAATAAATTCTATAAGAATAATTATCCTTTTAATGCTTTTTCTTAATTGCAAGAGTGATAAAATGCATTATAGACAATTTGAAAATTGGAGGAAAAAATCTCCCATAATTTCAGTTTCTGGTATTTATTTTCAATTTTAAAAAATTATGCAGTTGTGTTAATAAATGTATCACCTTAATGGGCTGGCTTAACAATTATGACAGTAAATACAGAGCAGAATATGTAAGTGACAATCCAGTATTCTCAGGAAATCCTTTCTTCTTTGAATGATACTATTTTCAAAAATGGCTTGGAATGTTCAGCATTTGGGAGGAGTTGTCATAGTTAAAATTAATTAGGAACATTTGGGTTTGTCCAATAGGAGTGTCCCCAGAATAACCTAAGAGTATTATTTCTTTGTTTTCACTCTCTTTGCAGACAGAATGGTAACAAACACATAGTAGAAAAAGATTGAGCATCTTTATTTAGCAACAACTCATAGTTGTAATTTCCTCTCTCACTAATAGTCTGATTTAGAGCTCAATATAAGGTGTTGTACTTGCTTTTCAAGGAATTATAAATGCACATTATATGTGATTTTCAACTTAGTAAAATTGGAACTTTGGTAGGGGGTTGGACAAAAGAATGATACATAACCTGGTTACTTGCAGAAAAAAAAGAAAAGTTAATCCAGGCAGGGTTCACATCCTGGAATTTCATTTTAAAGTGGTTGAACTCTGATCAAGAAGATAAAATATTGTGCCTTCATTAAAAATTATGTTTATTAGAAGCTTCTAATAATCTGAGAATGTAATTTGAATGCTGTACTACAGTGAAGTGGAAACATTTAAAAATATTTAGATAAATGATTAATCTAGTTAAACATGCATAGAAAAAAAGACTAGAAGGAAAAAACCCAAGATTTTTTAATAGTATGGGTATAGTCTTTATTTACCTTCTTTTCAGTGGTGAGCATATATTCCTTCTGTAATCAGCTAATTTAGCATTTCTGTGATAACTTTTTGAAAATCTACTTTTTAAAATTGAAGCCAGTAACTGTAGATAAAGTAAAAAGTCTGTGTTCTAACATTGCATCTGCAGTCACATTTCATCTTAAAAATCTTCGGGTTTAGAGAAATTGGTCAGAAGAATGATAAAAATAATTATAATTGGTTTGGAGAATTCATTCAGAGTACTAATTTATAATTTTGTATTTATATGTATTTATAATTTATAAAGCATTTTATGCTCTTTCATTTGATCTTACAATAACCAATGAGCTAGGCTATTATTATCATCATTTCGAATTGGAGAATACTAAGGCTCAGAATTTGAGTTATTTAAATTTTACAGTCAGTAAATAAAAGAGCTGGTATAAACCCATGTTAAAAAACTTCAAACGATGCCAGTGAAAGTCTCCTTCCTGTTCTGGGCCCTCAGTCTCCTTAGAGGCAGTCATTTTTTGCCAGTTTCTTGTGTGTATTTCCAGTAACAGTCTGTGATGTATATGCAAATACATGTATTTATATACACATATATATGGTGTATGTATTTTTTATGTTTCCTTTGAGTAAGCTGCATATTGTTTTGTGGCTCATTATTTTTATTACTAATTCTTTCTTAAGCTTAATTGATCTAGATTGTTCTATACCAACAAATATAGCTCTCCCTCATTATTTGCAGAACTTCAGCACTTTCCCTTATCTGAATATACTATAATTTATTTAACTAGCCATCTAATGGTAGATATTTATGTTGTTTCCATTCTTCTGTTACTACCAACAATGAACATTCCTTTTCACATCTGTGCACATGTGTGAGTATATTAGTTTCAAGTGGGTATAATTTGGGGGCCAAAACATATTTTTAATTTGAATAGATATTGGTAATTCGCATGCAGCAACAGTGTTTGTGCCTTTTTCTCCAGTTTCATCAACATAGTATATTATCAAACTTGATCATTATTAACCTAGTATATAAAAATGATATTGGTTAAAAGTTGGTCTCATGTTGTGCTTCCTATCACATAAATGTGAACTTTTTAAAAAATTTTATTTTAATTGTTGTTCTTGCACAGTTTTCTGTCTTTTACTCCCATCCCAGCCCACCACCCCAGCCCTCCCCACCTCCCTCCCATTTCCACCCACCCTAGTTTTTGTCCATGTGTCCTATAAACCCTTCTCCTTTTCCCCCTGAAATTCCCTCCCCTCTCCCCTCTGGTGACTGGCAGCCTGTGTTCAATTTCAGTGTCATTGGTTATATTTTGCTTATTTGTTTGTTTTGTTGTTTAGGTTCCTGTTAAAGGTGAGATCATATGGTATTTGTCTTTCACCACCTGGCTTATTTCGCTTAGTGTAATGCTTTCCAGTTCCATCCATGCTGTTGCAAAGGGTAGGAGCTCCTTCTTTCTTTCTGTTGTGTAGAATTCCACTGTGTAAATGTACCACAGTTTTTTGATCCATTCATTTACTGATGGGCACCTAGGTTGCTTCCAACAGTTGGCTATTGTAAATTGTGCTGCTATGAACATTGGGGTGTGTAGGTTCTTTTGGATGGGTGTTTCAAGGTTCTTAGGATATAATCCTAGCAGTGGAAATGCTGGGTCAAAAGGCAGATCCATTTTAAGTTTTCTGAGAAAATTCCATACTGTTTTCCATAGTGGTTGTACCAGTCTTCAATACCACCAGCAGTGCGCTAAGGTCCACTTTTCTCCACAACCTCTCCAACACTTGTTTGTTGCTTTGTTTATGATGGCCATTCTGACAGGTGTGAAATGGTATCTCATTGTGGTTTTAATTTGCATCTCTCTGATAGCTAGCAATACTGAGCATCTTTTCGTGTGTATCTGGATCCTCTGTGTGTCCTCCTTGGAGAAGTGTCTGTTCAAGTCCTTTGCCCATTTTTTAATTGGGTTGCTTGTCTTCTTAGAGTGGAGTCGTGTAAGTTCTTTATATATTTTGGAGATTAAACCCTTGTCTGAGTATCATTGGCAAATATGTTTTCCCATACAGTTGGTTCTCTTTTTATTTTAATACTGTTTTCTTTATCCGTGCAGAAGCTTTTTATTTTGATGAGATCCATTTGTTTATTCTTTCCTTTATGTCTCTTGCTCTAGGGGACATACCAGTAAAAATGTTGCTGCGTGAAAAATGTGAGCTTTTTAATATTTTGTATAAAAGTAAGATAGAAGTGAAGTATAAGAAACTTATCTTGGTGATATAAATAACGTTTTCATGAATTAGAGATGCAATTAAAAAATAAAGGTTGGAGCTCTTTTAAAAACTTGCTTTTAGCCCTCACTGGTGTGGCTCAGTGGAATGAGCACTGGCCTGTGAACCAAAGGGTTGCCGGTTTGATTCCCAGTCAGGGCACATACCTGGGTTGCACGCCGTGTCCCCAGCAGGGAGCACACGAGAGGCAACCACACATTGATGTTTCTCTCTGACTCTCCCTCTCTTTCTCTAACAATAAATAAATAAAATCTTTTTTTTTTTTTAAACTTGTTTTTATGTAGTACAAGTATACAGAGAAAAATCAGCCTCACTTCCTCCCCCTTTAGATTGGGGATTTTGTCATAGAAATTTAATGGTACCAGGCATTTCCCATCTGAAATAATCAACCTGCTTATTTCTTGTTATGTTTTCAATAAAAATAAGAATTTGGCCAAAAACACTGGGACAATAACGTATTTTTGGGGGAAAACTTCTATGTCGTAATAGGATATTTTTAGATCATGGTTTCTCAGCTTTGGCACCGTTGACATTTTGGGCTACATAATTCTTTGGTGTGGGGGGCTGTCTTGTCCATTGTGGGATGTATTGCACCATCCTTATCCACGAGATGCTGATAGCACTGGCCCCAGTAGGGACAATCAGAAATATCTCCATATACTGCCAGATGTTTCCGGAGAGACAAAATTGCCCCTAGTTAAGAATCATTGATTTAAACTTAGTGATCCATTAAGGCTAATATGAGATACAGGGGTATATGCTTTCTTGGGCTAGGGATTGGGGAATAGTTTGTTTTCATATTTTTACTCCTAAACCTGCCATGAACCATGAATGATTGTGTATAGATACTGATGTTAAAATACTTAAATGGTGAGACAACTGGAAATTGTGAACTTAATTTTATGTGTGATTTGTCTGCCTTTCTTAGTGGTCTCATTTTAGTTCTGGAACAATTCTATCTAGTGGGCTAAACATTTTCATTTTTTATTACATTGATTATGCTATTACAGTTGTCCTGATTTTTCCCCTTTTGCTCCCCTCCAGCCAGCACCCCCAGCTCCCTCAGGCAGTCCCCCCACCATTGTTCATGTCCATGGGTCATGCGTATAAGTTCTTCAGCTACTCCATTTCCTGTACTGTGCTTTATATCCCCATGGCTATTCTGTAACTACCTATTTGTACTTCTTAACCCCCCCCCATCATCTTTACCTATTCTCCCCTCCCATCTGGCAGCATTCCAGTAACCTCTTTTCTCATGCTTTTAAGAGGCTCTCTTTATCTTTAACCTTTGGCCTTTTAATAAGGATGTGTTTTGGAATGGGCCTCTTTGCTTCCATCATAATTGGGATTCTCTGCTCTTCCTGGACTTGCATGTTTATTTCCTTCACCAAATTAGGGAAGTTTTCTTTCACTATTCTTTCAGATAGATTTACAATTTCTTGCTCTTTCTGTTCTTTTGGCACCCCTATGATGTGAATGTTGGACTTCTTGAGGTTGTCCCAGAGGCTGCTTATACTGTCTTCATTTATTTTATTTTATTTTTTAAAAAATATATTTTACTGATTATGCTGTTACAGTTGTCCCATGTTTTTTCTCCCCTTTATTCCCATCCACCCTGTACCCTCCCTCCCACCAGTATTCCCTCACCTTACTTCCTGCCGTGGTTCATACATATAAGTTCTTTGGCTGCTGCATTTCCCATACTATTCTTAACCTCCCCCTATCTACTTTGTACCTACCATTTTTGTTTCTTATTCCCTGTACCTTGTCCCCCATTCTCCCGCTCTACCTCCCTACTGATAACCCTCCATGTGATCTCCTTTTCTGTGATTTTGTTCCTATTCTAATTGTTTGCTTAGTTTGTTTTTGTTTTTTTAGGTTCAGTTGTTGATAGTTGTGAATATGTCATTTTATTATTCTTAGTTTTGATCATCTTCTTTTTCTTAGATAAGTCCCTTTAACATTTCATATAATAAGGGCTTGGTGATGATGAACTCCTTTAACTTGACCTTATCTGGGAACCATTTTATCTGCCCTCCCATTCTAAATGATGGCTTTGCTGGATAGAGTAATCTTAGATGTAGGTCCTTGCCTTTCATGATTTCAAATACTTCTTTCCAGCCCCTTCTTGCCTGCAAAGTTTCTTTTGAGAAATCAGCTGATAGTCTTACGGGAACTCCTTTGTAGGTAACCATCTCTTTTCTTTTGCTGCTTTTAAGATTCTCTCCTTGTCTTTCATCTTGGGTAATGTAATTATGATGTGCATTGGTGTGTGCTTCCTTGGGTCCATCTTCTTTGGGACTCTCTGAGCTTCCTGGACTTCCTGGAACTCTATTTCCTTTTCCGGATTGGGGAAGTTCTCCTTCATTATGTTTTCAAATAAGTTTTCAATTTGTTGCTCTTTCTCTTCTCCTTCTGGTAGCCCTATGATTTGGATGTTGGAACATTTGAAGTTGTTCTGGAGGTTCCTAAGCCTCTCCTCATTTTGTTCTTTGAATTCTTGTTTCTTCATTCTGTTCTGGTTGAATGTTTATTTCTTCCTTCTGGTCCAAATCGTTCATTTGAGTCCTGGTTTCCTTCCCATCACTGTTGGTTCCCTGTACATTTTCCTTTATTTCACTTTGCATAGCCTTTAATTCTTCCTCTAGTTTGTGACCATACTCAACCATTTCTATGAGCATCCTGACTACCAGTGTTCTGAACTCTGCATCTGATAGGTTGGCTGTCTCTTCATCCCTTAGTGCTGATTCTTCTGGTGTTGATTCCCTCCAGTTGGGTGGGTTTGTGTACTTTCTAGGACCTGTGGGTCTCTCTAGCTAACTCTCCTGTGAGGCTGGGAGTTTGTCCCACTGTTGCCACAATCCCAACAGGTTTTTACAGTTAGAGGTTTTGAGGCTTTATTTCCCTGCGCTGGAACCCTGGGTAGCATAGTCTTTCTTGTACCCTAGTTGTTCTTCTCGGTTTATCCACACACAAATGTGGGACCCCAGGTCCACCAGCTGCTTCCTTGCCCTCATTCTTAGCCTGTTCTTACATTCTGTTTTTTGTATTTTTTTTCTGGCACTCTTTTATGCAGGGCTTTGTAAGAATTGGGGGGTGGATTCTGGACCATCAGGCTCTCTAGAACAGTTCAAAAACTTAACTCTACTGACTGTACTTTGACCCAGACTTGCTTGAAATGTCCTGATTTGTCTCTGTGCTTGGCAGATTTTTTTCTTTTATACCTCACAGTTTTTTTACTACTAATTTCTTCCTTATTTTAGTACAGAAATTTTTACCAATGTCAGTGTTCTTAGATTAAGGTGGGCAAGACTTATTTTTTCCTATAACCTCACCAGAAAGACCCTTATAACAAAAACTTCATGAAGCATTTTATCTTTAAAAATAGTGTATAAGTGACACGACTTGTGTACTTTTACATGTTCAATAAATATTTAAAATATTTTAAAATTGAGTATTTTAGGTATTAATTGTAGTTTTTGTCTTGTGCCTAGGAAAGGAAAAGCATATTCTGCAAGCTGTAAATGTAATGAATTAATTTCTAGTACTAGTTTAAAAATACTCCATATGTCAAAATTAGTGATAATTTTTGAACTATGTCTACATTTAGAAATATGAGCCATCAAGTAATTTTAAGAAGTAAAAGAGCTATTGAATTTATAAAATTAAAAAAATTTTTTTGATGTTGAGTCTTACTTTGAACTTCTGCCCTGTTGTTCTTCTAGAAAAAATTTTTAAAATAATTAAAAAATTTTTAGACAGTATGTTTATTAAAGCTGGGGGCAGTGAAACAAGGAGGGTTTAGGATAGAAGAAGCAACAGGAGAGACCCTAGGCGGGGCTGTTTTGGTTCTCTAGAAATATTATAGAAAAAAATGAGTCTTGGTGGGGTTGCTTTAGCTCACTGGGAAGTCAGAGAAAAGGGGGTACTGGAGACAGGGTCAGGGGGTTAGCCCTGGAGGAACTGCTGCTGCCCATTGCTCCCTGGTTGCAAGCCTCCTGGGGCACCTTAGGGTTTAGGAGATCCACACCTAAGAAGGGGGAGAAAGGAAGTCCTGTGAGGAAGAGCACACACAATTAAACTTTTAAAACAGCCTTAATGACATATATATAATCCACATATAATACAATTTATCCATTTAAAATTTGCAATTCGGTGATCTCTTTATAGATGTGTACAGTCATCAATCAGCACATTCAATTTTATAGCATTTATCACAACAAAAAGGAAACATTTCTCCCTGTTTTTATATGTATACAAGTCTATAATTTTGCTCAACAGTGTCTTGTAATGCATAGAGTATATGTTTTATGCTTTTGTTAAATTTATTCTTAAGGTTTTAAAAATTTACTCTTAAGCTTTTCGAATGGAATTTAGTTTCGTTTTCGTATTCATTGCAAGTATATAACAGTACTATTAATTTTTGTATATTGACCTTGTATCCTGCAACTTTGCTGAACTCATTTATTCTAATAGTTTTTTTTTTTTTTTTTAGTGGATTTTTGGAATTTTCTGTGTATGAGATCAGGTCATCTGAGATAGTTTTACATCCTCCTTTCCCATCTGGATGCCTTTTGTTTCTTGTTCTTGTTCAATTTCCTTGGCTAGAACCTCTGGTACAATGTGGAATAACAGTGTCCAGAGTGGACACTTGTTCCTAATCTTTGGGGGAAAACATGCATATATATTTTCAGTACTCAGAAGGTATCTAGTTTAGCCATCGACATTTGGGAAACCTAGTATTATTTGAAAGAAGTTTAATTCACATTTTGGTTATGTAGCTCAAGGGTTCTTGAGCATGGTTTTGTACCATCAGCATCACTTGACAACTTTTTAGAAATGTAAATTTTTTTTTTAGATTTTACTTATTTATTTTTTAGAGAGGAGAAGGGAGGGAGAAAGAAAGGGAAAGAAACATCAAATGTGTGGTTGCTTGTCACAGGCCCCCTATGGGGACCTGGCCTGCAACCCAGGTGTGTGCCCTAGACTGGGAATTGAACTGGTGACCTTTTGGTTCACAGGCCTGCTCTCAGTCCACTGAGCCACACCAGCCAGGGCTAGAAATGTAAATTCTTAGACCTCACTGCAGTCCTACTGTAAATCATAATTGGAAAGTTGGGGATGGGGATTTACTTAGCCATTTACTTGGTAAATGTGGTACATGCTTTTAAGAAACCAGTGCTACTAATGAGTAACACATATAGGGTTTTAAGTATATGAAGAATGTAATATTCACAAAGACTGGTTGTAGTGAGTATTTCCTTCCTTCCAACATATGTCGAAACAACTCAGAGAGGTTGTTAATTTTCAGTGGTTTTGGGTAGTGAGTAAAAGAGTGAGCCGTGGCATTTTACTATATGGCTTGGAATCTAGTTCTACCATTTATTTACTAGCTGTGTGAATTTGGGCATTTATTTAATATGTGCTTCAGATTCTTCATGTGTAAAATGTGAGTAAGAGCATCTACTTTATAGAGTTGTGATATTTAGATGACATAATATAAGTGCTGAGAATAGTGCCTGGCCCATAAGTATGTCCTTTACTAAATACAAATATTTGCTATTATAGTTACTGACCAAGAACACCCAGCATGGCCCATTTCTTGTATCTTTCTTTTGAATGTGTTTCTTGCTCTGCCTGAATTTCTCTTCCTCTCCTTTGATTCATTCATTTGACAAACATTGAGTACCTACTGTCTGCAAAGCATTGGTGTCCGTACTGTTAATACATGGTGAGCAAAACAAAGTCACTGGCCTCCTGGGTTAATGTTGTAAGTTAGAGAGACCAACAGAAACAAACAGAACAAATAGATATAAATGTCAGATAGTGATAAAAGCTAGGAAGAACAATAAAGTAAGATAAGGGAAGAGAATGCCATAATTCAGACATGGCTTTTCCTCTTCTGTCTCCCTTAGGTGTCTCTGATACCATAGCAGCTGTGTTTGCTCCCTCTTGTTGCACTTATCATAGTGGTTTGTTATTGTCTGTTTTTCCCACTATACTCAGCTGTCAATGTCAGAGACTGTAGTTTCTTACTTTAGAATGCTCAGTATCTCAGCATACGTATAGCACTAGTCCCCTTCATCTACAGGGTATACGTTCTAGTACACCCAGTGGATGCCTGAAGTCATGGATTGTACTGAGCCTTACGTACAGCAATTATAACATCATAATATAATAAGAGTTATGTGAATGTGGTCTCTCTCCCTATTTTATTGCACATACAATGTGGATATGTTGGACTAAGGGATGATTCACGTTCTGGGCAGGCTGGAGCAGGATGGCATGAGAGAATTCATTACTCTTGGAATGGCACACAATTTAAACTTATTTTTTTTTATTTCTGGAATTTTCTATTTAATATTTTTGAATGGTGTTTGACTTTTGGTAACTAAAACTGGAAAATAAACCATGGATAATGGGGGACTACTATACAATAAATGTCTAAATGAATGAATAACAAATGAACAAGCAGGTTTTTTAAGATGTTTATTTTCATATCTTCATTTCCCATTGTAATACATTTGAATTGCCATTCAACATTTGAAAAGCAAGTTTTTCAACTTTATATTTCCTCAGTTTATTGCTCTCTGTACTTTGTTTCTCCGTGGTGATAATGATAATAAGTACAATTTATTTGAATACTTTCTTATTTGTCTGTCAATCAGCTTAGTGCAACAAGTACATTTTTATATTTAGCTGTTGTGTATAATTTTTTTCTTTCTTTTTTTTCCTTAAGACTAAGTTCCAGGAGGGCAAAGAAGTTATCCTATTTGTTTATCTCTGTATCAGGGGTGCCTAGCAGAGTAATACATAGACTATAAAGTATAATGCATATTTGCATTAATATTCCAATAGACCCTGAACTAGGAGCATTAAGCAAAATAGGTTGTTTTAAGTATTCTTAGCCCTACTAGCTGTTTTCCCTCATCAACACATCAAGTTTAATGTTCATGAAAGTACTCCATCCAGAGTTGTTGTATTTTCTAAACTATGAGTCAGTCTAATAATTATACAGGATACTGAAATTCAGACTGGTTGAGTCTTATCTCTGTACCCATGCACCAATATTATACCCTTTTGCAATTTCATAGTAGAAATTCTTGTTTCTTGTACCTTCTAGGTAGATGTTAAGCAATTACAATTTCTGGTCTAAGTAATTATCTGCAGGGTCTATATGAGTGCTCAGTGGACAATCCCCAGAGCAACTTTTGCATTTCCAAAAAAGAGTAGGCCAAAATGACAAATTGGCGGAGTGTGTGTGGCTAAAAGTAACACACTGCTAGCATTTTACTAAACTGAGGATTAAAAAGCAACAGATCTTTTCACGTTAAAGTATAGATAAACCAACAGTATTTTTCCAGTCATAGTTTCTGTCATTTGGCTGAAAAGGGATACTTTTTATTTCCTGGCTTTTGGATTATTTCCAGGAAAAGACACACTTGAAAGAACAGTTCTTATGAAAATCAGTCAATTTAATACATTACTAGGATGAAGGGGAAAGCCACATGATCATCTCAGTTGATGCAGAAAATGCATTTGACAGAATTCAGCACCCTTTTATGATGAAAATACTCCAGCAAGAAAGGGGACTCCCTCGACTTGATAAAGGCCATATATGAAAAACCTATAGCTAGCGTCATACTCAACGATGAAAGACTGAAAACTTTTACCCTATGTTTAGGAGCAAAACAAGGATGCCCACTTTCATCACTTCTATTTGACATAGTACTGGAAGTTCTAGGATGAGCATTTAGGCAAGGACAAGAAATAAAAGGTATCCAAATTAGACAGGAAGAAGTAAAATTATTTGTAGGTGATATTTTAAAAATTTATTATGGTAAAAAACACATGAGATTGGTCCCCTTAACAAATTTGTAAGTGTATAGTATAGATTTGTTAACTTTAAGCACACTATTGTACAGCAGATCTCTGGAACTTTTTCATCTTGTATTACTGAAATTGTATATCCATTGAACAGAAATTCTGCATTTCTTCCCTCCTTAGTCCCTGACAACCACCATTCTTCTTTTTGCTTCTGTGAGTTTTACAACTTTAGAAATCTCATATAAGTGGAATCATGGAATATTTGTCCTGTGACTGGCTTGTATCACTTAGGATAATGTCTTCAAGATTCATTCATATTGCAGCATATGACAGGATTTTCTTTTTTATAACTAAACAATATTTCCTTGATGTATGTACCACACTTTTTTTCCATTTATCGTTGATAGACAATTAGATTGTCTCTACTTCTTGACCATTGTGAATAATGCTTCAGTGAACATGGGAGTACAAATATCTCTCTGAGAACCAGATTGCAGTTATTTTGTGTAAGCACGGAAGTGGGATTGATGGCTCATATAATAGTTCTATTCTTAACTTTTTGAGGAGCCACCATGCTTTTATGACATGTCTTTTTATATGTAGAAAACCCTAAAGATTCCACAAAAACACTGATAGAGCTAATAAACAAGTTTAGCCAAGGTGCAAAATATAAAATCAGCACACAAAAATCAGTTGCATTTTTATACTCTAGCAATGAACAATTCACAGAAGAATTTTCCATTTATAGTAGTGTTAAAAAGAATAAAATTAGAAGTAAATTTACCCAAGGAAGGCAACGGACAATGAACACTGCAAAACATAGCTTTTATTTAATGTTTGATTGTGAAACTAGAAAACAAAAGGTGGATTAGTGTATACAATTGTGGGTTAATAATAACAGTGTTATTTAAAATTCTCTTTATTTTGGCCCTGGCTGGTGTGGCTCAGTGGTTGAGTGCTGGCCTGTGAAGCAAAAGGTCACTGGTTTGATTCCCAATGAGGGCACAGGCCTGGGTTGTGGGACAGGTCCCCAGTAAGGGGTGCTTGAGAGGCAACCACACACTGATGTTTCTCTCCCTCTCTTTCTCCCTCCCTTCCCCTCTCTAAAAATAAATAAAATCTAAAAAAAATAAAATTCTCTTTATTTTGATACTATGTTAAATAGAAGCACAACTAAAGGTGTCTTAGAATTGGAGAATACCTCTCTGTTAATAAAAGTTCAAATGATACAGTGTATATGAAAGTAGTAAGATAATGGTGATGATAATAACATTGATGGTAGGGGATACAAACCCAATGATTAAGAGTGAAAGTCTTGCAATCAGACTTCAATGATTTGAATACTGGTACCGACACTTAAATAGGTATGTGACTTTGAGTCAGCTACTCAATTTATTAATGTCTCATTTTCCTCATCTGTAAAATGGATATAAATGTACCTTGTCAGATTAAATGGGCTTAATGCAGAGGTATTAAACTCATTTTCACTCAGGGCCATGTCAGCCTTGCGATTGCCTTCAAAGGGCCGAATGTAATTTCAACTCCTTAATAGTCAAGGAGCAGTTAAATTTATACAGTCCTAAAATTATTTTGGCCCTTTGAAGGCAACCACAAGACTGATGTGGCCCCTGGAGAAAATGAGTTTGACACTCCAGCTTAATGTGTAAAGTGCCGAGGACTAGTAGTTGGAGGATAGGAAATGTTCAATAAGGACTCGATATGTTGCTTGTTATGAAGCTGTAAAACAGTATATGTATGTATAATTTTAAAATGTTTATTTAAGTTTATAGTTTAACTTGTTTTTATTTTTTCTTTTTCTAATTTTTTATTTTTAAGTATATTTTATTAATTATACTATTACAGTTGTCCCAGTTTTTTCCCTCCCCTTCATCCCCCTTCTCCCTGTACCACTAACCCTTACCCTCCAACATTGCCCTCTCTCGAGCTGTTCATGTCCATGGGTTGTACATAAGTTCTTTGGCTTCTCCATTTCCTATGCTATTCTTAACCTCCCCCTGTCTATTTTGTGCCTATTTATTCTGCTTCTTGTTCCCTGTAACTTCCCCCCATTGCCCCCCTCTCCCTCCCAACTGATAACCCTCCTTGTGATCTCCATTTCTGTGATTCTGTTCCTGTTCTAGTTGTTTACTTAGTTTTCATTTCTTTTTCTTAGGTTCACTTGTTGATAGTTGTGACTTTGTTGTCTTTAACTGTTTGTAGATTTTGATCTTCTATTTTTTAGATAAGTCCTTTTAACATTTCATATAATAAGGGCTTGGTGATGGTGAACTCCTTTAACTTTATCTGGGAAGCACTTTATCTGCCCTTCCATTCTAAATGATAACTTTGCTAGATAGAGTAATCTTGGATGCAGGTCCTTGCCTTTCATGACTTCTAAACACTTCTTTCCAGGCCCTTCTTGCCTGTAAGGTTGTTTTTTTTTGTTTTGTTTTGTTTTTTTGTTTTGTTTTTTTTTTGAGAAATCAGCTGGCAGCTTTATGGGAATTCCTTTTTTTTTTAAATTTTTAATTTTTTTAATATATTTTATTGATTATGCTGTTACAGTTGTCCCATTTTCCCCCTTCATTCCCCTCCACACCCCCTCCCACCCACATTCCCCCCTTTAGTTCATGTCTATGTGTCATAACTTCTTTAGCGTCTACTTTTCCCACACTATTCTTGCCCTCCCCCTGTCTATTTTGTACCCACCGTCTGTGCTACTTGTTCTCTGTACCTTGTCTCCCTCTCTTCTCCTCCCTCTCCCCTGTTGCTAACCCTGAAAGATATATCAGTGATATGTATATATAGGTTCTGCCAATAACTAAATATACATATATACATACTCATATATACATACACATACATATATATATCACTGAAAAATTCAACAGTGATATGTGCTAAAATACATAGTATATGAGAACCAGTTACAGAGATTTGGACAGGATAGGAGAAGGGGAAGCAGGAGAACAAACCACAATCTTTATCCTAAAAATAATGGGAAGCCATTGAAAATTTTTGATTTTGGAGGATTTTTTTAAATTTTTTTATTTTTTTAATTTTTTTAAAATACATTTTATTGATTATGCTATTACAGTTGTCCCATTTTTTCCTCATCATTCCCCTCCACCCTGCACACCCCTCCCACCCACATTCCCCCCCTTTAGTTCATGTCCATGTGTCGTAAGTTCTTTAGCTTATACATTTCCCACACTATTCTTGCCCTCCCCCATCTATTTTCTCTTTACTGTCTATGCTACTTATTCTCTGTACCTTTTCCCCCCTCTCCTCCTCCCACTCCCCTGTTGCTAACCCTCCATGTGATCTCCATTTCTGTGTTTTTGTTCCTGTTCTAGTGGTTTGCTTAGTTGGCTTTTGTTTTAGGTGTGGTTGTTAATATCTGTGAATTTGCTGTCTTTTTACTGTCATATTTTTTATCTTCTTTTTCTTAGATAAGTCCCTTTAACATTTCATCTAATAAGGGCTTGGTGATGATGAACTCCTTGAACTTGACCCTATCTGAGAAGCACTTTATCTGCCCTTCCATTCTAAATGACAGCTTTGCTGGATAGAGCAATCTTGGATGAAGGTCCTTGCCTTTCATGACTTGGAATACTTCTTTCCAGCCCCTTCTTGCTTGTAAGGTTTCTTTTGAGAAATCAGCTGACAGTCTGATGGGAACTCCTTTGTAGGTGACTCTGCCTTTATCCCTTGCTGCTTCCAGAATTCTCTCCTTCATTTTAGTCTTGGCTAATGTAATTATGATGTGCCTTGGTGTGTTCCTCCTTGGGTCCAACTTCTTTAGGACTCTCTGAGCTTCCTGGACTTCCTGGAAGTCTATTTCCTTTGCCAGATTGGGGAAGTTCTTTATTATTTGTTCAAATAAGTTTTCCACTTGTTACTCTTCTTCTTCCCCTTCTGGTACCCCTATAATTCGGATGTTGGGACGTTTAAGGATGTCCTGGAGGTTCCTAAGACTCTCCTCATTTTTTTGAATTCTTGTTTCTTCATTCTTTTCTGTTTGGTTGTTTCTTTATTCCTTCTGGTCCACTCCATTGATTTGAGTCCCAGTTTTCCTCCCATCTCTGTTGGTTCCCTGTGCATTTTTCTTCATTTCACTTATTGTAGCCTCCATTTTTTCATCTAATTTGTGAGCAAAATCAACCAATTCTGTGAGCATCCTGATCACCAGGGCTTTGAATTGTGCATCTGTTAGGTTGGCTATCTCTTCGTCGCTTAGATAAATTGGCTCTGGGGCTTTGATTTGTTCTCTGGTTTGAGCCATTTTTGTTTCGGGGTTTTTTTTTGTTTGTTTGTTTTTTTGGTCTAGTCGCGCCTGTTACGTAGGGATGGGCAGAGCCTTAGGTGTTCCCCAGGGCAGGGCAGCCCAGTGGCTGGGTAGAGAAGCTGTATGTGGGGGCAGGGTCTGAGACGAAAAAATGGTGCTTGCTCTGCTCACTCTTGGATTCCAGTCCCTTCTGCTGCTTCCCCTTCACCTGGATTATCTGTGTGCCAATGTGGGACCACCTGGTCAGCCAGCCACCTTGTGCAGCCTCACTGGGTCTGCACAGTTGCCACCCCGTGCCCGGGGTCTGCTAGCTGCCGCCTGTACACCTGGGGGCTGCTAGCCGCTGCCTATGCACCTGGGATCTGCCAGCAGCTGCTGCCTGCGTGCCAGGTTCGCACCTCCACTTTTTCCTGCAGGGACTCCGCCCCTCTTACCGGTCTGGATGAATGGTTGTTGGACTTCCGTGCAGTTCAATTTTTTTATGAGTTCTGGTTGTTTTCTCGTTTCTAAATCTTTTTTGTCCTTAATTTTGGTTGTGAGAGGAGGCACAGTGTGTCCACTTACGCCTCTATCTTGGCCGGAAGTCGGGCATTCCTTTATAGGTGACTCTCTCCTTTCCTCTTGCCGCTTTTAAGATTCTCTCCTTTAATCTTGTGTAACTTAATTATGATGTGCCTTGGTGTGCTCCTCCTTGGTTCCAATTTCTTTGGGACTCTCTGGAAGTCTATTTCCTTTGCCAGATTGGGGACATTTTCCTTCATTATTTGTTCAAATAAGTTTTCAATATCTTGCTGTCATTGTTCTTCTGGCACTCCTATAATTTGGATGTTGGAATGTTTAAAGTTGTCCCAGAGGCTCCTAAGCATCTCCTCATTTTTTTTGCATTCTTGTGTCTTTATTCTGTTCCAGTCGGATGCTTATTTTTTCCAAATCGTTGATTTGAGTCCCGATTTCCTTCCCTTCACTGTTGATTCCCTGCATATTTTCCTTTATTTCACTTTGAGTAGCCTTCATTTTGCAACCAAGCTCAATCAGTTCTGTGAGCATCCTGATTACCAGTGTTTTGAACTCTGCATCAGATAGGTTGTCTATCTCCTTGTCAGTTAGTTCTTTTTCTGGAGTTTTGATCTGTTATTTCATTTGGGCCATATTTCTTTGACTTGGTGCACTGGTCTGGTTGAATGTTTCTTCAACTGCTTGGTTGTTGGACTTCTATGCAAATATTTTTCTGGCAGTTCTGGTTGTTCTTTGTTTTAAATTGGTTGTTATTCTTCTTTTGGTTGTACAAGGAAGTGAAGCATTTCTGCCATCTTGGCCCCGCAAGTCCATCTTTTTATTTTGTAATAGTTGGTTTTTTATTGGAAAAGGATATAAGGAGTATAAATGGTAATTAACTTGCCTTTTTAAAAAGCAGCATTTCATTGCTGTTCTTTGGGTTCTTTTGGTGCTCCATGCCCCATTACCTGTGAACATTTTTTTGTTTCATGTGTGCAAATCTTATATTTTATCTCCTGAATGAGCTACACTTTACTGCCTGTACTAAATTTCAGCATGTTTTTTTTACCCTCAATGAGCACAGGTCATCTTCTAATCAATTCTTTAGTTTTAGGCTGTTAATCATCCCACACAGTTGGGTGTCAGTGGTAAACTCAAGGATTTGTCCTTGCTCCCACCTTTTAGGTTATTACATTGATGAATATTTTTTAAGTATATTTTATTGATTATACTGTTACACTTCCAATTTTTTTCCCTTTGCCCCCCTCCTTCCGGTACCCCCTTCCATCCAGCAGTCCAAGCCCTCCCTTAGTTCATGTGCATGGGTCATGCATATAAGTTCTTCAGCTTTTCCCTTTCCTATTCCATTCTTAACATTCCTCTGTCAATTTTGTTCCTCCCAGTTTTGCTTCTTGATCCCTACACCACTTCTCTGCCTTCCCCCTCCCAGCTGATAACCCTCCAAATTCTACCTATGATTCTGTTCCTGTTCTGTTGTTTGCTTAGTTTGATTTTGATTTTGTTTTTTAGATTCAGTTCTTGATAGTTTTGAGTTTGTTGTCATTTTAATGTTCATAGTTTAGATCTTCTTTTTCTTAAATAAGTCAGCTTAACATTTCATACAATAATAGCTTGGTGATGATGAATTCCTTTAGCTTTACCTTGTCTGGGAAGCACTTTATCTGCCCTTCCATTCTAAATGATAGCTTTTCTGGGTAGAGTAATCTTGGTTGTAGGCCCTTGCTTTTCACTTTGAATACTCACCAGTCCCTTGTAGCCTGCAAAGTTTCTTTTGAGAAATCACCTGATAGTCTTATGGGCACTCCTCTGTAAGTAACTCTCTGCTTTTCTCTTGCTGTTTTTAAGATTCTGTCTTTATCTTTTAGCTTTGGCATTTTAATTATGATGAATCTTGGTGAGGTTCTCTTTGGATCCAACTTCTTTGGGACTCTCTGTGTTTCCTGGACTTGCATGTCTATTTCCTTCACCATACTAGGGAAGTTTTTTTTTTTTTCCATTATTTTTTCAAATAGATTTCCAATTACTCTTCTTTCTCTTCTTCTGGCACTCCTATGATATGAATATTGGGTCTTTTGAGGTTGTTGAGAGGCTGATTTTACTGTCTTCATTTTTGGAGATTCTTTTTTTTTTCTTTTTGTTCTGATTGGTTGTTTTGCTTCCTTATGTTCCAAATTACTGATTTTGTTCTCGGTTTCATCCACTCTACTGTTGTTTCCCTGAAAATTGTTATTTATTTCAACTAGTAAATCCTTTGTTTCTGACTGGATCTCTTTTATGTTGCGGAGGTCCTCATTGAGTTCCTTGAGCATCCTTATAAACAGTGCTTTGAACTCTGTTGTTTAGCTCTTTTTCTGGAGTTTTAATCTGTTCTTTCATTTGGGCCATGTTTGTCTCTTTGCTTTGGCAGCCTCCCTGTGTGTGTGTTTAATGTATTAGGTAGAGCTGCTTTGACTCTCTATCTTGGTAGTGAGCCCTAATATAATAGGTGTCCTGTAGGGTCCAGTGGCACAGCTTCCCCTATCACCCAAGCTGGATATTAGAGGTACGCCCTTCAAGTGGGCTGAGTACACCTTCCTCTTGTAATTGAGCCCTGGTTGCTGTTGGCAGGTCAGTGGGAGGGATTTATCCAGGCCAGTCAGCTGCAAGGACTGGCTGTGATCACTGACCACCAAACTTCACCCTCCATGGAGGATAAGTAGTGCAGGGCAGGATGGCAGTGCTCCGACATGGTCTGTAACTGTCCCCTGGGCTCGCTGGCCCTGGAGTTTCCTGGGTGGTGCAGGCCAAGGTCAGCCCCAACCTATGTTTTCCTGGGACCACCCTTCCTGACCTATAAAGCCATCTGAGAAGGCTGCTACTTGTGCTGGGCTGGAGATTCCCAGGCGAAGCCAAGCTGTAAAGCTAATCTGACTGCTTCTAGTGCCTGCAGCCAGCTGTGGCTTGTTTGATAGGATTTAGGAAGTTGTGAAGCATGAGCCAAGATGAGCCAAGACCAGCCAAGACCACCCATGCATGTGGAAAAAGCAGCTTGGGTGGTCCCATATGTTGGGTAGGGGCTGAGTTTCTGGCAATCTCCAAGGCGAGTCAAACAGTGTTAGCCAGGTTGATGCAGTCTCAAATATGGTACTAGCCATATATGGGAGGATTTAGAAAAGGGACAATGGCCGCTAATCACCTTGATGTAAAACACTTCAGTTTCTCCCTGTACACTACTGGTGTCTTTCAAGCCGCTACTCCAGTGCTGGAGCTCAGAGGGAGTGAGTCTGAGTATGTGAGTCTGTGTGTGGGTTCTTTAAGGGGAACTGCTTGGAGCTCCAGCAGTTTCTTCCACCAACTCAATCTCTGCTGGTTTTTGCAGCCAGAACTTGTGGGGACTTAACGTTCCTGGCACTGGAACCCTGGGCTGGGGGGCCTGGTGTGGGGCTGGGATTCCTTGCTCCTGAGATACCCCTCCCAAATATTTATCCACCACAGGTAGGTGAGGGACCAGCCCATTCTGCATCTGTGCCCCTTCTAGCAGTCTGGATGGATGTGGTATCTTTAATTCCATCGTTGTCAGACTTCATTCAACTCGATTTCTGATGGCTGTGAGTGGTGGTGGTTCTATATTTTAGTTGTGAGTTTGATGTGGTATTGCAGAAAGGTGAGCCATGTGTGCCTATGCCGCTATCTTAATGAGAAGCTCTAATGAGCATTCTTTTTTACCATATTCTTTGCTGTTTTGAAAATGAGAAATAAAAAACTAATAAACATGCAGATACATATGCTATCTCAGTTCACTTTAAGGAATTAATTTATTCTGGAAATAGTGTTTATTTCAAATTATACTTGAGATAAAAAGGCTGTGTGGATATATTTTTTTAAAATGTGAGGTCTATAGTGAGAAAAGAATTGAAATAACAATAATTTCTGTTGGTTTAAATTATTTATTAGGTCTTTAGAGTTTTGAATACCAGGCAGGGTATAGAAGTCCTAACCTCCAGTACCTAAGAATGTGTCTTCTTGGAAATAGAGCCATTACAGATGTAGCTAGTTAAGATGAGGGCCTACTTTCTGATGATCCAAATAAATCTGTGAGTGGATAACATTTAAGCTGAGTCCTAAGGAAAATGACACCAACTATGCTTTTCAGGAAGAGAGAATGCCACGTGCAAAGGCTGTGATTTGGGACAGAGTTTGCTGTTTTAGTTGCCCTAGGTGATGCTGGAAAGGTGAGCAGGAACTCAGAGCCACAGCAAAGAGTTTGGATTTGATTTTTTGTCAGATTGGAAGCCATTGAGGGGTTTAAACGGAATGTTATGTTCTGATATATGTGTCTAAATGACTACTATGTAATCTGTGTGGAGAGAAAAATAGGAGAATAAAAGCAGAGAGGATGCATAGAAGTTTGTTGTAATAGTCAAGACAGCATGTGGACAAAGGTAGGGAGAGAGGATGAGTTCAACAAAGGTTTTAGAATTAGAATTGATAGGACTTGCTGATGGATTGAAAGTTGAAAGTGAGGGACAAGCTGGCTTAGGTATATGCCTTCTGCCCCTAAATGGTTAGTAGTGGGAGAAGAATAGGTTTTTAGAGAAAAAAAAAATACAAGTTCCTTTATATGGGAGATATCCAAAGGGAGATATAAAGTAGATGGTCATTATAAAATTTGGAGTTCAGAGAAGAGGTCTGAACCAAAGATACAAATTTGTTATTCATCAGCATTAAGTGTGGTATTAAAACCATGGAAATTGACTTCCGGCCAAGATGGAAGCATAGGTGGACACACTGTGCCTCCTCTCACAACCAAAATTAAGGACAACAAAGATTTAGAAACAAGAAAACAACCAGAACTCATAGAAAATTGAACTGTACGGAAGTCCAACAACCATTCATCCAGACCGGTAAGAGGGGCAGAGTTGCGGCAGGAAAAAGTGGACGTGTGGACCGGGCACGCAGGCAGCAGCGGCTGGCAGATCACATGCACACAGGCGGTGGCTAGCGGACCCTGGGAACAGGGTGGCAACTGTGCAGACCCAGTGAGGCTGCGCAAGGTGGCTGGCTGACCAGGTGGTCCCACATTCTCATGCAGATAATCCAGGTGAAGGGGAAGCAGCAGAAGGGACTGGAATCCGAGAGCAAGCAGAGCAAAAGTCATGGTTCTCTCTCGGACCCTGCCCCCACATACAGCGTCACTACCCAGCCACTGGGCTGCCCTGTCCTGGGGAACACCTAAGGCTCCACCCCTCACTACGTAACAGCCGCGACTAGACCAAAAACAAACAAACAAGCAAAAAAACCAGAAACAAAAATGGCTCAAACTGGGGAACAAATCAAAGCCCCAGAGCCTATTCATCTAAGCGACGAAGAGATAGCCAACCTAACAGATGCACAGTTCAAAGCCCTGGTGATCAGGATGCTCACAGAATTGGTTGATTTTGCTCACAAATTAGATGAAAAAATGGAGGCTACAATAAGTGAAATGAAGAAAAACGCACAGGGAACTAACAGAGATGGGAGGAAAACTGGGACTCAGATCAATGGAGTGGACCAGTAGGAATAAAGAAACAACCAAGCAGAAAAGAATGAAGAAACAAGAATTCAAAAAAATGAGGAGAGTCTTAGGAACCTCCAGGACATCCTTAAATGTCCCAACATCCGAATTATAGGGGTACCAGAAAGGGAAGAAGAAGAGTAACAAGTGGAAAACTTATTTGAACAAATAATAAAGGAGAACTTCCCCAATTTGGTAAAGGAAATAGACTTCCAGGAAGTCCAGGAAGCTCAGAAAGTCCCAAAGAACTTGGACCCGAGGAGGGACACACCAAGGCACATCATAATTACATTAGCCAAGATTAAAATGAAGGAGAGAAGTCTAGAAGCAGCAAGGGATAAGGGGACAGTCACCTACAAAGGAGTTCCCATCAGACTGTCAGCTGATTTCTCAAAAGAGACCTTACAAGCAAGAAGGGGCTGGAAAGAGGTATTCCAAGTCATGAAAGGCAAGGACCTACATCCAAGATTGCTCTATCCAGCAAAGCTGTCATTTAGAATGGAAGGGAAAATAAAGTGCTTCTCAGATAAGGTCAAGTTCAAGGAGTTCATCATCACCAAGCCCTTATTATATTAAATGTTAAAGGGACTTATCTAAGAAAAAGAAAATCAAAAATATGAACAGTAAAAAGGCAGCAAACTCACAGGTATTAACAACCACACCTAAAACAAAAGCCAACTAAGCAAACCACTGGAACAGGAACAGAAACACAGAAATGGAGATCACATGGAGGGTTAGCAACAGGGGAGTGGGAGAAGGAGAGGGGGAAAAGGTAGAGAATAAGTAGCATAGACGGTAGGTAGAAAATAGACAGGGGGAGGGCAAGAATAGTGTGGGAAATGTAGAAGCTAAAGAACTTATGACACATGGACATGAACTAAAGGGGGGGAATGTGGGTGGGAGGGGTGTGCAGGGTGGAGGGGACTGATGAGGAAAAAATGGGACAACTGTAATAGCATAATAAAATATATTAAAAATAAGAAAAATTTTTAAAAAACCATGGAAATTGATGTGAACATCTGGATTAATGAAGAAAAGGACATGAGAGATGAACTTGTGAATGTTCTTTGTAAAAGGTAAAGTGCTATACAAATAAATCCACATGTTATTTATGCTTAAAGATAATGCTTTTCCTAGTGATTTCTGTTTATTTTGGACTGGCTAGAATGGCATATGTAAGACACTACCTTCTGATGAGAGACCAAAACTACTCTTTGAATTCATTTTTTGTTACTCTGCCACTTAGACTTTTGACCAGGCTGAATTGAGTTTTACAAAAGCTAGTCCATTATTAGTTTGAGTTATTGGTATAGTCTGTTTACACTGAGTTTATAAGTAGTGTATAGCTATACTGTACTTTGAAATTCTTTTGCCTACTTAAGTTCCTTTAATCTTTCATTTCTGATCATCTCCAAAGCAGATAAATTCTTAAATCCAGATTTTAAAAGTTTTCCATAAAACTAGTTGGAGTATTCCTAGGTCTTTGCCTGCTAACTATGCTATCAATTCATAATGGTTTGTTACGGAACAAATAGATGTTAGCATGTTTGCAGAATGAAGCAAAGCATTGAGACTTTTACTAGAATATATGTTTTGAGGGCAGAAGCCCTATATGATTTTTGCAACCCACGGACACCTAAACCTTTTGTTATGTTCCTAAAAGGCATAGTACAGGTTTATTAAATTATTAAATGAGTTGCAAATAACAGAGCTGAGGGTTAATACTGTGGTTTCTCTAAGTGAACTGCTCTGATGGATGCCTGTGTTTTCTTGAGCTCTCCTCCCCACCAGCTCTAAAGGTGACCTCTGCTCAGATGACTTGCTTTCATCTACCCTCTCTATCCAGCTTCAGAGTTGTTTTCCTTTCTAAAGTTTCTTTATTACTGACTTTCTCTTGACTCTCAGCTTCTGTTTGCTCTTTTCTTTGTGAGTTTGGATTGCTATTGGTTACTTATTGCTTCCTTTTTTTCATTCTGTTTTCTTCTGTTTACTATTTTTCACCCTGTTTTCCTTTGTATGGTGAACTACTCAAGTCTTTTCTAGACATCTCAAGCCTACCAGCAGGTTTTAGTTTCCTATGGTGCAGGCCATTCACATTGTGTAAACATATGTGTATAAAAGCATAGACTCTTCTGGTTGTATTCATTTGGTACTTTTAGCCTTAGGAATTGCTGTTCCACCACCAAAGAGGTAGTGGTGGTGGTTGTAATGGAAGAATTCAAAGGATGTAAGGGGCTAGTTTCCCTAGTGGTTCCTCGGCTCTCTTGAAAATGGAGTGTTAGAAGGCTGAATTCTAAATAGCTGACTTTTTGTGTGTTAGTATGTCAAAAAATATTTGTAAGGCAAATTACCCAGAAAATTATGTGTATTATCACAGTTTTTTTTTTGTGCTTACTAGTACTGAATTGTTACCCATTTTCATACATTTTTAGAGACAGCAAAACTTAAAAAGATTTTGAGTGGTTTATTTGAAAGAATTAAATCTATTCATCCCATTGTCTCTTTTTCACTACCTAGATGTCTATATTTACTTGCTTTTATACAGTGTTCTTTCTGTTTGGATTGCCACCTTCTGTCTATATCACAATGGTTTTGAACCTGACCTTTTCATGGGACGTTGCAAAAACTTGTCCAAAAAAGTCCCATATACCCTTTGCCCAATTGTACTTAATTGTAACATCTCCTGTAACTATAGTACAATAGCAGAACCAGGAAATGGACATTGACACAATTCACAGACCTTATTCAAATACTTATTTATGGTTCTGTATGTATATACTATGCCTATGTAATTGTATCATGTGTGGATTCATGTAATTATAGCCACAATTAAGATAAACTTTTACCACAAAGATCCCCCATGCTACTTCTTTATATTCATATGCACTCCCCTTGTTGTTTTATTAATTTATTCACTGGTTATTCTTTAAATCATATGATTTTTAGTTAATGGAAAAAAATTGACATTATTTAGAGAATGTCTTTGTATTTTTACCTTTTTCCACATTGTACTATAACCATTTACAATAAGCCTAATACTAAAGTTTTAGTCTTGTGCACTATAGAATCATAGGCTCTTGAAGTCATATAATCCAGCATCTCCCCCTCCAAAAAACTCCCAAAAATGATATAAAAAATTTTATATGAAGCAACTCAACATTCATTTACTAACCTATGAATTTCAACTAAACAGAACCTCCTTTTTATTTTTATACTACTTGGTACACTTCGGTGTTAAATTACCTTTGTGTTAACTTTTGCTAGATTATACTGCACTAAGAAACAACCCCAAATATTAGTGCTTACAATAACAAGGGTCTATTTATTGTTCACATTACAGATTCTGTAGTAATGTCTATGAATCCGTATGGTTCTACTCCACAGTTCTTTTTCATTTCAGGATCTAGGATGAGGGAGCACACCCTATTTATTCTTGGCAGAGAATACTGTCCCCTTGGCAGAGAGAAAAGAGCATGAGCTGGTTGAAACACACAATAGCTCTTAAAGCTTCTACTTGAAACTGAAACTTGCTTATATTTCATTGGCCAAATTAAGGTTTATGGCCAACCCACAGAAAGGCACTAACTGCTAAGTCACACTGCAACAGGCAGGGATGTTAATGCTCTTATAAAAGGAGAATAAATTATTTAGAATTATAATACAACCTACCAGACCATAGGATAGTATATACTGAGCTATACTTTTGTAATAACTTAACTTCTTAGTAAAGTTTATTGTTCTTTACATGGTTTTTTTCTTAATAAAATTAGTAGCCCCACTTCTACTTTGTGGAAACTGATAAGAGTTTATGATAGAGCTAATGAATAAATAATTACTTTAAAATTATAAAAGGTCACATCTTGATTTTGACAACTTTAGTTCTGAAGTGTTCCTTCAGAAATTTATTAGTTAAAAAATTCATACGTAATTTTGCATAATGATTTCAAATTTTTGGAGTTCTGTATTTTTCCCCAAATTGAAAATAGCTTTGTTGTTTAATTTTACTTACATAAAAACACAGGACATGTTTATTATAAAAAAGTTTTCAGAGAATACAGAGTAGTGCAAGGAATATAAAAATCATTATAATCTCATTATCCAGACATAATCACTCTTAACCATTTTAGCTGTATACCATTCTAATTTTTTTCTATGCATCATTATGTGTGTTGTGTATGTGTGATTTTTTAAAACTCTAAAATTGTTATATTTCAGGAAAAAAAAAAAGCCAGTTTTACTGAGATACACGAAAAACACTCTGGTCATCTTGTTAGATGAGTGAATTGGCAATTTGAATGGCTTTTTCCACTCTCACTTAGCTGTAATGTTTAAGTATAGTAATTAGCACAAGGTGTACTTTAGAGCACTCAAGCTAGCTCATGCCTTCTCAAATGTGTTTATGTGGTAACTCGATGAGTTTGTGATGTGATGGTTAATAAGGTGCAATTTGGAGCTCAGGGTTCCTTACCATGTGTGAGTTGTTTTTTTTTTTCCCCCTGAGCACTAAAAATTCAACTAAATTGTCTTTAAAAATTAATTTTTCATTATTGAGGGAGCATATTTCATTTACTTTCTCTAGGAAAGTATTTACACTCCAGTGTAAGCAGGGTGAATATATAATTTTCATTCAAACTGGGTCATTTTTGAGAATGAAAGGGACACACTATATTTTGAATTCTATAAGTTTTTAAAAATACTTATTTTTTTGGCCATCAGAATGGTTTTATACATTGGTAGATGAGTAAAACAGTTCCATTCAAAGTCTATCTTCAAAAATAAAAATTTCTGCCCTGGCTGGTGTTGCTCAGTAGATTGAGCGCGGACCTGCGAACCAAAGGATCGCGGTTTGATTCCCAGTCAGGGCACATGCCTGGGTTGCAGGCCAGTTCCCAGCAGGGGACACATGAGAGGCAACCATACATTGATATTTCTCTCCCTCTCTCCTTCCCTTCCCCTCTAAAGATAAAATAAATAAAATCTTTAAATAAAATAAAATAAAATAAAAATTTCTAAAACATTTGTTCTGTATTACAACAAAATAAAGTCTTTACATTGATTATCAGAATATTGAAACACATAAACAGAATAGTTATTCTTGGTAATAATCAGATTTGATTTTTAAATAATTTTCTTAGCCATAGCTGTCTTCAATATCTTTTGAACAAAGTATTTATTTTCCAATATAGTTTAACTAGTTTTAATTTTTCATAAAACTGCCTGCAGTATTTTTCAGAGTTACATTTTATGTTTTGTAGTTATTAACTCTTATGGTTGACCCTTCTCTATAACCAGTGATATTTTTAATTGCTAATATACTTTCTACGTAGATAGTGATGTACTTGGTTAGTTCAGTAGAATTTTTGCTAAATGGAGAATATTCTTAATTCAATTATTTTTCTTATTGAAAAGTATAAATTTATCAGCCCCCATATTTTCAAAGGCATTGTCTTTTTGCCTCTATGAAAGGTATCTCTTAGATAAATGTTTTTGTAAGACAAATCTTGTCATATGTAAATTGTCTCTTTATGATTATATTACATGTCCCATTAAGTTTAGATGCTACAAAATTGTAGGCTTTCTGTAATTCCATTTAATTCCAGCACAGAGTGTAAATTTTTTCAGTTAAAAATAGGAATGGACCTACCTTTTGACCCAACAATTCCACTGCTAGGATTATATCCTAGAAACCCTGAAACACCAATCCAAAAGATCCTATGCACCCCAATGTTCATAGCAGCACAATTTACAATAGCCAACCAAGTGTTGGAAGCAACCCAGGTGCCCATCAATAAATGAATGGATCAAGAAACTATGGTACATTTACACAATGGAATTCTATGCAGCAGAAAGAAAGAAGGAGCTCCTACCCTTCACGACAGCATGGATGGAACTGGAGAGCATTATGCTAAGCGAAATAAGCCAGGAGGTAAAAGACAAATACCATATGATCTCACCTTTAACAGGAACCTAATAAAAAAAACAAACAAGCATAATATAACCAAAGACACTGAAATTGAGAACAAGAGAGGAGAGGGATAGGAATATCCAGGGAAAAGGGGAAGGGATTAGAGCAACAAGTATGAAAGACATATGGACAAAAGCTGGGGGGGGGGCGTGGAAATGGGAGGGAGCTGGACAGGGCTGGGGCGGAGGGACGGGATGGGAGTAGAAAACAGAAAACTGTATAAGAACAACAATTAAAATGAAATTTAATAATAAAAAAATAGGAATACTCTTTTGGTGGAACTCCTACAATTCATTGCAAAGTGTAATTACAGAATTTCAAATTTAAATCTTTTATACTATTTGAGCTCTCATCAGTCCTTCCCTTGCTTTTGAGGGATGCATTTCAATGTCTTGGCAAATACTGTCTGTAATAATTGTATTTGTTAAAATCTTCAAAGCTAAAGTTTTTTTGGAGCTTTAATCAATGAACTTTAATCTTTGATTAAAGATTTCCAACTAGTTTTGAACAAAATGCTACTTGTTTTCAAGAAGATTCAGTATGGAGACAGGTTGAATTTATAAAGTCAGTTTTCAAAGATTCCATTCAGTCTTTAAAATCTGGTGATAGGTTTCAAGTAGAGCACATATATTGCCATGTTGAAGTTTTGGGGTTTTTTTATTCAATAGAATTTTTTCCTTAAATATTAACTGTGAATATATGGAAACATTTGTAAATTTTGACAATTGCAACTAACTCATAACAATTTTGTCACTAGAGCTCCATTTTAAATAGAAATAGCCTCAAAAGTTTTATGCAAATTGTCTGTTTATTCATTTTCTACAGAAATGGAAATTCAGTTCTTAACTTTGTATTAAAAATACAGTTTTTTCATTTTAGTTCATTGCTACTGAAAGAGCTTGTTGGATAATAAAAATGACTGACAAACAAAATAATAAACAATTGCAGGTTTATACTCTGCAATAAATAACAAAACCACCTCACAAGTTATCAGACTTGGCTCCTCCCCCCAACCTAGAATTCTGCACTGACTTAGCCAGCTGGTTGCCTGGTGCATCTTGCAGGTCACTGTACATGTCACCTTACTGACCGACACACCAAATAGCCAGCAGGAGCACCAGCGTCAAATACTTTCTCCATGTCTCGAAAGGCTTGACGAATTAACTGCCCATGGTTACTTGTGCCTTAGGATACTTCTCACTGAGTCTTCTGCATGCTGTTACTAAACACCTAAAAGAAAGTGTTAGTTATGTTGTATCTGTAAAGAATCAGGAAAAGAAAGATGAAATTATTACTAGTTCTCGTTCAGATTTCATCACTTGTTCAATTGAAAAAAGCACTTACACAGTATTATTAGATGATACCTTGGCTAGAAGCTAGATGTATACAGTTAGAGGTATAATGAATCCATCTTGATTGATTTTAACGTAGTGATTAATAATAATAGTTCATTTAAGAAAATGAGAAATCTGAGGCAAATGGTAACCTGAATGGGATGCTGGGACAGCAGGCTGTAAATCAGGACTGTTCTGAGCAAACCAGGGCATATGGGAAGCAGCATGGTGTGAAAGAGCATGGAGCTGGGAATGGGACTGCATTTAGGTCCAGTTTCTGCCATTTAAAAGCTTGGGCAAGTAACCTCTCTGGGACTAGGTACATTAGGGTTCTCCAGAGAAACAGAACCAACAGGGGGCACACACATTTTAAGGAATTAGCTCACATGTGAAGGCTGGCAAGTCCTAAATCTGAAGGGCAGTCCAGCAAGCTGGGGACCCAGGGAAGAGTTCATGTTGCAGCTAGGTCTGAAGGCATTCTGGAGACCCATTTCCTGCTTCCTGAGAAGGCCTCATTCTTCCTCTTAAGGCCATCAACTGATGGGTTGATGCCCACCCATATTTTGGAGAGTAATTTGTTTTACTCAGAGTCTTCTAATTTAGATATTAATCACATCTAAAAAAAAACAACAAAACTCTACAGTAACATCTACACTGGTGTTTGACCAAACAACTGGGTACCATAGCCTAGCCAAATTGACACATGTAATTGAACTTCACACTAGGTTTCCTTATTTGCAGAATGGGATGATAATATGTGGCTCACAAAAATAGAGTATGGAAGTATTTATAAAGCACTGAACATAATGTGTTCTCCCAGTAGGCACTCAGTGAATGAGTTTCTTAATCCAATCTTATACCCATTGAGACTATAGGCCCAACTTTGTCCCTTAATTTTTTTCCCGTTTTATCTTTGTATTTCTAAGCTTTTCCTGCTCCCTCATCTATTTAATAAGCCCTGTCAAATCTGTCTTATAAACTTTTCTTCAAAGTATGTTTTTCTTTTCTGCTATTGCCAGTGTTCAGGTTCTTTACTGGGCCATTAAATTTATTTCCTAAGTAGCACTCCACATTCCATTCTGCTTTTCTTCTTCACATGTAAATGATCACCTACAACTAAGACTGAGTTAATAGCTCTTGAATTTGTCTCCTTTTTTTCATCCTCACATTCTTTACTTTTACCACGTAGATGAAGACCTTCATAAGTTGTCTCATACAAAACCTCACTATCTTATCTTCACGTTGTATCACCATTCAGGACTCCTGGATTCTTTTCAACGTAATTGAGCTTTCAGTTGTGTGCTTGCCTTTGTGCATGCTGTTACCTGGGTATAGAATCACCCTCTCCCCCGACTCATACTTCAGATTCCTGCACTGATACCTCCCCCATGAAGCCTTCCTAAACTCCCTTCCTGGTTCCAGAACACTCTTACACATTCATGTACCGGTGAACCTGAGCCTCAAACATTGATACTCCTAAACTGCCTTTCAGATGGGATGATCAGTCTGTTTGTTCATCAGCTGACCAAATCTCATTTGCCCTTTGAACTGTGGTGTGAATTGAATGGCACTCCTTGCCTACAAGCATTTTAGATCTGATGATAGTATCATCTTTTTGTACATCTTCTGGTGTATTCATTTTATTGACATGGTTTTTCAATAAAATAATATGTTGTATTCATGGGTACTTTGGGCACTTGGGTAGAGGTTGACTGCTTAAGGCTTTCAGTCTTTCAGCTGTCTTTTAACCAGCATTTCACCACTAATTTGTTATATGTTGGGTTTTGAGTAAAATTTGCATGAAGAAAAGAGTTCTGATATCAAGAGTAATTTTAAAATTCCTGTTTTATTTCTTATACCTGATTCTTAGTAATCTATGGTGCTGCCTTTATTCACTCCCATTTTCCCTCCCAAAAGAAACAAAACCAGGTTTTTTGAAATCAAGGATATTTTATTTTTATTTGTCTTTATTTTTCAAATAGCTATTGAATGAATGCAAATATATTAATAGAACTTATTGAATAGCATTTAATTTCTATTTATTTATTATTTTAGTTATCAAGTGGGAATCCTGTATATGAAAAATACTATAGACAGGTAAGATTCTTGTTTTTCTTCCTAGATTGAACATAAAATATATTTTCAACCCTTGATTGCGTACATGCAGATTACCAGTCAGCTGGATAAATTTGGCATATCTTGTTTTCAATTTTTTTGTGCTTTAGCCTCCTGCTTTGAGTACTTAATACTTTTGACAAGCTCTCAGGAATGAAGGAAAGATAATTAAGCCTAAATACTTAATTGTCTCAAATATTATCTTAAAAATCCATATAATATTAGATGTATTCTTTCAGAAATAAATACCCAAATTAATTTATAAGCCAAATGGAAATGACTTTTAGTTGTATTTAAGACTTATTAAATTTTGATATTTATAAAGTTAAAACTATGACTCTCATGCACATGTAAAATGGACATGTGTCAAGGATTTCATTAAACTCATTAATTACTGGGAGAACCAGTAAGATGTAAAAATGAGAATATGAGTTATAGAGATTTATATTCTACAGACACAATTATCATTTCATTGGCATGAATTTAACTACTATCCCTACAGAGTGTAAAATAGTCTAGTTGATCGGAAATCAATCAAAAGTGCACACCATAGAGTAGATAAATCTCCTGAGGGGGTAGACAGTCTCATGTGCCCATTTCCAAATACTGGGTAGTTTTTCCTAATAGTCTTCTCTCCTTGTTATCCAGATCACAGAAAAGGCTGGTCTCATTATATTTGACTTGGCTGTCTACATAGTGTGACTTATAGATCTAGAGCTATATGTTCTCTGTTTAACAAATTCTATGGCCAGAGAATTAACTTCTGCCTAAAATGTTTAAAGCATCTCAAACTGAACTTTATTTGTTCCTGTATTTTGAGGCCAGGATCCAAACCTTAGAAATTCTCCCTGTACATTTCACCCTCAGCACATACAAGTTTAAGAAAATAGATCTCAATTTGAGGTTTCCCAGATCTGCTAAGGTTCCTAGTCTGCTGAGTGACCTTGCTTTCACTGTCTGAGACACTGGGACCTTATAAACCAGGTTGCAGGACAGTTTTCTCCGGTGGGCTAGTTCTTGTTCCTTAATAGTGAGTTGTTCTATCTGAATAAAAGAGAATAATTTTCAAGTATTACCTTGTTCTGCACAACTGATTTTCCCAATTATATCCTGATACAAAAGGAGACCAAATTTTTATTTAATCGATGTAGTAATAATTACTACATTGCCATAAAAAGTTAAGGACATTCAGTTAAAGGATGTGATTTTGAATTATGACGAGCCAGGGAGAATCAGATACCATTGAAAACTATTTCGTTCACTGTACAAATACAGAGCCTACTAAATTGAGGGTTAGAGATAGTATAAGAAAAACAAACGGCTTTTTTACGTATCCATTACGAAGTAGAATATTAAAAATAATACCATCAATATTCCAAGTAAATAACCATAATTACATTTTCCTCAATACTTTATTCAGTCCTGTCTAATTCTTGTTTTGCATCTTGGGTCAGGAGTCTGCTTTCATAAAATTTGAGGTATGTCCAGAAGGTATCCAACCAGGTAATATGAAGAAGATACAAGATACAGGAAACATTGCACATGGGACAATTATGCCTCAATTTCCTTCAAACTAGGCACCTTGGGACCTCACACAGTTCTTCCAGTTGCTGTCAGCTGCCCCGTCTTATTTTCCTGAGTCTCATCGATTGTCTGAAATCTCTTCCCTTTCAAAGGTAGTTTTAGTTTTAGGAAAAGACAGAAGTCGCAGGATGGCAAGTCTAGGCTGTAGGGGGTCTGAGACACCTGGGGGATTTGTTGTTTCACCAAAGACCTCTGCACAGTGTGTGATGCATGAACAGTTGTGTGGTGATAATCCCCAGTTGCCCATAGCTGTGGCCTTCTGAATCATCCAAATAGTATCCACAGAGGAATATTCAAGGTTAACACAAACTTTGATACAGATTGGTTGCTCGCTCAGTCATTTTGACTGCCATGGCCATAAGGTACACATGTTCACTCAACGGCTCTACTGCCCCCACTGACTAATAAAGTAATTTTTTCAGCCATGTGCATTCCATTCCATTCTCCTTGGCTGCCAGGTTACATTGATGTTGCACAAATGTTCTTGTTATATTAACAATGGCTGGACTTTTTCTGGATAGACCCTGTATATCTGCTTCTGGAGTGCTAAGAGTCCTGGAAATTCTTACAGTTCACCATAGAGTCTGAAAATTGTTTAAGTGATATCAGCTCAAAAGTCTTAACCAAAAGTTTATATTTTGAAGAGTTAACAATTCAGAGTACAGGGTATAGTCATTTAGATGCGGCTCTGAGACTTTGTTGAAGACATAATTGTAGTTGGTAGTCTATAGCAGAGACTTTAGACAAGCATTAGAGTACCACAGAAACTACCTATGGATGACAGTGACTAAATGGCTGTGTTTAATTTATTTTAGTAACCAAAAGAAGGGAAGATAGTAAAATTCTCAATTGGAATGCAGTACATAAATATTTAATAAGAGTTTGATTAATGTTTCCCCTGAGTATTGCCTCTATATTTAGACTATGCTGGGATAGGTATTCTTTTTTTCCTCCCACCCTGGTCAGGAAGTGGGAAAAGAAAAGGAGTTCTGGAAAATTCTAGAGGCAGGTTTCCCAACCCTTTTTGTACTTCCTTGTTACCCCAAATTTGGATTGGGCAATTCTTCCATTTTTGCTGAGTGCCAGATTTATCCTATGTTCTAGCACTTGAAAGAAGGGTTTTCTCTTTCGCTTCTTGGATGGGATTGGCCTATCTGGATTGTTTTGTATGTGTTTACAACAAACTTTTCCAGTTCAGTCTTTTAACTAAACTGGAAAAATAGCTAGGTCACAAATACCCTACTATCATGTTATCTTTCTCATAACTTTAAAAAATTTTCATTTTTACAAATAGAACTTTAGGAAATCTTTACGGAGGTGAGCATCGCTGTTTTTTTCTTTTGAATGGTTTTTCTGTTCTTGGTGACCTCATTCTGTCTTAAAGGGAAGTCTCTCTCAGTTAAAATGATATGTTACCCTTGATGTGCTTTAGGAACTTAACAGTTTTTTAAATGTTTAAGTTTATTATGTAATCACTGCTGGTTTTAGAGCTGCTCTGATTTTTTTTTTTAAGTAAAGGGTTGCAATTTCTAATAGTATAAAAGCAGAAGTTAATGAATTAAAGGTGTTGAAAAAACAGATAACATGCAGCTATTCCCATTTGTCAAAAGACCTCTCCAGGAAATGCTGCCCTTTTCTTCCTATTGCCATTAAGTTTATTGGCATTTAAAAGGCAAATATAGAAGACTTGGAGTCAGGAGATAATATGTTAATGTTATAACTCCACTAATTTCCTCTACTTCCTCTGAAATTCAGTTCTTTCATTTGTATATTGGACACAATAAAAAACACTTTGTAAATTGCCAGTGCTGTCTAGATGGTACTCTACTTATATGGCTATCCATATATTGGTTTAGTTTAGGCTTTGGTTTAGTCGAAGATTCCCACTCCCTTTTTGAAAAAGCAACTTCCCAAATCACAACAAGGAAGGCAAATAACTTTGTGTTTGTTGTCAGCTTACCATTTGTATTTTTTCAGGTTGATACTGGCAATACTGGAAGGGTACTGGCTTGTGATGCTGCTGTTTTCCTGAAAAAATCAGGGCTTCCAGACTTGATACTTGGAAAGGTAGTATTTGTTTATTATAACTAGATTGTAATGAATATTTAGTAGTGTAGATAAATTAGATGCAAATTCAGAAAGATACCATCAAGAAACGTAGAAGTTAAAACTGAGTTATAGAGGAAGTTACGGTAATGTGACGGAGAGAATTTGAAAAATGAGATGTTTTTCTCATGTTTAAAATTACATTTTAGTAGGATGAAATGAGGAAGTAATAGTACATTTGGGTGTTGTGGGGAGAAACAGTGCAGACTGGGAACCTTGCCACCCACTCAGAGTTGGCTCTGTCTCTACTTCCTCTATTATAACTGTCTCTAACTGTGTTTTATATGTGGTGAATAGAGTGGGGATGAGAGGCTTAGTAAAAAGCACAAAAAAGTGGAAGGTCTCTCTGTTGGCTTGATCTCCTAGTGAGTTCTTATACATGATATGTATTCAAAAACCATAAAAATTTTCGTTAATAATTTAATTATCCACAAGTAAACATTAACTATTTCGACTTGCCCATAAGAAAGAATATCATCTTAGTAAAAATCTAAAATAAAGGTAGTATGTTTTAGTAAAAAGAGCATTAGACTAGAGTTAGAACCTAGGATAAAGAAAAAGGCATTGGATTGAAAGTTAGGATCTAAGTGTCAGTTCTTTCCCTGATGCCCTAAATGTTCTTAAGTCACTTAACATTACCAGACCTTAGTGGCCTTAGTACCTTTGTGTACTGTTGTACTAAATGATCCCTAAGGTTTCTTTCCACTTTTAATTCTATGATTATTTTTTTAAAAATAATTTTTTTTGCTTTTAAAAATTTTTCATCGCTTTTAGAGAGAGAAAGGGAGGGACAGAGGAAGGAAGGGAATAAGGGAGGTGAGGAAGAGAGAGAGACAGAGAAAAACATTGATTGGTTTGCCTTCCATATGCGCCCCAACTGGGGGTTGAATTCGCAACCTAAGTATGTGCCGTGACTGAAAATCAAACCCACGACCTCTGGGTGTATGGGACGACGCTCCAACCTTTGTAGCCATACTGGCCAGGGATTAATTGTATGATTCTTAAATCTGAATACCAAAGATCTTGAAGTTACAACTTTCGGGGATTTAATTTATCTTTAAGATGAATATTGTTTAAAATATAAGTTGATACTTCTTTTTTTTCCCCAGATTTGGGATTTAGCTGACACAGATGGCAAAGGTATTCTAAACAAACAGGTAAGATTTAGAGATTCATATGAAAAATTGCTTTTTACCAACATTAGAGTTTTGCAAGGGCAAGTGCCAGAACAATGAAAATATTTTTTTAAATAATACCCATTCTAATGGGTGTGAAGTGGTATTTCATTGTAATTTTTATTTCAATTTCCCTAATTGCTAGTAAAAACCTTTTCAAGAAGAAGTTGAATATCTTTTCATGTATCTATTGGCCATTTGTATATTTTCTTGGGAGAAGTGGCCAGGTGCTCTGCAAGTGTCCAGTTTTTTTAAAAAATATATTTTGTGAAAATATTTCTAATCAGTAGGCGTTAAAGTAACTTTCCCAGTGGTTAGTGTTAATTTGATGATATTGTTCTACCTGGAGGGTTTTAGTCTGTTAGGACTGCTATAACAAAATACCACACACTGTGTGGCTTATAAACAGAAATTTATTGCTCATAGATTTAAAGGCTGGAATTCTGAGATTAGGGTACCAGCATGGTCAGGTCAGGTCTCTGTCTGATTGCAGACTTCTTGTTGTATCTGCAGATGCCAGAAGGTGCTAGGGATCTCTGGGTCCTCTTTTATAAGCACTAATCCCATTAATGAGAGCTCCCCTGATGGCTTAAGCACTTCCCAAATGCCCTGCCTCCTAATACCATTATCTTTGGGGGTTAGGATTTGAACATAAGAATTTGGGGGACACATCAAATAATAGCATGGGCTTTTTTTCCACTCATTCAGAGAGATTTTGCTCTTTGCAGCTTACTAATTAAATTACATGTACAGGGTTTATAAATGAACATGGATTTTATTAACTGTTAAGATGGTATTGCCTTATACATTTGAAAGGAAATTCTTGGCTAATCAAACCTGAGTATTCTTGTTCAGGTCTTACCTCTGACATGTAAACCAAAAGAAAAAAATTGTTGACAAGCTAAATATAAACCCTGGACCAGAAATACGTGAATGTAGTTTTGGGTGTGTTGGACACTGTCAGTGTTCTTTGAAGTTCTACTTATTGGGGATGGATTTCAGAGTTCTATAGGATTGGATTCAAAGCTTGCTACATGCTGATACATTGGTTAAGTCCTGCTACTCAAAGCTGATTCTCCCTAACATGGAGACTGCTGAAGTGGTATGAAACTCAGAAGGGGATGGGAAAATTTTGATGAGAAGGTTAGAATACCCAGTCTCTTAAGATTCTAGGGCTTGGTTGTAGTCCCCATTGGAGCTCAAGGGCCACTTTAGTGCATTGGAGATACAGGAACACCACATTCACATGAACATGCAGAGTCCGAAAATATTTGTTGAGTACCTGTTTTGAGCCAGGCTTTGAAAATACAGAGGTGAATGTGACAGATGTGGTTCTTTTATTCATGAGTTGACCACTTAATAAATTCTTCACTGATATTTCTGGACTTTGGACATTGAGTTTAAGTTGCTGTTATTACATCTAGGTGGCTGGATTTATGAGATTGCAGTTAAACTTTGATGTTTGCATTGGGGGAATAGATTTTTGAATTAACATATGAAAGAAAGAGAAGAAACCTATACTTACTGAGTTTCTATGTGCCAAAAATGACAGTAGATGCTTTCTTCCTATAGTATGGCTTTTATTTTGTTCCTATAATATATTGCAAGGTAGCTATTAGTCTCCCTTTTTATGGAAGAATTTTATTTAACTTCCCTATGGCCTCACAACTTTAAGTAGCAGAACTAAAATTTTTTGCAGGATTATTTTACTTTAGAACCCACCTTTACTTTGGGGGTGTACCAGATTACCTGAGTAATTGAATCTCACATAGCGTGAGAAGAGAAAGAGGGTTAATATTGGAATAGAGTACGAGCATTTATAGGTTGGAGGATTTAAAGGTTGACTTCCATCAAACAGACTTGCAAGGTCAGAGGAACACAAGCTTTATGAAGCCATGTTGGTGGAAGGGAGGAAAGCTTCAGAGTAGATTGTGCTTTCCAGGCTGCCAGAAAGAACAAGTAGGAGGAGGCTTTTTTTTTTTTTTTTTTTTTTTTTTTTTTTTTTTTTTAAGATTTTATTTATTTTTAGAGATAGGAGAAGGGAGGGAGAAAGAGAGGGAGAGAAACATTAATTGCCTCTTATGCACCCACTACTGGGGACCTGGCCCACAACCCAGGCTTGTGCCTGGGAATTGAACCAGCTACCCTTTGGTTCGCAGGCCAGCACTCAGTCCACTGAGCCACACCAGCCAGGGCTTTTTTTTTTCTTTCTTTCTTTCTTTTTTTTTTAAGAACATTTGGTGGCTAGGATGTTATTTGTGACATAGTAGTTTCTCTAGCTAATGGTGGGAGTTGGAGTCAGATTGCATAGAAGCTTGTGGAATGAATACAAAGAAAAGGGGAGATCTCAAAATAGCATTTTTTTCAAGAAATTTATGAGTTGAGGCAAGGTATTGTACACAGCAGGCAACCTGCAAGTTTCTAAGAATAGGTTAGGAATTGGGTGAGAAGGGTGTTGATGAGAATAGGAGGCTTGAGAATTGATTGTATCAATAACTGTACTAGAGAGTATTGACAAGTTGTAAGTTACACAACTGGAGTGAAGTTTTTTTGTCTATTCCCAGACCTGACTTTAACTGAAAACTAGTTGCTTCAGCATTTGCATTTGTTTATTACATTCTGGACTGAGATTTCATATGATAAAAATCCAAGGAACTTTGGGAGAGATTTACAAGTGTTTTGAAGTCAAGCAGTTATATAATTGTTTTTAGATGCTGCACAGTTATTTTCTGTAGCTTCTCTGGAATAGGCATGATTGAGTCACTTGAATGACTGATCCACTTTCAAAATTTATAATCTTAAATCCAGAGATGACTTTTGATAACATTTATATATTATTTTCTTCTGGGCTTTTTTTCATATTCTTTTTCCTCACTTAAATGGTAAAAAGCATTTCTTAATACCATTAAATATTCTTTGAAGCATGATTATTAATTTTGTTTAATTTCCACCATGTGTATCACCATTTAAATATTTTCCCATTTATATTTACACTTTTTTTTTTTTTGCTGTTTATAATGTTGGGACCATCTTTATACACAGATCTTTTCTCAGTTTTAAACCAAGTGTTATTCAGGTGAGTGTGCTGCATATATTTGTTGCTGCATAAAGACTTTGGAGTAATTGTGAATTGTTGTATTTTCATATTTTAGGTATATCTTTAGATGGATGGATGGGTGGGTGGATAGGTAGATAATGCTCTTATAGTCATACTTTTTTCTTCCCCAGGAATTCTTTGTTGCCTTGCGGCTTGTGGCATGTGCCCAGAATGGATTGGAGGTTTCACTGAGTAGCTTGAACCTGGCTGTTCCTCCACCAAGATTTGTAAGAAGTGCTTTTAAATTTAAATTGTATTTTTAAGATTGTTGTATTAAAAAATTTCCCCCAACTTCTATTACCCAGCTGCTTTTCTTTTGTCATGGCTACTTCTGTTACTAGTTTCTTGTATGTCCTTCCAGAGTTGTTATATGTGTATATAAAGAAATAGTAATACCTATGTCCTTATTTTATATTAATTGTAGCATACTGTACACACAATTATATACCTTATTTTAATAACAATGTATTTTGGAGATCTTTCTGTATCATGACATAAAAACTTCCTCATTGGTTTTTATGGCTGCTATTCTATTAATATTTCCTTGCTTCTATTGACCATAATTTAACTTCCTATTGATAGGCTTTTAGCTTGTTTCTAATCTTAAAAAAAAATTTTTTTAATCCTCATCTAAGGATATATACATTGATTCCAGAGAGAGAGGAAGGGGGCGGGGAAAGAGAAAAAGGGAAAGAGAAAGAAAACAACATTGATGTGAGAGAAATATTGATCAATTGATCAGGTGCTTCCTGAACATACCCTGAAGGGACTGAGCCTACATCCTAGGCATGTGCCCTGACTGGAAATCAAACTCAATGACCTTTCAGTTTATGGGATCATGCTCCATCTAACTGAGCTACACCAGCCATGGCATTTGTTTCTAATCTTCTATTTTAAAAAATGCTGTAGAGCATAATAACCCTGAATATACAGTGGAACCTCGGTTCTCGAACTTAATTCGTTCTAGAAAACTTTGAGAAGCAATTTGTTTGAAAACCAAATCTTTGTCGTCTGAGAGATGTGTGACTGATCATGTAGGTATCACAGCAGGAAAGGGTTGTTGGGTAGAGAATCAAGACTTGAAGTTTCACTAGACAACCAGGACATTTTTTCTGTGAATAGCCTGGTTGAGAACCAAATTGTTCGAGAACCAAGACATTTGAGAACCAAGGTTTGACTGTATATCATTTTGAATATGCAGAAATGTATTTATATGGGTAAGTTCTCAGAAATGGAAATGCTGTTCAAAATTTGTGCATTTGTAATTTTCACGTATAATATCAACTGTCTTCACAGTGGTTGCACTAGTTCACACTCCCATCAGCAGTTGGTTAAGTACATTTTTGCTAACATACTGTTGTCAAACTTTTGGATCCTTGTCACTTTGATAGGTGACAAATGGAGTGTGAGTGTAGTTTTAATTTGTCCATTTGGTTTTATAGGATGAAGTTGAATAGTTTTTTTCATGCTTATCATCATCCATTTTTATTACCTTTATGTGAAATGTCTGTTTTATAGCCTTTGCTTATGTTTCATGGGTTTTGGTCTTTTTCTTATTGATTCCTAGAAGCTCTTTATATATTAGGAAAACAGCTCTTTGTCTATATGAGTTGCAAATATTTTTTCCAAGTTTGTTGTTTGTCTATGTTTATGGTGTTGGTTTTTTTTTTATAGAGAGGTCATTTTTTATGTATATGAATTATTAGGATTTTAATTTTTTTATGATTTCTTTTTTCACGTTTATGTTAGTCCTGATGTAAGGTATGAGTACGGATTCAAATTTATGTTTTTTTAAAGATGACTCTTGTACAGATCTATTGCAGTTTATTGGTAATCATCTTTTCCTTACTGATTTGAAATGCTGAATTCTCATATGTATTTTGTTTTTCTTTCTGGACTTTTCTGTTCACTGATTTATCTGTTTATCCATATGCTGATCTCACATTGTTTTAATGATCATATTTGGTAATTTGTTTTTTATATCTGATAGGGCTAGGCCTCTCTACCCCTACTCCCTTTTTTCAGAAGTTGTATGGCTCTTCTTGCTTGTTTTTAAATTCAGTATTTTAAAAGGATTTGGTCTGAATATTATAAATTTAACTTCAGTTTTGAGAATTTCTGCACTTCTAAGTTTAGGCTTAGAGTCATGGAGTCAGAAAAAATAATTCAGGGATTTGTTGCCTAACTATATTATAAAATTTGTGCAAATATATCCATGTCTCTACAAGCAGATAAGCATAATTACTTGGACATGCTCTTGATAGGTTTTTGCACTTGTAACTTATAAATCTTAAGTTCTTGTCCCAGGCAGCTTTCCTTAAAGAGTGTTGGGAAGAAGTCATCAGTAAACAGGGCAGTAAATATTTTTGTTACATTCTGGTATCTTTATCTTGATCTCAGTTGTAATAGGTTTCTTCTGTAACACTGAAGTTTTATTTAGTGCTGCACTGTTGTTTATGCAGCTAACTCAGTTTTTGTTTTATTTGTACTTAGGTGATTTAATAGAATTAATATAAAATAGTTCATGTAAAATAGTGTTCATTGAGAGCCAGTATTTTGTATGAATGTGTTTAAATCCAAAACCCTCTTTTTCTTCACTGTTTACTGGTATGAGGATTTCGGCCCTTCATGTGCTCTATTTTCCTTTTTAGCAGGATACTGATAGTCCCCTGCTAATCAGTGGAACCTCTGCAACTGATCTCCCCTGGGCTGTAAAAGTAAGTAAACTCTGTGACTATTCTTTCTTTACCCCTGCTTTTCTTCCATGTAATCCTCTCTCACTACTTCCTAAATATACTGAAATCTGCATTAGACTTTCATTTTTTTTACTTCTTGGGCAATACTGGTACTAGAAATTTTTGGAGGGCCCTTACAGCACTTTCAGACATTTTGTGACAAATAAGGTTAGCTTAATCTCATTTCTGTTACAGTGTAAACTAAAAATGATGTCATAATCCTGTATTTACTAAAATATTGATGCATATTTTAGCCCACTTGTATTATGTTTTGCTTAAAAATTCTGGTTAATCCTACGAAGGTGTGTCTGTGGTTCCCTGTCTTTGGAGGCAAATTGGACTTGGAGAAATCTGGGGCCAGCTTACTCCCTGCAGGCTCAAGATCAACCATCCCACATAGAGGGGGGAAAAATTCTGGTTAAATAGCTACTCTTTTTAGAGCTACAAAACAAATAATTCTTCATGGAATCTGTTTCTGAAATGGGTCTTTTGCTTTATAGATATTTGGAGACATTACACTGATCATAGCTATCATCGGATTTTTAAAAGTGTAATTTAAAAATGCTTTTAGAATAGAGCAGATCAAATAACCTTCAATAAATGTGTGCCGTTTTGTCAGAAAGCTGTTTTGGTTTGTATGTCTATGAATGCTTGTGTGCTCTTAACTAATTTTAAAAAGCGTAGGGATTTGGACTTAACTGAACAAATTATGAACAGTAGTTTTTTATGTTATACAAGTAACTTTCCAGGATTTTAGAAATTCTTGTTAATGACAAGAAATCTTGCTTTGGGAAAAATGGAGGAAACTTGATGTTTATTCTTATGGTAGTGATATTCTTTTTCAAAGCTGTTTGAGTTTGAAATGTTAGTCTCACCATGTTTAGAAAGTCATGGGATGTCACTAACTAGCTGTACATTTTATAAAAGTTACTTCCTTGCTGTGGATCCATTTCAGTGAGAGGGTTGGACTCTCACCCTTTGGAAGGGCTCTTCTCAAAGCCCTTCTATCTGTGAATTCTTTGGATTCTAAACTAACAGAAGAAAAGCAAAGGTAGTGTTCCAGCTACAAAACGAATGGAGGGGATACTGAGCTCTTGGGTGGAGGAACTTGAATTATCATTTACTATAATATATTTTGATAAATGGGAAAATGTTTCTTAAATGATAAGTTAAAAATGTTATCTATTCTTTGAGGGCTTGATTTTTATAATTATAGTTGAATCCTTTTCACTATTTTAATTTGTCATCTTTTTTATATTATAGTCTGAAGATAAGGCCAAATATGATGCAATTTTTGATAGCTTAAGCCCAGTAAATGGATTTCTGTCTGGTGATAAAGTGAAACCAGTGTTGCTCAACTCGAAGTTACCTGTGGATATCCTTGGAAGAGTAAGATATTATTAAATTCTAAATGTAATTTTTATGTATTTTAATTCTGTATCAACCAGGAGACCTTATAGCTCATTGTTTAAAAAAAATGCACAGACCTTATTTTGAAGTTGTTAGAGTTTTTTTTGTGTTCTGATTTCAATATATAAAATTATTGCCAATTTATTTCTTTGATTATTCTCTCTAAAATACGAGTATTTGAAATTAGCTATATCTATAAGCCCTTTAAGTAGGTCCTTTCTTCTTTGTGTTGTATGCTCCGACCTCTCAAATCCAGTTCCTTGACTTGATTTCCAGAGACCATCGGGAATTTACATCTGCCACCACCTATCCCTTGGTTGTATCTTGGAGCCTTGTCATGAGGAACAGTTTCATCCCTGAAATCATAAATTCTACTCTCTAAATAGGACTTCGTCTTTCTAGGTCTCTTTCTTAGGTACTTGGAAGACTGCCTCTTTGACTTCATCAAGATCTTTAAATCTCAGACTCCTTTACTTTCCCCATCTAAAGTAAAGACTCCTTTACTTTTTTCCTCATCCAACTTTGATTTTTATGGTCCACAGTTTCGTATCAGCATCTTTAGCTCCCTTTTTCATGTTTTCTAACTTCTTGCTTGCTCAGTGAAAATCAGCTTTGCAGGAAGCTAATTATTTACCTTCTGTGTGGTTGCATATGGAGTACTGAGAAAGTCTAATAGAGATTGGTATCACCATAATTTCATGATCAACATCTTCAGCTGAGCTTTCCTTACTGCCAGCCATAGTGATTTTTCTCTACCACTCTTCTTATTCAAACCTTATCTACTCTCATTAAACCTCTAGTCCTTTCTTTAATCACTTGCTTAATCAGACTCTGTAGGGCAAAATCCTGACTGCACCACTTCTCAGCTGTTTGACCTTGGATGAAAAATCATTGGAAAAGCATATCTCAGTTTTCTAATTTTTAAATAAGTATAATTCCCAGTTTACAGGGGAATAAGGATTTGTAAGGATTAGATGTGATAACGTTAGTAAAATACTTAGCACAGTGCTTGGTACATACTCTTGGAACAATAACTGTGGTGCTGATGACAGTGATGGTAACAACTACCACCTCACCACCTGCAGCATTACGGCTGGATCAGTGGGTGTTGTATAGGTTAGGTGCTCAATAAATATTAATTTAAAAGACATTTTCTAGTATTGTTTCTTACTAATCATTTTTCCATTGTGTAGTCCAGTGTGATATTTCTAAACTATAAATATAATCCTGTTATTTTTTTTTTTTAACGTAAAACTAACCTCTTAGTAGCTTCCCATTGTATTTAGGAGAAAGTCTAAACTCCTTGTAAGGCATTTTATGACCAAGCACTTGGCTTATCCCCTCTCTTGTCTCATTAGTTCACCTTCTCTTCCTGCCCCAAGCGAGATTTTGTGGAATGTTTAAATATCTTCTTTATAGGGATTTAACGTAGTTTTATGGCTGGTTTAAAGCTATGGAATTTATTCTTGTTTTAGACCAAATCTACCAGTGCCTTTTAGATTTTATTTTTTTCTTGGTAAGCCCTGGCTTGGACATTATTAGCTAGCTAATGATCCATAACATGGTATTTGTTGCATATTTCTTTTAGTGGATTAGAGAGTCTGTAGTGCACGGAAAACAGGGTTGATAGTACCACATGGAGCTGCCGCATGAATTAATTTAGATGATGTTTGTGAAAAAGCATGGTACAGTAGTTGTCTAAAGGACTGCATACATAATTGTTTTATGACTTGAGAGGAAGAAGATAGTTTTAAAAAATTTGTAAAGAAATTTCTACTTAAATGTATGTGAGTTATTTCTTTTTACAGTAATGTTAATATAGCACTTAATGTAATAGTGATATAATAATCAGTATAATTGAAATTTCTCAGAAAAAATACACGTTTAGGTGAAACTTTTACCCCAATTTTTGTATTTGGTGTTTATATGTAATACATGAAATGAAAGAACATTATCTTTCTCAATGATGACTATTATTATTTTTTAAGGTTTGGGAGTTGAGTGATATTGACCATGATGGAATGCTTGACAGAGATGAGTTTGCAGTGGTAAGTGACCTAATGCTCTTACAATCTTAAACACCTTAATGATTTTCTCAAGTGAAAATTTCCCCTTTCATTTCATCCTTATAGGAAAATTTATTTCCCTAAGACTGTTGGTATGATTATTTTTACCTAGAATTTATAGGTAATCAATAAATATTTTTAAACAAATGGATAATAGAAAATGTGGTTGCTGTCTTCATTTTATTTAACTTTAAGGTACATGCAATTACATACTTTGGATAATGCACTGTGAAGATGCTGAAGAGTATTATCACTTGTATCTCAACTTAACCAAGCATCTCTGTGTGTGCTTCTGCTATAGGATAATTTTACTTCGCACATACCCCTAAATTTTCAAATTTGTTTTTCATTAAAAGAAAACATGAGTAACATTTTAGTTTTGTTTCATTTATGTATGCTAAGAAAGTTCTGACATCTTATCTGAAGACATGTTGTCCTTAGTAATTGGAGAGTTAATTTCAAATAGAGTTGTATTCATTTCTTTCATAAAGGTTAGAGAAAATTCTGCTGTGAACTCATGAATGGTAAATTTCTAACCCCCATTTTAATCTCTTATTTTAAAATTAGTCTGTTCAAATTTTCTTCCTTTATTTTGCTAAGGAATTATCCATTTCTTTGATCTTCAAACTTGCTGCCACAGGTTTATTTGCATTATTCTTTTAATCTCTTCTGGGTTTGTGATCATAGTCCTTTTTTATTCCAACTCTTAAGTGTTTTTTTTCTCCCTTTCATTTTTTGTTTAATTGGAGTTTATCTACTTTATTGATCTTTGAATAGAGATATCTTTTGGACTTATTTATTCTTTCTCTTATGTCTTGACTTTTATTCTTTTCAACTTTATCTTAATTCCACCTTCCTAATTTCTTTTGGTTTACTTTTAAAAAAAAATTCTGAAAATGAATACTAAGTCTGTTTGTTTTTTATCTTTAATATTCAAAGCATTTAAAAGACATTTTTTCCCCTGAATATAGGTTTTGCTGGATTCACAGATATTGGTACAAAGTACTCTATTTTCACTACTTTTTAGATAATTTTTAGGTTTTTTTGGTCATCTATTTAGGAATGTTTCCTACTCTTAAAGTATTTAAAAATGTTTGTTTGGTTTTGTTCCTTTTGATATATTTTAGCTGATTAGATTATGATGAGAATGTGGTTGTTAAAACCTCTAGGTAGCCCTGGCCAGGTGACTTGGTTGGAGCATCATCCTGTAAACCAAAAGGTTGTGGTTCTATTGCTGATAAGGGCACGTAACTAGGTTGCACATCCAATCTCTGGTCAGGGTGCATATGGGAGGGAGGCAGCCAGTCAATGTTTCTCTCTCATGGAGATGTTTCTCTCTCTCTCAAATCAGTGAACATATCCTCAGGTGAGGACTTAAAAAAAAAAAATCTCTCCTTAAAAAAATTTGTTAAGATTTTCTTTTGTACTTTATTTTTTTAATTGCGTTTTTTTCCTATTGCCATTTAGTTTTCTTATACCCCCTCCCTCCAGCAATCACCACACTGTTATCCATGTCCATGAGTCTTTTTTCCTTTTTGCTTAATCCCTCCACCTCTAACCTCCCCTCCCCTCCTTAGCTGTCATCTTGCTATCCATAAGTCTGTCTTGTTTTCCTTTTTAGTTCAGTTTGTTCACTAGAGTCCACATATGAGCGAAATCACTGGTATTTGTCTTTCTCTGACTGGCTTATTTCATTTTGTATAATGTTTTCCAGGTCCATCCATAACTGTCACAAAGGATAAAATTTTCTTCTTTTTTTTTTCACAGCCGAGTAAATGTCCTGTAGATGTTTTATCCACTCATCTACTAATGGACATTTGGGCTGGAGCTATCAGTGACCCATAGCTTGTGGCTTCCTTTGCTGAGCCTGGGTGTGTGCAGAAAGAACAAGGCTACACACCAAGGCAGGACCCTGCCCAGGGAAAGGTCAGCTGAAGCCTCAGAGATCCCTGAGATCTGCCTTAGTTGTTAACTAATCAGTGATATAGCTTCAAGCTGTACTTAGCAACCTAGCCTAAGCTTGATGGGGTAGGGCTATTGCTTCCCCTCAGGCCAGTGCCACTTGGAGGGACATGCTCTGCCTGAGAAAGATGGCTTCTGCAGTGTGGGGAATGATTGCAGGGATTCTGGTGATTGTTCCTCTAGTTCTCCCCCCAGAGCCACCAACCCTAGACTTTCCTCAGGCATCTCTAGTCCACGCTGCACTCCCTCTGCTGGGACCCTGGGTAAGTGGCTGCAAATGAAATATTGTGCATTGGCCTTTTAAGAGGCCCTCTGCATCTTGAGCTGTCTCTTCTGGCAGACAGAAACCCGGTTGTTTTTCCATAGCCGTGTGTTATTTGGGCTCTTTCCCAGCTCTGGTGCTGTGGGCTGGAGAGCTCAGCTTTGGTTTTAGACCCCACACTTCTTGGGGGAAATGCCACCACCCCCCTGCCCCATTGCTGAAATATCCCTCTGAAACTTCAGCTGCTTCGCCGGGGGAGCCCAGCCAGCCCTCTCTCATCTCCACACTCCCTACCAGTCACGTTGTGGTGATGTGGCTTCTTCTGCCTGTCTGTGGTTGTAAGACTTGTCTGCAGCTGGTGTTCATTTGGTTATTTAGGATGATTTCTCTACAATGTACTTGTAATTCCAGATTGGTCCTGGGAGAAGGTTAGCGTAGTTTCCACTTACTCCTCCACCATCTTGGGTCTCAAGATTTTCTTTGTTGCCAAGTTCAGGACCTGTTTTTACATATGCTCTCTGGATATGCTAACGTTTCTGTACAGGGTATTTTAGACTTCTATACATCCACCATAACAATTTTATTATGTTTCAGTTTCTCTTTGTCCTTTTCTCTGATATCCTGGAGTAAGCTTAGGTTTATTTTTGGTATTTTTACATTGAAATCTTCAGAAAGATACTCTAAATGCTTCTTGGTTAAGTGCCTACCTCAGGCTGTGTGAATGCATTTGCTAATACATTTCAGATTAGAAACTAGTTGCCAGACAGACCTTTTTTTGTGTGTATTGAGTATGGTCATCATTTGATTTAGTTGCTGCATTTGTTTTGATGGCAGACTTTGGTTAGGATAAAGCACAGTAGTATAAGAAAACAAACAAAGTCACTTTTTTGTTTTGTTTTGGTAGAAAAATTGATTACGTGTTTGTCATGGTAGCTATTTTCAAAGCAACATGAAATTAATAATGTAGTATATTTTTAACTTTCAAAAAATGTGTTGTCTATTGGCAGCTGATGGCTGACATAGCTTTTTTTGCTTCTAGTGTCCACTTTTCCAGGAAATGACTCCCATCTGCAGCGAGAGGAATGCTGACCTTCAACGTTCACATTAATCACTTCTTTTAGCTCAGTGTCAATCTGATAGTATTACATATATTGCATATTTGGTTGAACGTGTCTGCTAGCCAGATTGTTTTTTTTCTGGAGTCTTAAGCTTTTGGAGATAGAATTTGTGTTTCTAAAACTGAAATTGGAAAAAAAAAAAAGAAAGGAAACTGAAATTGAATTCTTCAAGTTGACTAGTGAATGGGGAAAGGAGAATTGTTGGTTTGGATCAAATGGTTAAATGTGGTCTTAGAGTAAAGAGCATCAGCATCACCTGGGAACTTCCTAGAAATTCTCTACCCAATTGCAGCCTTACTGATTCTAGAATTCTGGGAGGAGGGCCCAGAAATCTGTGCTTTATCAGGCTGCCCAGGTAGTTCTGATGCCTGCTACAATTTGGATACCAATGGGTTAAAGGTTAGTTGTTTTTTTAAAAAAATCCTGTATGTTTATTGATTTAAGAGGGGAAAGGAGGGAAGAGAGGAGAGGAGAGAGAGAGATTGAGAGAGAGAGAAAGATAAAACATCGATGTGAGAGAGAATCATCAATCAGTTGATTCCTATATGCACCCTGACCAGGGATTGAACCTGCAAACTAGGTATGTGCCCTGATGTGGAATCGAACCTGCAACCTTTTGGTGTAGAAGTTGACATTCCAACCAACTGACCCACCCATTCAGGACAAAGGTTGGTTTTATTTCTTGTAGAAGAGAGCATGGTATTGTAAAATTACATGTGCTCCATTTAATACAGATGATCAAATATGGAAAAAAGAGCTTTGTAGCCGAAAGATCTTGGTTTAAACCTTACTCTGTCACCTCTTAAGAATATATTGGACAAGTTACTTAACATCACTTAGCCTCAGTTTCTTCATTTGTAAAATGATACTAGTAGTCACAGAAATCATGGATTGTATTAGGTGTTCAATAAGTACTGATTTGAAAGTCCCACAAAACTTAGAATTAGAAGCAAACTTATTTTGGGGAACAATTGTCATTTTCAATGGAAGAAAAAATTAAGAAGAAGTATTACATCTTCCTTCCAGTTGTTATTGTAACCTTTCTGGGGGTTCCAAGTTGCTTTGAGTAATTTCATATGCTTGAAGATAGTTAACGGAAAATTTTCATCTTCTGAAAGTGTGGAAGATGCCTTGAATTCAAAGTGGAAGCGATATCCTGATGCTGTTTATATGTAGGTTGTCTTGTTTGTGCAAGTGCTTTATGTATTTAATAATAAAAATAATTTTAATAGGTAATACATTCTCATGGTTCAGACATCAGTACATTATAAGAGAATATTCAGTGGGAAAATCTCAGTCCCGTCATTGCCCTCAGCTGCTCCATTTACACCGACTCCATAATGAACCACTTTTCTTAGTTTCTTGTTTGTCCTTGCAGAATTTCTTAATGCAAAATAAACAAATCTGAGTAATTATTACCCCCTTATCATAGAAGATAACACAATATGCAGAGTTATATATACTGTCCAACACTGTACTTTTCTCATGTTTAACAGTGTATCTCGAATATCTTATAGAGAGCTCCATGGTTATTTTTTTCTGGTCACTTTTATTAAGGACTACTTGATATACAATGAACTGCATTTAGTTTAAGTGTATGATGTGATGAGTTTCGATAATTGTATATACATGTGAAGATGCCACCACAGCTAAGATATAGAATGTTCCCCTGCAGTTTTTTGTTTCATAGTATTTCATTGTATGGATATACCATAATTTTTTAAACCAGTTTTCTATTGATGAGCACTTGGGTGCTGATACAGGAAATTCTGTAATTAATCTTTTTCATACAGTCTTTCTTATGTAAGCAGGTAAGTCAGGATAGATTTCCAAGTGTGATTGCTCAGCCAAAGGGGAAATAAGTTTGGAAAATGTTGCCAATTTGCCCTTCATAGACTTTGTGCCAGTTTCAGCTTCCACTAACAGTGTATCTGTTTGCCTCATCAAGCTAATGAAGTGTTATGAAACTCTGGAATTTTGCCAATTAAGTGGAAAATTGTATTTTAATATAATTTTAACTTGTATTTTTTATATGAGTGAAAGTGAGCGTGTTTTTGTGTGTTAAAGGATAAGGCCATTTGTAGTATTTCCTGTAAAATATCTGTTCATATTCTGCCTCTTTTTCTATTGGATTTTTTTTTCTGTTAATTCCTAGGAATTCTTTATACTTTAGGGAGATTAGCTTTTTCTTTGTAAATATTTTTCCCCAGGTCATTTGTCTTTGGCATTGCAAGAACTTTTGTTGAAGGGTGTTTGTCTAAGATTTTGCTACTCAGGATATCTTCCTAAAAGTTGCTTAGGAATTTATTTTATTTTATTATTCTTTCTTCTTCCTTTCTTTCATATCTCCCTCTTTTCCACTTTCTTTCCTTCCCAGCTCAATTTCTTAAAAAAGGGATTTGAGACATATTGAAGATACTGTATTATTGAACAATATTTAATTCAATGGGTGGATATTATTAATGATTTTAACATATATGATCCTGGTTCATCTATTTTGAAGGCCATGTTTCTGGTATACTGCGCACTGGAGAAAGAACCTGTGCCAATGTCCTTGCCTCCAGCCTTGGTGCCACCATCTAAGAGGAAAACGGTCAGTATATCAGGCCCTATGTGGTTGATCCCCACTTCAGCATCAGCCAAGGAATCTTACCACTCCTTACCACCTGTAGGCATTTTACCTACCAAAGCACCATTAAGACAGGTATAGATTTATCAGTGTTAACTTTAAAAAACAAAATGCCTGGCATTTAACAGTTGATTGCTTGATGAAGATAGAAGGAGCAATCAAAGGGATCAAGATTTAGAGCTCCCTCTGGTTGAATCTGCATAACGTGATGTCCCAGAGAAAACAGAGAGTTAACTGTGTTCAAATTTACTTATTACTTAAAAAGGAAAAAAGTGAAATGGGCATCTTTATAGTCCCACTGACCTATATTTTTCTTCTGTAATTTTCTCTTTACCACAGTGTTTGGTTGGGGGGTGTGATGAAAATGATGCACTGTTGCTGCAGATAGTAGTCATTTGGGGGTAGAATTGTTCAGAATTTGTGACGGATACCGTCATGGGTTGAAAGATACCACCTCAAAGTTTGTTTCACTTTGGCAGAAATTATTTTATATATATATATATGTGTATATATGTGTATATATATGTATATATATATTCATTTTCCCTTGCAGTGGGTTGTGTCACCTGCAGAAAAAGCTAAATATGATGACATCTTCCTGAAAACTGATAAAGATAATGATGGGTTCGTGTCTGGATTGGAAGTCCGTGAAATCTTTCTGAAGACAGGTTTATCTTCTACTTTACTAGCCCATATTTGGTAAGACTTCATTTAAATCGATTTAAAAAACAAATATGGTTTTGAATCAAATCTGGTTTTGTGCATTCTTACTTTTAGGCATTTGTAAATACGAAGCTTTTTGTTTCAGCATTCTTTATTGAAAAATTTAAAACTGAAGATATCTTCTGGATAATGGACAGAAGCTTGGGAATGGGTTACCTAAAGTTTTATAAGATTGACAGTGTCAATTAATTGTTATTAGAATGCTAAAATGCAGCATCTATTTATATCAATTCATTAAACTTAAATTTTTAAGGGAGAAACCAAAACCTGAAATTTGAACTGTCTTCAAGGCATATTTGTATAATTCTGTAGAGTGTACATATATACTTTATACCTTCACATACAAATTACATTCTTGGTCCTTAAAAAAGACAAGCCTTAATGTCTCTAATTCAGTGAGATAATGTACGTGTACGTACATTTGAGTGTGCCAGCTGCCAACCCATGTGACTGTGGCAGAGGTTAACCTGAGGTTTTCAAGGAGAAGCAACCACTAGAAGTGGTACCATATAGTTGCAAAGAGAAACTTAGAAAAAAACAAAGGGACAAGAACCCAAGACTGGGAAGATTATATGCATAACTAATAATAGCTGCCACTTTTGAGTGCTGGGGTCAGCACTATGCTCAGTAAAATGGCAGCTGTTAGGGGTGTGGCAGTATGCGCCCACTTTTTACGTACTTTGTCTATAATTCTCAGTAATCTTGCAAGGTGGATGTTATCTCCACTTTATAGATGGAGAAACTAAGGCTTGCAGAGGTTAGAAAATTTGGCTAAGATCACAAGAATAAATAATTAGAAAAGCTGGAATTCAAGGTTTCTTTGACACAGTAACCTATAGTCTCTCTGTTGAACCATACTGGTTTTTAGTGAATCAAACAGATCACAATTTCAGAAAGCTAATCTTAAAAAAAAAGAAGAAAATAGAATAAAACATTTGCTGTTTTTCTTCAAGTGACTTTGTAAAGCTTTCCAGATTGTTGCTCTTTCTTCACATGTGGTCTCCGTTTGCAGCTGTTGCTCCTGCTTTGACTCATTGATCCTCATATCTTCCCACTCCCAGAGTTGCGGAAGCAAGCTGATGTGGAAATTTTTGCTTGTTGCAGAATTTTGCTAATGCCACTAAATGAACCAAATTTGTTGAAACTTAGGTTTCATTTTTTTACATCTTCTAATGTTGAAATTTTGGGAGTAGACATTGTTGGGATTCTTTGGTCACTATAAGTCTTACTCAGTAGTGGCTGTGAAAATTGGTAAGAAAAGGTACAAAACAAACCCAGATTAGAGGCCCCTGCTCAGCACCAGGATGAATATTACGTTAGTCTTTATCTTTTTTGATTTCTTGCTTCTAACACTGGATTGAGTTTGGGGCAAGCCACAAATTAGTATGACTTTCTTTACTAATTCAAGTGATCATTTTTAAAAAGCTATATAGTCATACTGGATTTTTGGAGTGTTGGTTATGGCATTTATATACTCTGTGTTTATTCGTACAGGGCATTGTGTGACACAAAGGACTGTGGGAAGCTTTCAAAGGATCAGTTTGCCTTAGCTTTTCACCTAATCAATCAGAAGTTGATAAAGGGTATTGATCCTCCTCACATTCTTACACCTGAGATGATTCCACCATCAGACAGGGCCAGTTTACAAAAGGTAAGACAACTTAAAAGAAAACCTTAATGCATTAACAGAAAGGAACGAGTGCTATGTTAGATGACAGACTCGATTTGGGCAGAATAGTGGAACAGTGTATCTGGCTAGGAGCACAGCAATAAACTCTTTGTGGTTTGGTTTGTGACTATAAATATGCTGAATGCATGTATGACATCTTTGAGCTGTCCCTTGTTTACCCTGTCATTCATTACACATGGCAACCACATTTCCAGGCTCAAAATTGGGAAAATGTGGTCTCCCCCCCCCCCTTCGTGGATTTTTCCTGGATTTGTGTATTAATTTTTATGAATAGGGTGTAAAATTTAAAGGAAATTCATAAGAATTAATTATTATATTTCATTTGATGATTCACTCTTACAAAAAAGAATACAAATTTGGAAACAAAATCAAGGAGATTATAATTGCTTGGTATCAGTTTTAAATTTAAAAAAAAAAAAAAAAAAAACAAGAAAAAGTTTATGTTGAAACTGTGTGGTTTTTGCCATATCGATGACCCTCTGTTCCTGAGTACGCAGCTGAATTTCATACCTGCACAACTGGAAAGAAGTTATGCTTTTGGTTTCGGGCCATCAGTATGAATTTTCAAAACTCCATTGGTTAGCCATGTTGTGCCTGGATTTTTCTCTCCTCCTCTAGAAACCCTTCCAAGTATAGTGCATTGGATTTGCATACTCTAGTGGCTATTTGCTGTTAAAAATACATACTCTGAATCTTTAAATTTCTTGTGACCTATAAAGTAATCATTGCTGTGGTGACTCTTCAGCATTATAGGCGTTGTCAAATGTGTGATAACGAGAAAAGCACTCTTTAAAATGTCAGTAGAATATTTTGGTTTTGCATTAATTTTGTCATACAGGTTTTTAAAAAATCCCATTTAAACAAACCTAATGAAAGTCAAAATTTGATTTGTTTCCAAGTTGTCTAAATGGAAATTTATAGCCACCAGGTACAGAAGTTACTTATTTTTAAATGAATTAAGTATTTGATTATTGGCTTTGTGAGTTTTTTGAGGGGGGAACATTTTATGAGTTTTTTGAGATTTCTTGTGATATAGGATGTGGGTTCCCTAAATTGTGGAGAAGGCTAAAAGTGATGCCACCAGAAAGGTAAAGGTTACAAATCTGTGTTTATGTCCTCTGCTGTGACTCTCTTGCAGTTACAGAATGCTGTGTTGTGTCCCCCTTTCTTTTACTTACATGACTGTTTTCCCCCCTTGCTGCCTTCATTTTATACCCATTTAGTGTCCCACCAACACAATTTACAGATATGTCAACTTGCTGAAGCAAATTGTTTGTTCATTGACGTCTCTGTGACATTAGTAGACACTTCAAGTTGTATCTGCTCTACAGAGTTTTTAATATAATAGATTTGTTTAAAGTTTATTCACTAGAGAGGGCATAGACATCCCTGTCTGTTTATGTCAGATATCAGTGCTATTCATTAAAATGGGATTTTTAACACTGTATCTTATCTAACCAAAATTTTTAACCTTAAAAATTAAATTAGCATTTATTTTGTCTGTACAATAATCTCTTTTTATAAGCTGATTTTTTTTTTTTTAGTACTGCATTTTTTTGTAGCTTTGACTAATCCTTTTTTGAATGTTGCTTTCCTTTCTGTGTTTTTTCTAGTTTGGACTATTTTTTCCCTTCTGTAGCACTCTGCTTTTCGCCTTTCTTGTACTGTCAGTTTCTTTACTCTCTCAAGGTTAGAGCTTTACTTTATGCCTTTTTAGCATTACAGTTTTGGGTTTACAAGATAACATTTTGAAGTTAGAGGTTTTTTTATGCAGCAAAGTTGATGCAGAGAAAATACCTAAACAGCATGTTTCTGTCACATGTCTGTTACTTGGTCCTTGTGTGTGCTTTAACTTCCCATTCCCGAGGCTCTCTGATCCACTTAAAATCACCAAAGTGGAATTTTGGGGTGATGTACACAACAGGGTGAGAATATATTTTGAAAGATGAGAACATATTACATTTTTCTGTATATGCCCTTTTTATACTAGATGTATTGTTTGTTTCCTGGTTGCATGTCATTTTATTGCTTCAGTATGGGAGTTTGCTTTTGTGTCAGCAGTTGAATGACCCAAGCTGTGCCCCGACTACAGTACACTAATCTTCCTTCGGAGTCATCTGTGGTATCACCTTATAACTTGTTTGAGGTTAAACTTCACTCTTCTTATAAATGATATTTTTTAATAGTGAATGACTGTCAAATGTGAGTCACTCTTTTTGAGTTAGAATGATAGGAAAGCTGTGGAAGTCATTTCACAAAGGAGACTGAGCCAAGGTAGAAGCAGCTCATTGAGGGGCCATTCATCTTTTTTTATTTTTATTTTTAAAATATATTTATTTTTTGACAGAGGGGAAGAGGAGAGAAACATTAATGTGTGGTTGCCTCTTGCATGCCAAGAGGACCTGGGGACCTGGCCCACAACCCAGGCATGTGCCCTGATTAGGAATCGAACTAGTGACCCTTTGGTTTGCAAGCTGGCACTTACTGCACTGAGCCACACCAGCCAGGGCCACCGGGGCCATCCGTATTTTAACAGCATCTTCTGTTGAGGAAGTTAATTACAAGAATAACTTAAATGTATAAAATATGAACTTTGTAGAATGACTCTGCATGTATTATTTATTTCGTTTAATTTTTAAAGTGGGCAGGGCAGAAATTATTTCTCTGTTTTACTGAAGATCATGCAGCTAGTAAAATTGCAGACCCCAAAATAAATCCAGCTAGATTTTCTAACTGCAAGTAACATTCAGAGGCCAATTTTGACACTTTCATTATTGAAGGAGAAACATATGTAAAGGATGTGATATATGAAGATAGTTTAATATATGGTGATAATAATATTTACTATGGAACATGCTTGAGCAGTTGATTTTACTTTAAATAGACACGAAAAGTATTTAACAAAGGTAAACATTTGTTGAATAAAATTAACCACCATTGTAATTCTAAGACTCAACAAATAGTTGTGTACTTTGTGGCACATGATAGAGATACAAATAAATCACCATTCATCTCCACAAGAAATACACACTTCAGTGGAGGAATTACTTTATAAATCTGATACCAGCTGTACTACAAGTTCTGGACAGGCTAGAATCAAGTGACAAAGACATTGGGATCTGAAGTGATGGTACATAATCTAGAACAATAGCTTTTAGAGAATTTAAGGGAAAATGTCTTAGTACATAACTGTGTGAATTTAAAATTGTACTAGATAGGGTGTTCTTAAATAAATTAAAATTGTTGGTAATGCCATAAAAAATGTAATACCCTATATCCATGTAGTACTGTTAAACATTTTAAATGCTTTGGCATATATAATTTTAGAGTAATAATGTATAATTGTGAACTTTTTGTTTTTAGAACATCATAGGATCAAGTCCTGTTGCAGATTTCTCTGCTATTAAGGAGCTAGATACGCTTAACAATGAGCTAGTTGACCTACAGAGGTATGTAAAGTAAAATTATTACAGCTGACTATATAAATACTTCTCTCTCTCTCTTTCTTCTCTTTCTTAGTAAATACTACTTTACTTGGTTTAGAACCATGGTTCTTCAATTGGGAATTGGTGTACATTATTTCATCAAATCTCAGGCAACCTTTAATTGCAGGAGGCACTGTATTTCTCTGTACCACTAAAAAAAAAGAAAATTCACTAAAAAAAGCCAAATAAACAATGGCTTGCCATCAGCTGTTAGATACTATTTGATTTCAGACAGTGAAAAATTTGTATCTTAGAATGAATGAAATATAGTGTTCCTCTAACTTTAGATATTTGAATAACATACTAGAAAAACATGTTTAAGAGCACAATCTATTTAGAACGTGAATTATAAGACTAGCTTGTGTTCCACTTTGTGGAAGAAATATTAAATGCAGAGACCATGCCAAGAGCTTTCATAGCTGCTATCCCATTTGATCCTCTCAAAAGCCTTATGGCTTGAGATAGATGTTTATTGCTTCTGTTTCATAGGTTAGGAGTATAGATGCTTAGAGAGGTTATATTGGTGAAAATCATACAAATCTGTGAACTGTAGAACCAATACCTAATCTCAGGACTTCTTGATTTGGAGTAAAATCTCCTTTCTTTGCATAGGTACCGTGTAGAACTGTCTAGAATACAGTTAGATTTGATTCTAATTACAGCAGGTACTCTTGATATTTCCTTAATTTTCTTTTTCCTTGGAAACTTTATGGTAATACTCATTGTAAAAATAACCTCCTCCTAAAATTACTTTTGTTTAAATCCTTACCAGAGGACATACTAATTTTTTAGAGAGAGAGGAAGGGAATTGGGGAGAGAGATAGAGAGAAACATCCATGTGAGAGAGAAACATCAGTTGGTTGCTTCCTATACACACCCCAGCCCAGGAACAAACCTACAACTTAGGCTGTGCCCTGACTGGGAATCAAACGTATGACCTTTTGATTTACGGGACATTGCTCCAACCAGTGGATCCACACCAGCCAAGGCTAAAATTACTTTTTTAAAAGTGAGACTTTTTCCATCTATAAGGCATTGTATTTAAATATCACTGCATTTACACAAACCCCCTTCTTTACCTGGACAACACTTTGATGCAGATAATGACTGATACTTTATTTTATTGATGGTATTTAGACATAAGGGAATTAAATAATTTATCTGGATTGTATGGCAAGAACTTGGTAATGATCTTTCCTCATCCATGAGACTGTATTGAGATTGCTGCAGAGAAACTTGGTTGTGATTTTTTTTTCCCATCACAAGAGGGAACTCAACCCAGGCAAACTTAAGTGGGAGTGAATTTGTTGACTTGTGAAAGTAAGACCTCTTAGAGGTAGTGGTGGCTTATGACATAACTTTATACTGGGGCTCAAACCATGTAATCAATTCTCTTGCTCTCTCCATTTCTGGTTTCCACTCCTACTGGGTCGATCCATTTTCAGATGGATTTTCTGATTATGTTGTCTGGGTGGCTGTAGCACTCCCAGCCTCATGTGCTTACAATTTCCGGTCTAGTGGAGTACCTCTCTTCTGGCAGTTCCTGTACAAGTCCTAAGATTCAACCTGATTGGGCTGGCTTAGCATCCTGACTACCCTGAAAGAATCAGTGGCCAGGGATGTATATAGTTTGATTTTTCACAAACTCTGTCCTGAGAGCGGTGAGTGGTAGTTTGCCACCAACACCACATGAGTTGGAGAGGGAATTCCCATGTGAAAAGTCTGCAAGAGAGAGATAAAAATTCTGGAGAGGTAAATGTCTGCTGAAGACAGTATGGCTTTAAGTCACCAGTAATTTCAGTGGTCAGCATTGTTGAATAATATGACTTGATATTCTATAAACTTATTCTGGGTCTTTTTAAATGTCATTGCTTAGTTTTAAGCATACCTACCAAATTCTTATTTTCTATTCAAAAATTGGCCTTTGCCTATTACATAAAGCCTCTAATATTGGAATCCTGGAAAGTAAAAACAAAACAAACAAAAAAAAAACACCCTTGAGTATCATATAGTCCCACTTTCTTAATCGTGGAAAAAACAAATCAAACCCAAAGTCACACATCAAGTCAGCAACCATGCTGGCTGGCACCCAAACCAGGTTGTGTAAGTTCATCTGTTTTCTTTCTATTAGATATTATATAAGTGTGACTCTAATTAAGATTTAATAACATTTACTTTGGTTCAGAATAGGAGAAGTAAACGTTTGATTACTGAGTCTGTAATAGTGTGTAGACTTTTCATTTTCATATGGTCCATTAACATTTTTTGCCTTTTATGTAGTATACTAAATAGTTTTTAGATTTGAAAGTACTTGTCTTCTATGCCTCTCAGGCCTATGAAAATGGATACATACCCCAGTGTTCTAGGACTTGCTTGAGTTCATCAGTTGTATTTAACATGTGAAATGTTCTGTTGTGAGTTTTAATAGGCAGTAGAGCATTATACATAAAATGTTCTTGCCAGTGCAGACATTTGCAATTCTTAGTTATTTTGGTCAATTGAGGTTTCATTAACTTCTAGAAACCCTAATGTTAAATTGTACTAGAGGCTGTCTTGTTTAGTGAATCACAGCTAACATAAAAAGAACATATCTAACATTTTGTGACTGTTTTAGTTAAGAAAATGATAGACCTCCAAAGCTTCATTAGGTTTTTGGTTGTAGTCATATTTTATAAATGTGCAATACATTATATGTGATTTGACATTTGTGAAAATACTTTCCCTAGGCTTTTATTTATGTGAGATCTACAATGTAGGCAGACTTCCATCATCTGTCAACTCCATTAACATCATAATCAGACTCATGTACCCATGCTAAAATTGATTGTTAAAATTCAGTTTTATGCATGTTTGTATTAGGTCACTAATTCCTTTAACTTTTGCTACATAGGGATTTAAATACATCAATCAGACTAAATTAGTGTGATATTTTTAACTTAAGAAGGAAAAGTAATGATTGTAATATATTAATCTTAGCAAATACCTGAATCTCTCACCTGAGCTCAAGACCTATATTTTTCATTGCCTAGCAGTGTTTTCATCTGAATCTCCAGTAGGAGGTGACTTTCTAATCTTTCCCTGCCCACTGTCTTTGTCTCTTTTATTTCCCTTTCTCAGTGATATCACTATTCATCTAATCACTCAGGCTACAAACCTGAGATTGTTTCTTCCTTTCATCATTATCCCCCTATCTTTGAAATGTTTCTTGAAATCATTCCTACCTTCTCATCTTCTTTGCCTAATTAACTCATCCTTCATTTTTTCTTAGATATCATTTCCTCCAGAAGGGGAAGCCTTCTCTGACTACTTTATGTCCCAGCCCTGTACCTGTCAAATCTTGTGTAATAGCCTATTGTACATTGTTTTTATATTTGCACTTGTCATAACATTAACTGTACTTTGTTCTAATTATCTGTTTTATTTGGCAAAATAAAACTAGACTATGTACTTTTTTAAGCATAGGAACTATTTGCTTGTTCACTGTTGTAACCCTAATGCTTAGCTTATATATATAACAGATGAGAAAATAATTGGCTCATTGTTGAAATCTGCCCCTTTTTTTCTTTTGTTTACATCTTCATTTTAGCATTTATCTATTATCTGCATCACTGTTATAACCTAGTTAACACTCTGCTTTGAGCTTCTTGACCACCCTACCTCCACTTGACCTATGAAGAGCAACTCAGATCCTTTAGTGATTTCCCATTCCCGACTAGATCCAGTTTACTTTTCTGAGTATGGCATAAAGGCTCTTCCCTTGTGGTGTTCCCTTGGCATCCTGATCATTCTTCTGTCTTAGCCACCTCCCACAATAAAGTAGAATCATCTCCTGATAGCACTGTAAACTTTTTTGAGGGTAGACATGGTATGTTTGCTCTTGTACTCTCAGGGTTCAGGTAGTGTTCTAATCTATTTCAGTTTTATCCCTTTTCTCCAGCCACATGGTGGGTAGGCTTATTACCTCTCACCTCAATATGCCACTGTGTTTTAATAATTCTTTGCCTCTGATCCTGCTGTTCCCCTTTGCCTGAGACACCTTTTGCCTTACAAATGTTCACTCATGCTTCAAGGTTCAGCTTAAATACCATCTCCTTAGTGAAACCTCTGAAAGGTTGATTGCTCATTGCTCTTTCCTTTCTACTTCTAGAGACTTTAGGGTTTTATAATACTACTCACCACATTTTATTGTGATCTTTTTAAAAATATGCATTAAAAAATCTGAACTCCTTCAGGTCAAGATCCGTGTTGTATTTATTTGGATAGGTTAACAAATAGACACACACATTGCCTGAAACCATAGAATCTCCGTATAGGTTATTTAGTTGGTTGAATGAAGAAGTCAGAGTTATGTTATAAGTATTAGAATATTTCCCACATTTAATTCCTACAGTTTATGGCACTCTAGAGGCCATATGTTAAATGATGAAATAAAGCAAAACAACTCAATAATAGCTTTTTTTTTGAAGATATAGTAGAGGATTTTGTTGACAAAAGGATTTTAATCTTCACAGAGAATTATGTTAGTGGGCTGATTTTTCATATTTTGACTATGTTTGTTTCAAAGAGCTCCTTTGAAAATCTGATGAAGACTGTTAGACTTTGCCCAGGAAAAAAAAATGTTTATCTGTGTATACCATTTTGCATTTATTTCAGGAGTTCTTAGGCCCTTAAAAACTATCCATGAAACCAGTTTCAAGAACCCTTGCTCTGAAAGTTAAATGGCTCACTTGTCAGTGATAAGGCAAAATGTACTGAGCAATTGCTTCATTCACTTAGTGTGGTGGTGGTGAATTATGCTGAGCAGCAGTTAACATTTGTTTGTCTTCTACCAGCTTCTTCTTCCTTCCTGTCTCTGTCCTTTTAGCAAGAATATCAGGAAGTAAAAGCTACATCCTGTCAGGCCAGTTGTTATCCTGATCTGGGGCCAGTAGATGGGATAGATAATTACAATAATGGTTGTTAGGCATTGTGCTCTGCCTGCTTTATATAAATTCTCTTACTCAGTTCTTTCAGTGTTGCTAAATTATAAGTAGTTTTATCTCAGTTTTTCAGATGAGGAATGGACAAGTCTTCTTTTCTAAGAAGCCTTCCCTGATGTCTATCTCAGCTCAGAGAGCACTCAATTTCCTTCTGTAGGAACACTTAACAATACTGGGTTATGCTTCTTTCCACAATAGACTCTGAGCTCTGTGTGATAACACAGAATGTCTCTAATTTGTAATAAAGCAAATACAGTGTCATATTTTAGAGCCTGGGCTTTCTAACCAGTTTGCCCAGTTTGACCCCTGACATGACTTAGACAAGTGACTTAGTTAATTATTTGCACTTGAGTTTCTTCATCGTAAAGTGCAAATATGAATAATACCATGTAAAATACCCGGTCATTTCTTGGAACATGGTGCCTTCTCAATACATGTTAGTAATCATCATCACCTTCATCATCATCATTCCTAATACCAGCTCAGCACTTACAGTGCAGGACTGACTGAGTAGGTGCTCAGCAAACATTGGCCAGAGTAGCTGAATGAGCACTCTTTCCCTAGTTGAAAAGAAACAGGAACTTTGTATCCAGGATCTATATTCCTAAATATATAGATCTCTACCTCAATTATATTTGAGAGCTGATTTAAAAATATAAATACACACGCACACATACATATATACACACATACATATATGTATATATATTTAAGGCAGTGTTAGCATATGGTTTGAATTTGTTTTAATTATGTTTTTGGTTTAATTTAGTTGAGATACCTTTAGAAGGTATTAGCTCTGGGGAAAGCATTGCTTATATTATTGGATCTGGAGCTCTTTTGTTTATATAATCCAACCTAATCTGTTCCTGGCCCTGTAGAGATCTGTGGTACTGATACTTGATCATGACCACCTCAAGAATGGTGTTACTAGGGGGGTGGGAATGGGAGGGAGTTGGGGAGGGCTGGGGCAGTGGGCTGGGATGGGAGTAGAAGACAGAAAACTGTACGAGAACAACAATTAAAAAAAAAGAAAAATATTTCTAAGAGAAAAAAAGAATGGTGTTACTGATTGAGTTATTGAAGCATGAGGTTGTAGTGTGCATTTGGTGATAAGGAAGCAATTTAATTCAGTTTCACATAAAGTGGTGCAACATTTAAAACCTCTGAGATCTTTATATCTTCATGTGGCTTTGAGTTACTGTCTAATAGCATCCTCTTATTTCAGTCTGAAAGACTTCCTTTAGTATTTGTGGTAGCATGGGTTTGATGGTGATGAAGTCACTCACTTTTATCTGGGAACATCTTAATTTCTTCATTTAAATTTTTTTATTTTTCAATTATATTTTACATTCACTATTATTTTGTATTAGTTTCAGGTATACAGCATAGTGGTTAGATAATTGTATGCTTTACAGAGTATTCCCCCAATATTTCTAGGACTCACCTGGCACCATACATAGTTATTACAATACTATTGACTATATTCCCTATGCTGTACTTTACATCCCCATGGGTATTTTGTAACTACCACTTTGTACTTTTTAATCTAACCTTCAACATTTTCATTCACTCTCCTCTGGGAACCATCACTCTGTTCTCTGTCTCTGAGTCTGTTTCAATTTTGTTTGTTTATTCTGTTTTTTAGATTCCTAGTTTAAGTGAAATCATATGGTATTTTTCTTTGACTGACTTATTTCACTTTGCATATTATCCTCTATGTCTATCTATGCTGTCACAAATGGTAAGATTTCATTCTTTTTTATGGCTGAGTAATACGTGCATATATATGTACTACAATAATTTTATCCACCTGATGGGTACTGGGATTGTTTCCATATCTTGGCTATTATAAATAATGCTGCAATGAACATAGGGGTACACATGTTCTTTCAAATTACTGTTTTGGGTTTATTTGGATATATACTCAGAAGTGGAATTGCTGGGTCATAAGACAGTTCCATTTTTAATTTTTTGAGGACCATCCATACTGTTTTTTATAGTGGCTGCACCAATCTGCATTTTCACCAGTTATGCATGAGGGTTCTCTTTTCTTCATGTCCTTGCCATCACATGTTTCTGGATTTATTGATGATAGCCATTCTGTCTTTTTGTGGTTTTAAGTTGCATTTCTCTGATGATAGCGACTTTGAGCATCTCTTCATATGTCTATTGGTTTCTGTATGTCCTCTTTGGAGAATTGTCTGTTTAGGTCCTCTGCCCACTTTTTAATTGGATTGTTTGTTTTTTGGTGACTCCTTGCAAAGGCATGAGCTAGGCAGGGCTGGTGACAGGGAGTTGGGAGGGTTGGGCTGTTGTATTTCTCCAGGCTGATGCAGTTTGGAGGGGAGTGCTTGATCCAGGGAAGATGGCATCTGTTGGCGGTGTGGGAGAGGGACTCAGCAGAGGGACCCTGGTGGCTGTCCCTTCAGCTCTCTACATGGAGCTGTGCAACCCAGTCTGTCCTTGAAGGACTTTAGTTGGTTGCGATCTGCCCTCCCTGCACCGGAGTCTAGGGTGCGCTGGCCATTTAAGAGGACACCTGGGTGTGTAGTGAACTCCCATCTCTCCCTGGTGGACAGAATCCCTGATGGTTTTTATAGTGAGGTATTATGTCCTGTGATGGAGCCAGCATTTGAATTCCGACTGTTCTACTCCAAGTCTTAGACTTTGAAAGCCATATGTAAAAAATATATATATATATAAAAGGAAAAGAAAACCATATAATGAATTTCTAATAGTAGAGAGTTGGATTATTGTTAATATGTAGACAAGATTTTGTGGGTAGAGATTGCAGTGATTACATAGCCTGTGTATTAGATCATTTTTGAAACTTTTTTGTAACTCATAATTCCTTTTAAAAAGCTTAAAAATTATTCCATCAATGTTATTTAAAATAAGTAATGTTAGTATAAGTAAAAAGCAACCAAAGCATAGGCTGGAAGACTACCTTTTTCCCTAATTACATGCCATCTTGTACATTTGCCTCGCATATCTTAGGATGGTAGAGATATTAGCATCTGTATAATGAAAACTAGGAAAATGAAAGTTTGTGTGACCTGATTTGAGTCAACAGAACTTATTTCACGGCAGAGCCAAATTAAGTTTCCAGTTCTCTAGTTTTAGTCCTATTTTTCTTACTTTCCATAAAACCCACATGCCTTACTGAAGACAATATAATGGGAAGAGCATGCTTTTTTGTGTGTTTGCTTGTTAGATTCATTGGCACTTAAGCTACTTAATAATAAGATCATCTTTGGTGTTATATAATAAGTCTTAGGATGGAAAAATATAACTTCATGTTTTTCACGACTTTCTAGTTTTCAGTTGGTTTCTAGTTTTTATTGTTTTCCAGCTGGAAAATAATAGATGCTTCTGTTTAGGAAAAAAGACATAAAACTGTATCTGAAAGGACTTTGAGGCAATTTAATCCTGTTTTTCTGAAAAGGTTGGTACTATGTAAACATTAAGGCAGATGACTCATTCCCTCCTCCCCATAAACAGCGCCTAGGTAAATGGAAGTGAATTGCAAGAACTCCAGGTCCTCAGGCTGACCGTCCTTGTGAATAGTTTTTAACTGCTTGATAGTGGGTTTATAAAGTTATCAACTTTAGTCTTTGAAAGCCTAGCTTGGGCTTTACTGTCCTTGCTGGTTCAGACACTAGTTTCCACAGAATCGGAACAGTCACCCTTTGGAACACCAGGGATGGCTCTATCCCTGGCCTTTCTGTGTGGCTTTGGTATTCTTGAATCCCTCAGGTTGAACCAGCGTCTTGGAATACACAGTCTATGATAGAGGATGTGCAGGATCATTTCATTTCCCTTTTCTGGGATTTACTGAAGGGAGTAGCTTTTCCTGTCATGACATCCAAGATGAGCACTACTCTGGGAAAAACACTCATATACCTGTATTTGAAATATATCTTATGTCTGTCTTATCCACATATATTGGGTAGACTTCTTAGGAAACTGCATGTAAATATTTTTTTATTGTATAGAACCTTGAAATAATAAAAATTTTAAATCACTAATATTAAACAGAATGCTTTGCATTAGTTATGCATCCATCACCTTTAGAAAAATATGTGCTAATTTGAGCCCTGATGGGTGTGGCTCAGTGGATTGAGCACCAGCCTGTGAACCAAAATGTCACTGGTTAAATTTCCAGTCAGGGCACATGCCTGGGTTGCTGGCCATGTCCCCAGTTGGGGGCATTCAAGAGGCAACCAGTTGATGTATCTCTCACACATTGATGTTTCTCCTTCCCTTCCTCTCTCTCTAAAAATAAATAAATAAAGTGTCTTTTAAAAGAAAAGAAAAATATGTGTTAATTTGAAAGAGAGGAAAATATAAGAAATATGGCCAAGCATCTTTAGTGCACCCAAATGTGTTTAGATAGTTTTACTTGTCCAGAATGAGAAGGATAGCTAGCAGGGGTATGCAGTCTGTGGCCGGTGGGCTGCATGCAGCACAGGATGGCTGTGAACAAAGCCCAACACAAATTTGTAAATTTACTTAAAACGTTATGAGATTGTTTTGTGAGTATGTGTGACAATGTATTTAATATGTGGCCCAAGATAACTCTTTTTCTTCTGGTGTGCTGCAGAGACACCAAAAGGTTGGACACCCCTGCTAGAGGTTAAGAGTCTATGGAGTCAATGAGGAAATTATTTGATTGTCAGTCTGATTTTCAGGACAGAATTTCAGCTATATTTTTTTATAGAAAGCAATATAACTGGCATTTTTTTTTTTAAGTTTTCAGTTTAGGAATATATGTTATACTCCTTGGTTTAAATAATAAAAGGAATTATGAAACCAGAATTTTCCTAGATAAATGTAGATCAAAAGTTAAATTTGATTTCAGTATTAAGAAATTAGTGCCTCAAGATTCCTATATTTTATTTAGTTGGGAGTTGTTTTCAAGATATATTTGTAGACATTACCACTATTCCCCACTCCTCCCACACCCAAAATTTGTAAAGAGAAATTTGTACTTTCTAAGCATCCTTCATTTTACCCAAACATAGACTGTGTTTGCTTGTGAGAGCTGAGAGTCCTTTGTAATGTTTTCCTTTTTCACCAAATGAGCTTCTTTCTTTTGCTCTCCCACTCGCCACTTGTGTGTCAGCTTACTGCCTTCCTGCTGCCCTGTTTTTGTGCACATACTCTTGATCTTCTCTGCAGACACAGCCAGTAAAGCAGTTAACAGCGGAGCAGAAGGGGTTGAGTACAAACACACATTAGTGTTTGTAATGCTGATCTATGATACCATGTAATGTTTTCTATTATTGTTATGTACTATCAGAAACCAGGAACTGAATTGATATTGACCTTGTGTGGATTGCATCTGAGGATCTGGGGGGGGAGGGGCTAGTTTCTCATGTGACTTATCTCTAACATGCTGCAGCCAGACTGAGAACACTCTTCTGCTCGTGTATGGGGGAAAGAAAAATCTCTAAGATTGAGCTGGCAGAATTGGTAGGGCATACTTAGATTTTTCTATTTTTCAACTTTACATAATTTTATAAGGATTGGTTGTGAGGTTGATCTTTGCATAATAACTAGATTGAGGTATGGAAGGAACAGGCTGCTGCAATGATTCATATGGTAAGAGACTGTTGAAAATCTCAGCAACATCATGACCCACATTGCGACCCATCCGAGAAACAGTTAGTGAGCTCCTTGGCTGTCTCCAGTGTTTAAAAGTAACAGTACATGTATAGCTTTATTGTGCTTTTTTTTTCTCCAATGCAGATCTTAAAAACATTGTACCTATATATCCAAAACAGTTGAGTTTTGTCCATATTTAAAATCTCACCCCAAAAAGGTGAGAAATATAAATGTAGAATGTAGTTGCCCCTTAAGTGTCTCCTTTTCTCACTTTCCTGTATGCTACAGTTTAATGGAGCCTGACCTCGTGTCTGAGATGAAACTGAAATACGGTCATGAAGCTCCAGGGGCAGCTCTGCAGTACTGTTCTGGAGGACTTCTTGAATGCCTGCTTCTGTTCTTCATGTTGCCTTTTTTAACCTTTCCTCCACCCCAAAATGTATTACCGCAGAATTCTATGGCTTTTTCTCTCATTTTGTAGAAAAGAAAGTGAAGGGAGCAGTGTGTGTGTGATTTTAGTACAAACAGCAGTTAAATTTATTATATCAAAAGAAATAGCTTCATTTTGTAATTCTGAATCTAAGATTACTTAAGATTCATGTATTAGGAATCCCACTCTTATGGATAATGTATGAATTTAAATAACGATGTTTCAAAGTAAAAGGGGTTCCTAGCATGTTTCATCTGAAGAATAGAAAGATAAATGCTAATGCTACATTGTTTTTTGTATTTGGTCAGTTGGGATTGATCAGTGATCTAAAATAGCTTTTTTTAGCAGATGTACTTGCTAGAGCAAATGGCCTGTGTATTGGCAGTCCTTCCATTTTCTCTGTATTTCATTCTCAAATTGGTACACACTAGTGATTTAAGGGGACATTAACACTTCAGTAAATGTTAATATTTGACTGTTTCTATTAGCCATTTTCATTTAATTTAACAGTTGTACTTAAGGGTTAAGGTTACAGAGCTGATGCAACTCCTCCTTTTTTTCACCAGCAATTTTCATTGGACAGCATTTCCATAGCAACAGTGAGATCAGTGAATCCTGAATGTTTCATTGATTATTTTTCTCCTCTTCCTTTTTTAATCTATTCTCTTTTCACCACATTTTAGTGAGAGATTTGATATTTTTTTTAACAACCAGAGCTTTATATTGATTTATGTTCCATAAATAATTAAAAGAGGGTAGAAAAATCTGCTCTTCATTTAGAAATTGAATGTTTCACTATGTATTTAAAAAGCGATTCAGGATTAGGAGGATGGATAACCATACCGGCTATAGCTGATGTTCTCAAATATTCTTGCATTGTTTGCTGGTCTTCTAGGGAAAAGAATAATGTGGAACAGGACCTTAAGGAGAAAGAAGATACTCTTAAACAGAGAACAAGCGAGGTTCAGGTACGTGAGCTGTGAAATTCAGTATTCCATTTCTGACTTAGGAGAATTTATTTTAAAGGTATAGGGTCATTTACTATGTAATGATTGTGGTGTTGGCAAATAGATCAAGGAATACCTATTACATATGTGATCTAAATAGTTGTCTTTTGTAAAACGACTGTTTTTCTCTGAATTCTGGCCTGCAGAGATCACACCGCAATGAGAAAGCATTATTTTTCATCATAATTTCTAGTTTTAATCGTAATTTCTAGTTTTGAAAGTATTTTAAAGTTAATATTTACCTGCATATTATATCATTAAAAGTAAGTTTGACTGACTTGCAATATAAATAGTATTACACAAGTAAAATTAAATGAGAGAACTTATCATCATCATCATCATCGACATCATGAAAATGCAAATTGTTTTTTCATAGGCGTGAGATTTTTGTTATCCAGGAGACCTACTATTTTAAAGGACTATTTCTCATGATACCGGTGGGGGAAATAATATGGAATAATTTAAAATAGTATTTTATAAGTTGCTTAGTAGCCAGGTTATCTTAAACTTTGGCATAAAGAGATTTGATTCATTTTCTCTAGGTGCTGTGTTAAGTAGCTTCATTTCACAAACAAAATAGAAAAGACAATAAAACTTCAGTTTCTGATGGGGAAATGACACAAAAAGGGTTATTTCAAGCATTAAAAATACAGAAAATCAGGCAGTGTTGCAGTTAGAACTGTAAGCATTGCATGTGACTGTTCCTGGGGCATGTTTCCTGAATGCTGCATCAGTGCCTACATGAGGTTGGGTGTGAAAGCACTGGGAGCAGCTGCCAGCAAGAGCTCATGGGTGGGTATTTCTTAACATGTTACTTGTATGTTTGACTTCCCTGCTTTTCGCAGTTTTAAATGAGTGAAAGCTCTAAATTGTTAGATGCATTGTTTTGTTTTGATGTGGGACATTCACCAGATTGTCTACCAGGTGGACTGTGCCAGGGTGGGGAGAATGATTTACTGAGGAATTGAGGAAGAAGGCAGAGAGACTTCTTGTTGGAAGTTGGTGCTCAGATTGGAAGACTGCATTTATTACATGCACTGGAATTTTCTAAAGGTGGTACAGAAGTCAAGAGTTCATCACTAATGTTTTTCTCTTTGTGGTAGTGAGATGGGGGGGTTACTTCAGTTACATTATTTTTATGCAATTTTTGAGGTTCTTAAATGCTGAAAATAGTTTAGGAATGGAAGATAAAATAATCTATAAAGTTTTATCAATCTGAAGAAATATAGTTACTGATATAATCTTTGACAGCTTCTAAATTTAACCAGATAATGTTTCAAAGTATGAAATTTTTTTTATGATGGACAATGTATCATTTGTGTATATTTGTCTGCATCTTTAGAGGATGTGAATTTAAATAGCCTCAAATAATAAAATCCAATTTTATTGAATTTTAGCCTATAGGAACTTTGTTCCTTTTAGGCTAAATGGGCTATCCTTGAATATTTGATTTCTTTTAATTATAGTTTTGTTGTCAGTCAAAATTGCTTCTTGATTTGCTTATCTTTTTTTTAAGATTTTATTTACTTATTTTAGAGAGAGGAGAAAGGAGGGAGAAGGAGAGGGAGAGAAACATGATGTGCAAGAGAAACAGCGATCAGTTGCCCTTCTCATGCCCCCCAACTGGGGACTTGACCCGCAACCCAGGCCTGTGCTCTGACCAGGAATCGCACTGGCAACCTTTTGGTCCACAGGCCAGTGTTCAATCCACTGAGCCACACTGGCCAAGGCTATCTTTCTTTACTTAGTGGTGATAGTAAGGTATGTGTTAAACCTAAGCTTTGCTAAGTCCAAATGTGTGATTGGCATAGGAAGTCTAAACTGTTGCATTTTTGCATTGGGTGCTATAACTAAAAGGCATCTTGGAGCATGGTTAGCACAAAACAAGTTGTAGCTGTCAAATATAAGTTCATTGAAAAGAATATTGGATTAAAACTTTGTATTAGTGCATTCATTACTCATTCCATTCCAATACAGGTGTCTCTGTATTATCCATGGTAATGAGACACTAGACTATGATGATATGGATAATTGACATCTACGAATAATTAAAACTTTTCATTTTAGTGATCATTTTCAATTTTCTGAAGCACAGGACAACTTATCAGAAATGGTAATATGTAGACTTCATTACCTATTGAGTTAACTCTGATTTACCCATGGTAATGAAGCACAGACTAGTAATAACATGGATAATTAAAATCTGTTAAGTAATTGCAACTCCTAGTACTTATTTTCCAATTCTGTCAAAAGGCAGTTTACTGGAGCTGTTAATAGATAGCAGAACGGGAGAATGTGTACTTTACTGCTTCTTTCTGACTGCTTTCCTAATGTAGATGCTAATGAGAAATGCCAGCCTGAAGGCATCAGGGGAGAAGGGAATTTTGACCTAACAGTGAGTGTCTGCCTAATCCAAAAATGGCTTTTCTGAGTGCTCTTGCTTTTCTCTATATTTATAAAGTCACAGAAAGTTACTATATGAGCTCACACCTCAAGCCAGTTACCAAATTTTCATATATAAAGCCCCTTCATGTGTGAACCAAAGTGCCAAAAGACTAGTTTTTTTTTTTTTTTGCGTTTATATAGTCTTCCTAATTCAGTAAATTAGAAGATCTGCTACATAATTAAATTCTAAATGTTTGTTTCCTGTCTGTAGTACCATGAACTACATATTGAAAATTTTCAGTTCAAGATTTTTTTCTTGAAAGCCAAACCAGTGATTAAGTTCAAATTTAATTTTATGAGATGACCAGTCTTAACTCACATGAGGTACTCTAGCAGTGTGGAGGAATTAGGCCTGAAGTGATCTGAGGGTAACAGGCTCTCCAGCATTATTCTGTCACTGATGTTTATGATTCGGGCTTTGTTGTCCTTATTGTTAAAAGAAGAGACCTATATTTTTTCCTGCCTTAAACTGCCTATGTACAATTGCCTTAAAATTTTTCTTCTGAGTAGTTAACAAATATTTAGAAATTCACCTTCATTGTATATTTTCTTCAGTTTTACCTAGAAGTTTATAGGAACAACTTGGTATCAGACAAACTTGAATTTAATTCCTGGTTCTGGCTTTTCTAGGTTTTTGGTCCTAAGTAAGTAACTTAACAACTCTACACATTAGTTTTATCTTCTGTGACATGGGATAATAAAAATCCCTAGTGACGTGGACGGGTCCGTGGCATTATGGATGAGACACGAGACAAATTCACACAGACTACCAAGTACTATGGAGGAAAAGGGACACCACAGCCACTCTCTCAAGGGGAGAGCACCTTTACCCTTGCCTTGATAGGCTTTTGTTGCTTTTCTGGGCACATTACATGATGGTCCTCATTTACTTTGCACAGGTACACTTAACATGGTTACCTTTTATAGAAAACAAAGGAGAGGATGCTGCTAATCATATCACAGAAGAGGGATATTTGCAAATGCAAAGGGAAAAGTGGTTGAACTGGTTACACTCATCCTTGGAAGGTTTAGCATGGATTTTAGGAAGTTACTTTAAAGATATACAGTAAATGTTTGCTGCCTCAATTCAGGGTAAGGGACTTTTAGCAAAAAGCAAGTCTCAAAGCAGCCTAGGTACAATGCAGGTCTGATTCCTCACAGGAGAACCTGTTCGTGGTTGTGGGCCCTGTGCATCAGACCTCGCTTTCCACTGGCCTTTCCGAGTGTGAGCTGGGCCCATGCCACACAGAATGGTCTCCTATACCTAACACTTAGAGTTGCTGAAAGACTAAGATGAGATAATGCAAGTAAAGTAGCTTACAGAGCGACCAGCACAGAGTCAAAGTTCAGTAGGTACACTGATTAGTAGTGGTATTCTGCGCCCTACTCTCTCCTCCTTACCTCCCTTCATTTTTGAGCTCCACATTAGGCTGTCTGTATATAGTACTCACCAGCTAGAAAATTCATTCATTCATTCATTCATTCATTCATTCATTCATTCCACTATTGCTGTCACTTTAGCTACCAGCCTGTTTTTCTCTGTTTTTATTGCTTTGTGTGGCCATTTTTTCCCTTCCTGTCCTTTCATTAACCTTATTTAGTCTACTGTACTTTAATTACCACTATGCTTTCATTTTTCTCCTTAGGACCAGCAATAATCTTAAGACCAGATCTGCTGGTTACTGCTTTCTGGGATTGCACTGTCCTAGATGTTCTTCTGCCTCTCTGACCCTTTGCTTCTGTTTCTTTTGCCAGGGACTGACTGACACACACTTTCCTCCCCCACTTCCTCCTTTTATATACCCTTGTCATCCAGATGCTGATGACTCCCAAGTATTTATCCAGCCCTCTCTTCTCCTGAATACCAGTCTCATCTCTCCACCTTAGCATTTTTGTGTTTATCATTTCAAAGTTGATATGTCTAAAATGAGTCTCATTGTTTTGAGAAAAAAGGCTTCAATTTTGGACTTTCTTATTTTTACCAGTGTTTTTCTTTCTCACTGGCTGCCACCCTTATCACCTAACATCTAAAAATGTAAAGGCAGAGCATAAGTGTTCACCCCATTCTCTTTCTGCCTTTCTTCCTAAACTAATTTCAGTATCATGACTGTCATAGGTGAAAATGCTTACCGTTGCCCACCGCCACTGTTAATGCTGGGGGGTGTCGTAACTCATGGTTATGTTGGGGGTAGAAAAAAAGATGAGATACATCCCCTTTTCTATCACTACTTATTATTTTATTTTCTGCTTCTGAACTGTGTGCCAGACATTCTCTTCCTTATTCCCCATTCTTACACCTTTTGTTGTTGAAATCTAAAATTCCCTACCTCCCTGCTTATGTGAATTCCACTCATACCTGAAAGCCCAGCTCAAATACCACCACTTTTGTTAAAGTTTGCCTGTCCCTTCAGTGTAAATGTTCACTGTGTAAATGTTCATTGTTGTTTTATCCACTCATCTACTGATTGACACTTGGGCTGCCTCCACATCTTGGCGATTGTAAATAATGCTGCAGAGAACACTAGGGTACTTAATGTTCTTTTGAATTAGTGTTTTGAGTTTCTTCAGATATATTTCCTGAAGTGGGATTGCTGGTCAAAAGGCAGATCCATTTTAAATTCTTTGCATTATCTCCATACTGCTTTCACTAATCTGCATTCCCACCAGTAGTGCAAAAATGTTCCCCTTTCTCCACATCCTAGCCAGCACTTTGTTGACTTATTGATGATGGCCATTCTGACTGGTATGAGGTAATATCTCATTGTGGTTTTAATTTGCATTTCTCTGATGATTAGTAACTGAGCATTTTTTCATATGTTTATTTGGCCATCTATATGTCCTCTTTGGAGAACTGTCTATTCAGGTGCTTTGTCAATTTTTTAAATTGGATTTTTTTTTTGGTGTTTTATAAGTTCTTTGTAAATTTTGGATAGTAATACCATATCAGATATGTCATAGGTGAATATGTTCTCCCATTCAGTGGGTTGTCTTTTTACTTTGTTGATGATTTCGTTTGTTGTGCAAAAACTTTTTAGTTTGATGTATCCTGTTTGTTTATTTATTTATTATTTTTATTTCTCTTGCCTGGGGAGATATATCAGATAAAAAAAATTGCTACGAGCAATGTCCAAGATTTTACTGCCTGTGTTTTCTTCTATGATATTTATGATTTGGGGTCTAACATTTAAGTCTTTAATCCATTTTGAATTTATCTTGTGTGTGGTGTAAGAAGGTGATATAGTTTCATTTTTGTGCACATATCTGTCCAATTTTTCCCATACCATTTATTGAATAAACTATCTTTAGCCCATTTTATGTGCTTGCTTCCCCTGTCAAATATTAATTGACTATAAAAGTGCGAGGAAATTTCTTTTTAAATAAAGTCAACATCCCTCTCAAGCATCCCTTCATTCCTGGATGAGGAACCTTGGATATGGCTAGCTTTGGTATTTTTCTGAAACAAACCTGGCACTGCATTTCAGTAGTCTTGTTCACTTCATCCTTGCCATTCTCTGATTCCTATGTCCTCCTTTCTTTTGCTGGTACTGGCACAGGTAGGCAAGTGGAGCACGATTGTGGAAAACAGAGCATGACTGCCGGCCGATGTGTTACTTTAGGAAAGGGGGTAGGATAGGAGGAATGATCAAGGGAACATTCCACGAACTGTACTGTTAAATTTTTTTGTATAGCAAGAGAGTATTTACATAAAATCTGTATAATGGAAAAAAGAAAAGTTATCTATGCGAATGATCATTTTAGATTATATAGACTTCTTCTTTTATAGACAAAATTTGCAGGAACCGTTAATTTAACTTGTAAAATAATTTTTGCTGAGGCAAGTTTTTATTGATGAAGCTAACTTCTTTTCATTTATAACCTGGGGGCGGGGGTGGGCAGTAAGGCATTAGATGAATTTCATTAATGTCTTTAGTTACATCATTTCACTTTTCAAAATTATCAGAATAGCAAAACAGCTAAAATGGAAAGAGCAGGAAACTTAAATGAAGCCCATTTTTACAAAACCTATTTAATGTTTAAGAATTGCAATGATATTGTCTGAAAAATAAATCTTCAAAGCTCTTAGATTTGTCAGTGTCAACATATTCTAAACCTCTGTGTCTTGGATTCACCTTAAACACAAGGGTCTCTTCTGTTTTTAATCCTCACCTGAGGACATGCTTATTGATTTTGGAGAGAGGGGAAGGGAGGGAGAAAGAGAAGAAGAGAAACATTGCTGTGAAAGAGAAACATAGACCTATTGGAGACGCTGCCTGCAACCCAGGTGTGTGCCTTTCACTTTACTGGACATCACTCCAGCCAACAGAGCCACATGGGCCAGGGCAACACAAAGGTCTTTTAAGAGAAAAATTCATTGATTTCATTAGTTGTACAAGACAGGAACCAAAATATAAACTACAAAAGAATGAAATAAATGTTACATGAAGAAAGTACAGAGTAAAAAAATATGTAGCTTCTGTCTCTTAGATACACTGTTAATAAAGAAATGTTTTTGGTGGCGGGCGGGGGGGACGGGGAGGAATAAAATAGAGCAGAGCCTGACTACAAAGGCATCTGCAAATGTCTTCAGTCCCCCACTTGATGGGATGACATTTGGTAGTGCTGAGATCATGCGCTGATTCAGGAGAGGATTTTACCAAAAGGCTATCAAAACGTAAAGAGAAAACTGTCCTAGTTTAGTCAAAGATACTGTTCACTAGGAATACCTGCACTGCCCTAGTTAAGGGGAGGTGGGAGGAAGATGGGCGTTGTTGCCTTCACTTAGTCTCAGGATAAGTAAATCTGTACCAAAATAAATTAGCCAAGTATATCTGGATAGTGAATACTGGCATGGAAATTGTCATTTTTTTACATTTCCTGATAATAAAAGTAATATGGGTCCATAGTAATCTTGTAAAATGTAGAAAAATATAAGAAGAAAAAAAACTCCACAATTTCACATTCTAGAGAGAACAATTTAACATTTTTGCTGTATTTCCTATGAATATACACAGATGGCTTTATATTTGTGATTCAGTCGTTGTAGTCATCTTTTAAATTCAGCATTATGTTCTAGACATTTTTTATATTATGTGACCCTTTTAAGATAAATTTTTTTCTTCATTAGATTTATAATAAAAATAGAAACATCAAATTACATCTAATTATAAACACTACATGTTATTAGAGATGTAAAGTCCAATTTTTTTTGGAGGGTTTGGGAGAGGATGGGAAATTAGAACATTTGAGGATGAAGATAGGTAACAGACATTCTTCCTATTCCCACCTCTGAACATTTTTAATTAAAGGAAAAGAAAAAAATTTCCCCCCCAATATTCTTAAAAACTGCATTTTGGGTCAGCTTACATATAAACTATATAATAATTTTATATACATTCCTATATATCTGTAGTATATATAATACAATAAGGTATTCACAATGAATTCTATTCCCAAAATAATAAAATTATTTTAGATCTGCAGGTACATCTAAAAAATATTTTATAAGAATTTTTCAAACCACTGTATTTACTCAAGCCACTGTGTTAAAGTGAAGCAGTTATTCTGCCTTCCTAAAGAGTAAGAATAGCTCATAATATAATGTCTAGAACAAAAAAAATAAGCTTAAAAACACACAAAAAGTATGTGCCATAGTGACCTGCTAAAGCAGTAAAGATTATTTTCATAAAATGGAAATTTTAAATGTCAGGTCAGCCTTGGTCTACACACTACAGAAAGCATGAATAGAAATTTAGGTATTTTAATTTAACAAATGGCATTTTATCATAGATCAGTTTGAGGCTAGTATTAATATTTAGCTGTAATTTGAACAGAGAGTGAAACTCTTCACACTATGTTAAAAGAACATCGAGTCTTTTCTTTCTGTCAACCCCAGGCACATTTGCCGATAGTTTCTCCCAGATACTAGAATTCTTGTGATAGTATGAGTCATTGGTTAATTATTGTTTGGAATGTGTTAAGCTTTGTATCAGGTTGTGGAACCTCAAAGAAAGATGAGGGATTGGCTCTGTTCTTCAGCAATTTGTCATACAGTGTACTAATTGTGATACTAGAAGTTAGTACACACTGCTGTAAGAGCACAGGTAAAAGAAACTCAAGGTGTATGACCCATGGACATGTACTAAAGGAGGGGAATGTGGGTGGGAGGGGTGTGCAGGGCAGAGGAGAATAAAGGGGGGGAATGGGACAACTGTAATAGCACAATCAATAAAATATATTTTTAAAAAGAAAAGAAAATTTAAAAAAAAATTAAAAATCAAAGGCAGAAAGACCCAAACAAACTCAAGGTGAGTCAGAAGAGATTAAATTTGGCTGGGTCTTTAAGAATGATTAGTGCATTTCCAGATAGCAGTGGTGGGAAAAGGCCTTTAAGGCAGAGGAAATGGTTTAGAAAAGGAAGAGAGTCTTTTGAGGTTGGGGCACAGGTGAATGTAAGGAAATGAAGGAGTAGGGTAACTTGGAGCCCAGGTGTGAAGGTTCTTATATGTCTTATAGCCAATTTTACTTTATTCTACAGATGAGAGGGAACCATCATATATTTTTGAAATAGTGGAGTGATTAAAAAACGCTCCTATCTGATGAGTTATTTTAGAAGAGAGTTAGGCCCTGACTGGTGTGGCTCAGTGGATTGAGTGCCAGCCTCAGAACCAAAGGGTCGCCTGTTTGATTCCCAGTCAGGGCACATGCCTGGGTTGTGGGCTAGGTCCCCAGTAGGGGGAGCTCAAGAGGCAACTGTGCATTATGTATCTTTCCCTTTCTTCCTCTCTCCCTTCCCCTCTCTCTAAAAATAAATAAATAAAATCTCTTTTAAAAAAAAAGAAAGTTAGGAGTATGGAATAGGAAGAAACAAAGGCAGAATTGTGAATCAAGGGAGGGACAGTGAAAGCTGCCATGTATTTATTGAGAGCCAATACCAGGTACCTATCTAAAGCAATATCTCTAGATTTGATGATGAATCAGTTAACAGTGTAGGTAAGTTAAAAAATTTAGGCATGAAAAAACATTTAGGTGGTGCTGGCAAATTAATGGCAAAATACAAGTGGAGCTCACCATTATGAATCTGTAATCACATAGACTCATGGAAGGTTAGCACTAGACAAGTCTTTCATGATGATCATCTATTGTGCTGGCCCTTTTAAAGAAAATTTTTAAAGAAAGCAGCATGTAGTTACATTTTTAGATTTAATCAGTTCATTGAGAAAATATAAGATGAAAAGCAATTATAAAAAGCATTTTTCAATGTTTTAATCACAGGAGCATCTACATATACAAGCATACCTCCTTTTATTGTGTTTCACAGGTAATGCATTTTTTTTTACAGTTTCAAGGTTTGTAGCAGCACTGCATTGAGCAAGTCTGTTGGCACCATTTTTCCAACAGGCTTACATGATGGTTAGCATTTTTTAGAAAAAAGTATTTTTTTTAAATCTTACCTGAGGATGTTTTTATTGAATTGATTTTTTATTGTTGAGACCATTACAGATGTTCCCCATTTTCCCTCCTTTGCCACCTCCACCCAGCCCCTGCCCCTTCCCACTAGCCTTCACCCCATCATTGTGTCCTTTGGCTATGCATATATGCACATATGTTCTTTGGCTAATCTCTTTCAGTCCCACTACCCCCTCCCATCTGAGATCTGTCAGTGTGTTCCATGAATTCATGCCTCTGGTCCTGTTTTGTTCCTCAGTTTTTTTGTTTATTAGATTTCACATATAAGTAAGATCATATGGTTGTCTTTCTCTGACTGGCTTATTTCACTTAGGATATTATTTTCCAGGTCAGTCCATGTTGATGCAAAGGGTAATAGTTCCTTTTTCACAGTTGTGTAGTATTCTATTGTGTAAATGTACTACAGCTTTTTTTTTTTATTCGTCACCCAAGGACAAGTGTATTGATTTTAGAGATAGTGGAAGAGAAAGAGACAGAGACACAGACAGACAGACAGACATGGATGAAAGAGAAAAACATCTATTGGTTGCCTCCTATACTCTCTCTGACAGGGGGTTGAACACCCAACCTAGGTATGTGCCTTGACCAGGAATCAAACTCACAGTCTTTCAGTATATTGGAGGATGCTCCAATCAAGTGAGCCACCTGGCCAGGGCACAGATAATTTTTTAGTATAAGTATGTTCCATGCAAGAGGCATGTATTTTGTTTGTTTGTTTGTTGTTGTTCTATTACAGTTGTCCCAGTTTTTTTCCCTTTGCCTCCCTCCACCCAGCACCACCTATTCCTTCAGGAAATTCCCACATCATTGTACATGTCCATGGGTCATGCCTATAAATGGCTATTCCATTTCCTATACTGTACTTTATATCCCCATGGCTATTCTGTAACTACCTATTTGTGCTTTTCAATCACCTCACCTTTTTATCCACTCTTCCCCACACAGCCCTCCCATCTGGCAACCATCAAAACACTCTGTATCTGTGAGTCTGTCTTTATTCTTCTTGTTTGCTTAGTTTGTTTTTTAGATTCAATTCTTGATAGATACGTATTTATTGCCATTTTATTGTTTAGAGTGTTGGTTCTTTTTCTTAAATAAGTCCCTTTAACATTTCCTATAGTGGTTTGCTGATGATAAACTTCTATAATTTTTTTCTTGTTGGGGAAGCTCTTTATCTGCTCTTCAATTCTAAATGATAGCTTTCTGGGTAGAGCAATATTGGCTATGGGTTCCTGCTTTTCATGACTTTGAATATTTCTTGCCAATCCCTTGTAGCCTGCACAGTTTCTTTTGAGAAATCAGCTGATAATCTTACAGAAATTCCCTTGTAGGTAACTAACTGCTTCTCTCTTGCTGCTTTTAAGATTCTCTCTTTATCTTTAACCTTTGGCATTTTAAGTATGATGTATTTTAGAGTGGGCCTCTTTGTATCCATCTTGTTTGGGACATTCTATGCTTCCCGGACTTGCCATGTCTATTTCCTTCACCAAGTTAGGGAAGTTTTCTTTCATTATTTTTTCAAGTAGATTTCCAACTTTGTGTTCTTTCTGTTCTCGTTCTAGCACCCCTATGATGTGAATGTTGGAACACTTGAAGGTGTCCCAGAGGCTGCTTACACTATACTCAGTTTTTTTTTATTCTTTTTTCTTCTTGTTATTCAATTGCTTGTTTTTTGCTTCCTTATGTTCCAAATCATTGATTTGATTCTTGGCTGTATCCACCATACTATTGTTTCCCTGTAAATTGTTCTTTATTTCAATTAGTGTTTCCTTCGTTTCTGACTGGATCTTTTTTATGCTATTGATGTCCTCACTAAGTTCCTTGAGTATCCTTATAACCAGTGTTTTGAACTCTGTATCTGATACATTGCTTATCTCCATTTTGTTTAGTTCTTTTTCTGGAGTTTTTGTCTGTTCTTTCATTTGGGCCATGTCTCTTTGGCAGCATGCCCCATTTTGGCAACTTCCCTGTGTTTGTTTCTGTGTATTAGATCTGCTTTGACTCCATGTCTTGGTAGCATGGCCTATTGTAGTAGGTGTTCTGTTGGGTCCAGTGGCGCAGCTGGGTATTCAAGGTTCACCCTTCAAATGAACTGAGTACGCCCTCCACTTGTAGTTGAGCCTTGGGTGTTGGCAGATCAATGGGAGGGATTTACTCAGGCCAGTCAGCTGTAAGGACTGGCTGTAACCACTGACCACCAATCTCCACTGTCAATGGAGAATCAGCCATGCAGGGGCAGGGTAGTGGTGCTTCAGTGTGGTCTGTAGCTGTTCAACTGTTCTAGAAGCCCTGTGGTTTTCAGGTGGTGCAAGCCAAGGACAGCCCCTATCTGTATTTTGCCCCAGGGTCACCCTGCCTGAGCTATAAAGCAATCTGAGATGGCTACTACTTGTATTGGGCTTAGAGATTCCCAAGCAAAACCAAGCTTTAAATCTAGACTGGCGGCTGCTAGTGCCAGGCATAGGCCACTTAGCAAGAGGTAGGGGGGGCTGGGAGGAGTTCATTGAGGCTAGCTGCTGCTTGTTTTGTAGGATTTAGGAAGTTGTGAAGCATGAGCCAAGACCAGCCATTCATATGGCAAAGACACTATTAACAGCTTGGGTGGACCAATAAGTTGGGTGGGACAGAGCCTCAGGGGTTCTTCAGGGCAGACAAGCAGTGTTAGCCAGGTTAAAGTCTCAGATATGGCACCAGCTTGCTAGCTCTGTGTTGGGAGGGTTCAGAAAAGGAACAACAACCTCTTCTCACCTTTGTGTCTGCTAGAAAGCTGTCACCAGCTCTCTCCTTGACGTCAGACACTTCAGCTCCTCCCTGTATGCCACTGGTGCCTTTCAGGCTGCTACCCCAGTGCTGGAGTTCGTAGGGAGTGAGTTTGAGTAAGTTTGTGTGTGGGTTCTTTAATAGGAACTGCTTGGGACTCCAGTAGTTTCTTCCACTGATTAAATACTGGCTGGTTTTTGCAGCCAGAAGTTATGGGGACTTACTTTCCTGGCAGTGGAACCCTGGGTTGTGGGGCCTGGTATGGGGCTGGGACTCCTTGCTCCCCAGGTATTTCTCCTGAATATTTATCTACCACACGTGAATGTGGGACCAGCCTGGATGGATGTGGTTTCTTTAAGTTCATAGTTGTCAAACTTCCACTCAGCTCAATTTCTGACAATTCTTAGTGATGGTTGGTCCTATATTGTAGTTGTAATTTTGATGTGGTTATGCAAGGAGGTGAGCTGTGTTTATCTATGCCACCGTCTTGACCAGAAGTCCTCTTGTATTTTTAATAGACTTTATTTTTAGAAAAATTTTAGGTGTATAGCAAATGAAGTAGAAGGTACAGAGATTTCTTATTATATATTTTTAAAAATCTCCGTAGACTTCATCATGAAGCATAAGGCCTGGCACATAGAGAAATGAATAAATCCAGCATTTTCAAAATGGGTTTTTTTGTTGTTTTAAGAAATTCTTTCCTGCACTGAGATCTATATTAACTTCCATACATTTTAAAGTTTGTCTTTTATGTTTCGGTCTGTGATATACTTGGAATTTATTTTCTGATTGGTATGATTTAGAGACTTAGTTATTATTATTATTATTTTTTTTTTTTTGCTAAATGGGTATGCCATATAGGGAAAAAAAAATGAGTAGTTGTCTTCCAATCAATTTTAATACATGTCTTCTTATCATTTTTTTCCTGTGTGTGCCTATATTTGTATCTAAACTCTCTGTTTTGTTCCTTTAGTCTGTTTGACTCTCCCTGCATCAGTACCAAATTGTCTTTATTGTTTTAGCTTCCCAAAAATTCATAATATCTGGTAGGGTAAGCCCTTTTACATTTTATAATGCTTTTTTTTTTTTTTCATTGTTCTTCCACATGTTTTATTTTTATGTTTTTTAAAGATTTTATTTATTTACTTTTAGAGAGCGAGGAAGGGAGGGAGAAATAGAGGGAGAGAAACATCACTGCATGGTTGCCTCTCAAGGGCCCCCTACTGGGGACCTGGTCCACAACCCAGGTATGTGCCCTGACTGGGAATCAAATCAGTGACCCTTTGGTTCTCAAGCCAGCACTCAGTCCACTGAACCACAGCAGCTAGGGCTCTTCCACATACGTTTCAGAGTCACCTCGTCAGGTTCCTTGAAAAACCTTGTTAGAATTTTTATGGGATGTATAGATGAATTAGGAGATAATTGACATCTTTGTGATGTCATTCATTATTCACTAAATATTTATGGAGTACCTCTTGCATACTGGGAACTGGGAATACAGCAGTGAACAAAACTTAAAAATATCCCTGGACCCATGGAGCTTACATTCTAATAGAAGGATTAAAACCATAAACAAGATCAGTTATATGCTCTGTTATTCATAAGAGCCAAAAACTGGAACAATGTCCATCAAATGTGTATTCATACAGTGGAGTATTACTCATCCATAAAAAGAACAAACTGCTTATACAAGCAACAACACAGATGAATCTCAAAAACATTATACTAGGTGTAAGAAGCCAGATACAGTAGAGTATATATATGTAATCCTACTTAGGCGAAGTTTCTACAAAAGCCCCAACTTTAGTGATAGAAAGCAGGTCCTTAGTTACCTAGGTCCAGACATAGGAACAAGGAGTGACTGAAAAAAGTATGAGGGAAGGTTTTAGGTGTTGCAGGTGTTCTAAAATTGGATTATGGTGATTCTTGCACAACTGTATAGATTTACTAACACAAATTGTATACTTAAAGTAGGCAAATTTTATGGTATATAAATTATACTTTAATAAAGTTTATAAAAATAGTTATTTTTTGCCCACAAAGATGAGACTTTAAGACATGAGAAGCAACAAAAAAAGCCAGTCCCCCAAATCTGCGTGTTGTATAGTTCCATTGGAAGTGATCTGGAGGGAAGTAGGGAGTGGCTTGCTAATTTGTGGGGTTTCCTTTGGGGATGATGAAATGTTCTAAAATTGTTGTGATGGTGATGGTTGCACAACTCTGTAAATATACTAAGGTATTGAATTGTACACTTCGAATGGGTGAATTGTGTGACATCTGATTATTTCAATAAAGCTGTTACAGAAAAAAACCATATGCTATAGCCCTGGCTGTTGTGGCTCAGCTGGTTGGATGTTGTTCTGTAGTCCAAAAGTTGTGGGCTTGATTCTAGGGCACATACCTAGGTTGTGGGTTTGATCTCTCGTCCGGGAGTGTATGAGAGGCAGCCAGTCAATGTTTCTCTTTCACATTGATGTTTTTCTCTCCCTGCCTCTCTAAAAAACAGTGGAAAAAAATCATATGCTATATATGAGGGAGAATTAGAGGTGAGGAGGGCTGAGGTAATGGTGGTGCTGAGGAAGGTCTCACTGACAAAGTAACAGTTGAGCAAAAACTTGAAAGGGATGAGAGACTGAGCCATGTGGATACCTGGGAGAAGAACTTTCTAGGAAGAGAGGATAGCCAATAGAAGATCCTAAGAAGAGCATATCTGACATGTTTGAGGAGCAGCGGTGAGGCCTGTATGACTGAAGTCGAACAAGCAAGGAAGAGAGCAGAAGGAAAGGAAGTTGGGAGATGGTATCAGGATCATGTAAGGCTCTTGTAAGGACTTCGATTTTACAGTGAGGGAGATGGGGAGTCAGTGCACAGTTTCAAGTTAGAGGAGTGGCATCATCTGACATAGGTTTTTTACAGTGGCTGCTATACTGAGTATAAACTGACAAACTGAAGCTGAGATGTTAAAGAGAAGAGTCAGAAGTGATAATTTTGGGGGAGGTTTTTTTTGTTGTTGTTTGTTTGTTTGTTTTGCCAGAGGAACTGAAAGTGGGAGGGAGGGTAGGTTGAAGTTTAGGCAGATTTGGGGCTGGGGAATGCCAGGAGTTCTGTTACTGACTTGTTGGTGGAATGCATCAGACATCTAAGGACAGATTTAAGCAAATTGAATATCTAACTCTGGAGTCTAGGGAAGAGGTCCTCGAGTAAACATTGTATTTAAAGCTAGGAGTCCTTCAACCCACCACCACAATGTACTTAATAAGATAAGACTTGGTTTTCCCTCAAGATAGGCTCTTAAAAGTTGTTGACTTAACCTTCCCCTGCCTCCAAAGAGCACATATTCATTTTCTTGTATTTCAGGATCTTCAAGATGAAGTTCAAAGGGAGAATACTAATTTACAGAAACTACAGGCCCAGAAACAGCAAGTCCAGGAGCTCCTTGATGGCCTGGACGAGCAGAAAGCCCAGCTGGAGGAGCAGCTCAAGGAAGTCAGAAAGAAATGCGCCGAAGAGGCCCAGCTGGTAAAGACTGGCTGGTTACTGCTGTGTATCTATGCCTTAGCTGCTTTTCCTGGCTTGAAATGGAAACCTTCTCCGTTTCTTGTTATTGTTAGGTGGCAATCTAATCAACATTCTGGGCACATGAAGGAAATGAAACATGGTTCATCCAAAAATTGCAGGCCCTCTTTAGGGAAAATAGGGTACTTAATGAGCTATTTTCTGAATTTTATTTGGAAGTATGATACCTGTGCCTTTAGTGCTCCTCTATTTGTTTTCTAATTGTTATTTTTTATCAAAAATTTACATTAAAAAATACCAAAATAGTAAACTAAACAAGTAAACATATTACCTTGTGGAACATTTTAATGACATCTTTTTATATCCCCCTTTCTTTTCATTCACCTCCATGTTATAGATCTCATCCCTGAAAGCTGAATTAACTAGTCAGGAATCTCAGATCTCCACTTACGAAGAAGAGCTGGCCAAAGCCAGAGAAGAGCTCAGTCGCCTACAGCAAGAAACAGCAGAACTAGAGGAGAGTGTGGAGTCAGGGAAGGCCCAGCTGGGACCTCTTCAGCAGCACCTGCAAGATTCACAGCAGGAAGTCAGTTCAGTAAGTCTTGTAGCAGCAAAAAATATGCTCAAATGGGCCCCCACATATCCTTTCACTAAATAGTAATTTCTCAACGTCTTCTCTCTCTGCCTAGTTTATTATCAATTTTTCAGTCATCTTATGCAAACAGGTTTCTTGTCACCAGCCATAAATTACACTGTCGTTCATTTTGTACATGTGATAATAATCATTGGAGTCAGGGTGAAGATGGTTTAGGTTAAGTGCTGGCTCTGCCTCTTACTGCCTGAATCACTTTAGCATCAGATTCTCGTCTTTAAAACTGGAGAATTAATATACCCCATCCTCCTAGGGCTGCTGTGAGGATTAAATGCAACAAAACTTGTGAGACACTTTAGCATAGTGTTTGATCCATAAATGCTAAGTGTTACTTATTTTTATAAATAATAACCCAGCATCTTTTTTGTGACTCTAATTTTGAAATCAGTTTTGCTTATTGGCGACCTTTAATTTTTTAATTAGAAAATTGTTTTTATATAGATAAATGTGTGGTATTGTGTGTCAATTCAGGGATGTACAACCTTTTGGCATCCCTGTGCCACACTGGAAAAAGAAGAATTGTTTTGGGCCACACATTAAATACATTGGGATACATAATCACAAAATTATCTCAGTGTTTTAAGTAAATGTGCAATTTTGTGTTGGGCCACATTCACAGCCATCCTGGGCTGCATGTGACCCATGGGCCGCAGGTTGGATACTCCTGATAGACCCTTTGCTTTGTTATTTTTAGGCCTTCCTAAATGGAAAATATTTTATAGAACGGTAAAAAGCAAGATGGTTAAATAGGAACATAGAGATCATATAGCTGTTAACTTAAAAATAAAAGGGCCTTTCAAAGTGAAAGGCAAAAAAAGTGTTTACTTGAGATCAGTGGAATAGCTATTTGGGATGCACCAATTTAGGCAGAAGCCCATAGAGTAGGAGACAAATGGGTACTTCTGAGAAGGGAAAGGAGAACAATTATATCAACAGAAGGAAGACATTTCTATTGGTGCAGATAACAACACCATGATGTTAATTCTAAACATTGTTTTAAATTTTCAGCCCAGTAGTCGCAGTGTCTGCTTTCTTGTTATCTTCGCAAATAGTTCTTTGGGACACAGTGTGGTCTTAGGCCCAGTCCAAAGGTTATTTTGCCTAGAGGTTTGAGGCACAAGATGTACAAAGCAGTACCTCTGGCATGGCAGTTCCAGCTCCATTTAAAGTAGCTCCATTTGTGGGTTTTTTTTGGACATAATCCATTCCTTTTGTTTTGAATTTGAACAAACTGAAGCTATAACCTTTTTGAGATTCATCCATGTTGCAACATGTATTAACATTCTATTCCATTGAAAGTATATAGGTATTTTGTTTATTCATTCCCAGTTAATGGACATTTGGAGTCTTTCTATTTTGGGGCCATTATTAATAATGCTACGAACATTTGCATATAATTCTTTGTGCAGATGTCTTCATTTCTCTTGGGTATGGAATAATTATATTGTAAAGTTATGCTCACCCCTTTTTTTAACCTTAAATGGCTAAACTGGTTTCCACAGTGGCTGTATTGTTTTACATTCCCACCAGCAGTATCTGAGGGTTCCAGTTTCTCCATAGTCTTACCAACCCTTTTATTGTCTGATTTTTTAATTAGAATTTTTCTAGTAGGTATAATGTGTTATCTCATGGTGTTTCCTTAAATTGCATTTATTAGTGACTAGCGATGTTGAGTATCTTTTCATGTGCTTATTAGCCATTCATACATCTCCTTGAATGAAATGTCCATTTTAATCTTTTGCCTATTTTTAAAATTGGATTTTATTCTTTTTAAATACATGTTTTTTATTTTTATTTTATTTTAATCATTTTTTAAGATTTTATTTATTTTTGGACAGAGGGGAAGGGAGGGAGAGAGGGAGAGAAACATCAATGTGTGGTTGCCTCTCATGTGCCCACTACTGGGGACCTGGCCCCCAACCCAGGCACATGCCCTGACTGGGAATCGAACCAGTCGGTGATCCTTTGGTTCACAGCCCAGCGCTCAATCCACTGAGCTACACCAGCCAGGGCCAAATTACATGTTTTTTAAAAATATATTCTATATATAAATCCTTTATCAGATACTTGGTTTGCAAATAATTTCTCTCAATCTCTGGCTTGTCTTTTTTTTCTTTGACTTTTTGAAAGGGGACTTCTTTCAAAGGAAAGAGCATAAATAAAAGTAGAAAGGACTCAATATTATGAATTATCATTCAGAAAATAAGGCAGTGTTTGTAAGCAAGGAAAATAGCCTCAGTAAAGTGTACTTCCAAGTGTGCCAGAATATGTTTGGTTCTGTGGAAGAAATTATATCATTGTATCTGATCTCTAAATCTTAAGAATAAACATGCCTATTTCTTACATTTTACTCAGTGGCTTCTGTGCCTTTCCCAAAGAGGGCAGAATATTCCCACGGGTCTGTAAAAATGAAGATCTGGTTGTAAACTAGCCTGAGACATTCACTGCTCTCTAAAGCGTAAATTATAACTTTTCTGGAAAAAAGGAGTAACTGAAGAAAATTTTTCTGACTTGCTGAATTTTCATCTTTACTTCCTACCTAGTATTTCCAGCAGGAAAAAACCAAAGAACCTCTTACCTTATATCTATGTATTATACTTACTTATATGATATATACTATTTTTATCCAGGTATTTTGAAGGTGTTATAATAGTTAATTGTGCTTTTCTTACACAATTTATAGAGTTTGTGTTGCGTGACTTATTTTTTTATACAAATTAAGTTTATTTAGAGACTCAAGAACATAGGCTGAGAGAGCCAGGCACAAGAGTGCCTGTTCAAGAGTCTACTGACTGTCTCAGAAATAATCATGAGAAGCAAACTATCCTTTTTTTAAAGGTTTTTAAAATTTATTTCTAGAGAGAGGGGGAAGGGAAGGAGAGAAGGAAAGAAACATCAGTGTGTGGTTGCCTCCCACATGTACCCCCAAATGGGGACCTGACATGCAACCCAGGCATGTGCCCTGACTGGGAATTGAACCTGCATCCCTTTGGTTGACAGGCTGACCCTCAGTCCATGGAGCCATACTAGCAGGGCAGGAATAAACTGTCATAAGTAGACTTGTTTAATAAACTAGTGTATCCACTTACTGCTTCATCTATATGATAGGTATTATTTTAGTGTTAATCTTATAAATTTTTAATGGCAAGGTTGTAATGGGTATTACAATTTTTGTCAGTAGTCATGATAAAAAAATTTTTAATGAGGTAGGAGAGAATAGAAAACATCAGACTGTGCTACATGTAGTAGGGATAAGTATTACTTTGTGAAACTTGTTTCACCACTGTATGTACAATACATGTGGCATAAGATCATATATAAACTATATATGATTATGTGTCTGTATTATATATGTGTTTATATGTATACATATACACACAAAGACATCCAAATATATACACATATATTTACTGAGTTAGGATGTAAAATCTGTTTCTTTCTATGGAGTAAAGTAAAAAACAACAGTTTATAAGCCACTGCTCTATAGCATTAGGACTGTTCAAGGCACATGTATGCTGCATGTTACAACTGTGTGGCATCCAGTTTGATAGATATGTTTCCTGATGTCCACTGTTTAAATTTATTAGCACAGTACTTGTGTTCATTAAATGGACATACATTAAGCACTTACAGCATGCATCATTGTGCTAGATGCTGGAGATGCAAAGTTGATACCAAAAGTTGTGATCTCTACCCTCAAAGAGTTCAAAGTCTGTTAACTTTTTAAGAATGCGTGATTGGTAGAAAGTGAATAAAGGGAAAAAAGTTGCTATAGGAGTGGGAAATGCGGTGTGCTGTGCTGTCCATCATTTACGTAGTCCTTTGCACTTTACGGAGTTTGCTCAGATACGTCTTTGCTTCATGTAATAGATGGTTATTACTCCCTTTTGGATTAACAAATAGACCTGGAGAGGTTACTCTAAGATCATTTAACTCGGAGGTGACAGAGCTGGATTTACATTTGTCTTCCAATCCAAAATGGTGTTCTTTCCCCAGGTTAGGACTCTGAATGATCTGTGATCTGTGATAAATTATAGATTTCAAATTGAGCAAATTAAAAACCTTATGGGAGAAAATAAGGCTAAATGAACAGAGCCTTAATTTATGGAAATATCAATTGTTAATTTTTATGTTTGCTAGAAACAAGCATAGCATGGTAATAAAGGGAATTCCAGTATCATTTAAAATATATATATAATGAAAAATTAGATTATTTCTTTCAGCTAAGAAATATATTTTGAGTCTACCTTCTCAGTTTTTTAAAGATATTTGTAAATTTATTTTTCTTTTTAGGTGTTAGTGTAAATAAGCATTCTTTTTCTTGCCACTGGATGCCAACATGTGTGTATGTGTTAAAATTTATTGACTTCTACCCTCTGTCCCAGGAGTGTCAAGTCTTTTGGATATTGGGATCAAGAAAACTTTGAGTGCCTTTTATTCAGCACTCAGTGGCTTAGATTTAGAGACTACTTCCTAGAACCCTAGCCCATTAATAAGAAATCCTAGAGCTCATTTGGTTTGTCTTCACTCCTGTCTTTCACAGTAGGAGTGTGGATGGCTCCAAAGCCTTGTGTACTTTCCCTTACTTTATCTCTTCTGGAGTTTTCACCACAAAATGTTTCTTGCTCTGTCACTTCGCTCTTTTTTTCCCAATACCCTGACCCATCTTTTTAAAATTATACCCTATTAAGGACTGCTAATATGTAGATATTTGAATCAAAATTCTTAGAGCTTTCAAAATGTATACAAAAGCAAATCCACATGTACTGGAATTTCAAGAGGAGAACTTACTGGGATGAATTAGTGAAATCTCTGAGTCATGCTTCATTCCCAGTGTATTCTACTTGTAGAAGCAAATTTATCCTTGACCAAGTCTAGGGGTATAACCAATTTTCCATTGCATGTCTTTTTGTAGTAAGTTCTGTTTTGTACTTCTACTTTGTATTGACAGATACAAATGAAACTGATGGAAATGAAAGAGCTGGAAAACCAGAATAATCAACTAAACTGGTGCAGTAGCCCACACAGCATTCTTGTAAATGGCGTTGCAGATTATTGCAGCCTCAGCACCAGCAGCAGTGAAACAGCCAACCTGAATGAGCATGTGGACGGCCAGAGCACCCTGGAGTCTGAGCCCATACACCAGGAGTCTCCAGTGAGTCTAATAGTTCCACAACCTTCATAGTCAACTTCAGAAAAAAAAAATCGATGCAGATCAAAGTTTTGTTGACATCATGCCTGATATAAATACGTGACCTTGCCTTATCTGAGGAAAAATTAGATTTTTTTTCTTTTGAGAGTGGGTACTGATCTAACAGTTGTAAGTTTTAACAATTTAAAAATATTATTTTAACTGGTCTAATTTGTTATCTATCATGTTTTCAAAAATAGTAGCTCTATAGATAATAACATTTTTAAAGTTTTTCAGTACTCTCACTCAAAGCTGAAAGTAATTCTTGATTTGCTATTGTTGAGGACACTTATTTACCAGTTATTTAGAGAGCACCAAGTAAGTGCAAGAGTGCTGCTGTGTTCTGTGTGAGAGCTACAGAGACAAAAGGCAAGCGAACTCTGCCTTCAGCAGCACATAGTCGGGTAGTGTGACACTGTACGAAAGGGCTTCGATGAAGGAAACATGGGATACTTGGCTTGAAGGGACTCAGGGAAGATGTAGGGAAAACTGTACAAGTGACCTTCAAAGTGAGAAGGGGGTTATTAAGCAGAGTAGAAGGTGGTACCTTCTTGGAAGAGAAAACAGCATTAGCATCTGTATGAGATGGGAGAAAACACGTTGCACAGGGTCCTGTGGTTTTTGGAGGTTATCTTGTGATGGTGGGGAGAGTGTTAGTAGGAGATGCGGCTCTCTCCTGTGGCACCTGCATCACCTCTGGTACTTGATCAAAATGTAGATGATTGAGCCCCACTCCAAACTTATTGAGCTAGAGTTTCTGGGATGGAGGCAGGTACAATATTTTAAAACAAAGGCCCTGGGTAATTGTGATGTGTACCTGTATTAAACTGACCACTTTTAGGTCAAAAAGGGCCAGACAGTAAGAAATTTGGATTTATATTGAAGCATCGGGGAATTTATCAAACTACAGTGAGGAGCCGTTTAAGAATTTAGGCAAGAAGGGACAGGATTAAATTTACCTTTGAGGAAGTGTGGGAAGTGGATTGGAGGGTGGGACTGGCCATATTAGGAAGACTGTTGGAATGATCTTTGTGAGGGTTGTTTTAGCCTAAACTTAAGCGGTAACAGGCGGGATGATGGGAATACAAATTTGAGAGGACAGACTTGATTTTATTTAGACAGCACAGTGTTGGACACATAGAATATTCTTTTAAGCACAAAAGGTGAAAATTACTAGGTTATTCTTGAGAGACAAAGGGTGGTATTAAATGGCTATTGCCCCTGGACTTTTTTTTTTTTTAATTTATTGATAGAGAGAGAGAGAGAGAGAGAGAGAGAGAGAGAGAGAGAGAAAGAAAAAAACATTAATTTGTTGTTCCACTTATTTATGCATTCAGTGGTTGCTTCTTGTATGTGCTCTGACCAGGAAGCGAACCTGCAATCTTGGCATATTGGGATGATGCTCTAACCAACTGAGCTACCTGGCCAGGATGCCCCTGCCACTTCATAAGCCTTATTATACACTGGTATAAATCCAGAAGGCAATGGAAAGCCATTTAAGGACTTTTAACCAGAAGGGTTTATATTCACATTTTTGATCTATTACTTTGACTGTTATAAGGAGGATAGAATGGAAAGGCACAAAATCAGTGAAAGGTTACTACAGTAATTTGGACCTGAAATGATATAAATGGATGATAGTAAAAGTGAACATGGAAAAGAAGGGAAGAATTTGAGAAAGAGGCAAGAGGTAGATTCAGTAAGACAGGGAGTGTGGCTGAGGAATAGCTAAAGGGGAGTGGTGAGGACTTGAGTGACTTTGATGATCGGTGATACCATTTTCCAAAGAAATATAGGAGAAGGCACTCAGCATGTATGTTCTATTTGTCTTTTCTAGTAATTTGTGGTTATTCTTTGTCAGTTTCTTCTGCCAAGTAGAAAATACATTGTTAGTCCATGTGGCATTAATATTTTGTAGATAAGAAGTAGTCCTGAAACACTGCCTTCTGGTGTGACTAGTGAAAGCGAAGTGGTGACTGCAGCTGTTAATGATAAAGTCTGTCCTGAATTCAACAGAGACAGTCATTCAAAAGAGGTAAAAATAATTTTACATATAAATGTTCTTATTGCTGGTTTCCCGAGAAGGGTTATATACTATTTTAGACTAAAGGAAAAGAAAAATGTGTTAAGTGAACTTTATGCCATAGAAATATTTGTTATATTACTATCAGTTGATTTTTCAAAGCATGTTATTTTATTTTAAAATGTTGCCTTTTAAAGTTTTGGTTCCTAAAAAAATTTTTTCTTATTGAAAATTATTTTCAGGAAGATCCATTTACTGTACAATCAAGTTCACTGACAGATCCAGTTGCAGAGACAGACTTGGATTTTTTCCAGTCTGATCCTTTTGTTGGCAGTAAGTACTCCTATTTTCATAATATAGATTTACCAAAAAAGGCTATTAAATATATAAACAGTATAAGAATTAAGGCTTCAATTTTGAGAGCCTACTTGATGTAACAAAAGTAGAGTGAAGAGTAAGGTTTTATATGCTCAGATTTTGGTATTTGTCCTCTTTAGGCAACTAAATCCTAGAACTAAGCCTTTGATTATGTCTTAGGAATCCGTGAATAAGAGTATGTTTCTTCTTCAGAATAGGGATCAAAAGGAAGGAGATTGAGCACTTTTAAGTCAGCCAGCAATTATTTACTGAGAGTGCCAACGCCACACTTTTAAAACAATGGCAGCTGTAGTGGGTAGTCACCTGACTCCTGCCCTTAAGGTGCCCGTAGTCTTAGTGAAGAAACATAACTTTAATAAATTAAAACACCTGATTGCTAGGGGGTGGGGGTGGGGTGAGGAGGCTAAAAAGTAATGTAGAAAAATACAATAAAATACAACCAGAGACATTGAAATAAAGAACAAACTGATAGTAACCAGAGGGGAGGGGGGAGAGGGATAATGGGGGATAATAGGGGAAGGGCCATCAAGGAACATGTATAAAGGTCACATGGACAAAGCCAAAGGGGGGCAGGTTCAAGGAGGGGAGAGGGGGATGGGTGGGGCAGGGGGTGTGGTGGGGTGAAAGTGGAGACACCAGTACTTGAACAACAATAAAAAATATAAACTTAAAAAAACATTTAACAAAAAGTAAAATATCTGATGTCACTGTAAATTATGTTAAATACTACTTGTGCTAAAGCTCTCTTTGCATTTTATTTATATCTAAATCACCTTGATAGGTCAGTTTATATCAGTTTTGAAGATGGGAAACTGAGGCACATATAATAACTTGCTTAGAGTCATGGCAGTAATGAGCCTGGATATTAGAACACTTTTTTAAAAAAAATCTTATTGAGATATGTAAAAGCATTAAAAGATATATAAATTGAACCTTTAAAATATACAATTAAATCAATTAAATGGTTTTAGTATATTCACAGAGTTGTATGATCATCACCAAAATCTAATTTTGGAACATTTTTTTGTCACCCCATAAAGAAGTTCTGTACCATTAGATAGTCATGTTCTATCCCCCTAAACCCCAGATCTAGGTAACAACTAATCTACTTTCTGTCTCTGTAGAACTGCGTATTTATGTAATTATATTTAATATGTGTTCTGTGTCTGGTTTCTTTCACTTAGCACATTTTTAACGTTCACTCATCTTGTATTGTGCAGTATCTCATTGTGGTTTTGATTGGCATTTTCTTAACTAGTGTTTTTGAGCATCTTTCTGTGAGCTTATTGGCTGTTTGTATATCTTGTTACTATTGACTTGTAAGAGTTTTTTACAGTTCTTTACTTGTTCTGAATACAAGTCCTGAATCATAGATTGTATATGATTTGCAAATATTTTCTTGAATTCTTTGTTTTAATTTTGATGAAGTCTAATTTATTTATTTTTTGTCACTTCTGCTTTTGATGTCATATCTAAGATCCAAAGTCTTAAAGATTGCTCTTATGTTTTCTTGTAAGAATTTTATAGTTTTAGTTGTTACATTTAAGTCTTTGATCAGTTTTCAGTTAATTTTACTATATGGTGTACAATAGGGGTCCAATCTCATTCTTTTGCGTATGAATGTCCAGTTGTCCCAGCATCATTTGTTGAAAAGACTATCCTTTCCCCATTTAATGTCTTGGTGCTCTTGTCAAGAGTCAGATGATCATAAATGTAAGGGTTTATTTCTGGGCTTAATTCTGTAAGAAATTTTTTTTTTTTTTTTTTTTTGCCTCAGTGAAGCTCAGTGTCTATTTTTGAAGTAGTGATGGTACTAGCCCTTCCATACTGTTGTGAAGGGTAGAGATTTTGTGAGTAAAATTCTTGCTCTCATGCCTGTCTTATGAAGTAAGTATGGCTGGCTGTAATTCAGATTTGCCTCTTTTATGAGATGTGTTGCTGCTCTGTCTTTACTCTTTATTATTTTAAAATTTCCTAAAGATGGATGACATTTATTGTTAGATACTTTGAGGCAGAGTTAATGAAACAAGTTTTGCTTTAAGAACCTTTGCTTTTGTTTTAAAGTTACCTTTAAGTAATGGTGCCACAATAGTAAATATTATTTTGATTTCTGCTTATTTATTTTATCACAGGTGATCCTTTCAAGGATGATCCTTTTGGGAAAATTGGTCAGTATATTATTGAGGTCCATCTTAGCTTTAATTTGATTCTATTTAATTATAAGTTTATGTTGTATTTAGGAATGAGAGATCACAGTTGGGTAGTTATAGTAAATGGACTGGTTATAGGAAATAGACTTTTTTTAAATTTAGTTTTGAAACAGATCTGAGGTCCCTCTAAGATGTTGTATGTGCCTGGTGTTTTCAGAGAGAAAAGTGGTAGATTCTTGTGAATTTACTTAACTGTTAGCTTTACTTTTTAAAAAATGACATTAGTGTTTATACTTAGATGCTTTTAGTAATATTCACACTGATTTCTCCTCACTAGTCAAGGATTAGGTGAGTGTAAGAAGTTACACTACTACAGAGTTTAGAACTTTTGTTTTTGTAAGATCTCAGTCTATTCCAATGAATGGAGGAAGAGGAAGCATCTTAAAGAATTACTGAAAGTCAGGCTTTTTAAAAGTTTTTGTTGTTGTTTCTTTAATTAACAATAGCATAGAATAAGGGTCTTAAAATGAGATCCTTTGAAATTATATGCTAATTTTAAAAAATAAGTGTTTTAGATGAAGGCCTCTTTTATTAAAACTGTAACAAAATTTGTGGTACCCCCTCCCCAGCTAGAACCCGCTTAGAGGTATTATGAACCCTAGCGTGCAGGAAACAGTTGTGTGGTTACGTGTTGGAAATTGTTGTCCTTTGGGTGAATGGTTAACTAGTAGGAAAGAATGTTAATTAAAGCTGTTTAACTAGATGGAACTGTTTACACTTTTTTAAAAGATCAGTAGAAATAATAGAAAGTACCTAACTTAGATTCTTTAGGAACTCAGAATGTCTTTTTATCACTGCAGTTGTCATGCCTTCAGGTGACAGGAACTCCAGTGTAATAGATTTTTAATCTCTTATGTTTGTGCTGTATTTTCTTAGATCCATTTGGAGGTGATCCTTTCAAAGGTTCAGATCCATTTGCATCTGACTGTTTCTTCAAGCAGTCTTCTGCTGATCCTTTTGCCACCTCTAGCACCGACCCTTTCAGTGCAGCCAGCAATAGCAGTAACACATCGGTAAGTGAGGGGGTAACACTGTTAAATGGGTAACAAGTGAGAGTTCTGAGTGAGTTTCTGGAAATAAACAGTGACGAAGGAATCTTATTTTAGATTACTTCTGATGAGCTATATAAAATTTTTAGTCTCTTTTAACCCATTTAGTTTTTGGTTCAGAGTAGTATTTCACAGCTTGATCACTTAATGGGAATTAACTAGAATAACTTCATGCCATCCAAAAATCAAGTCTACTTTTCAAAGGATCAAATATTGTCCCATTGGGGATATTAAAATAAATTATTATAAATATGTATACCAATTTTAAGTAAGGGTTTTCAGAAATGTTTGATATGCATTATTGAAATAATGAAAATCAATGTAAAGGGGAAAACACTGATGTTTTAGAAAAAAATCATTTATGTTATTATATAGACATATCTGGAATGTTAATCTTGTAAAGAAGTTCAGATTCCCACTAAATGTCAGATGCTTGAGAACATGCATAGTACAACAATCACCATTTAATAACCACACACTATGTGATCAGTTACTTCTTGTGTGCTTTACATTCATTGTTCCTAATCTTCACATCAACCTTGCAAAGTAGGCATTGGCGTTTCTATTTTAACAGTGGGAACACTGAGACCCAGAAAATGAACGTAACCAAGTTTATCAGCCAAGTGCTTTATCATCTGGAGGCTTTAAAAACAAAATCTTTATAGCTTGGATATTTAAACATATTCAAAAGAGTAATACAATGAAATATTCTAATATACTTTCATGTATCTGTCATCCAATTTTAATAATTATGAATAATTTTAGATTCTTTTAGAATTTTTGTTTGGAGGCTTATTTTTTGAGGCAGGATTTTCATGTTTATGAATAAGCCAGACACAGAAAGGATCAGTTGAATGACAGGCATTTGAAGCAAAAATTTTGTTTTTAACACTCTTAGATTAAGAATACTTCCTTTGCCCTGGCTGGTGTGGCTCCATGGATTGAGTGCTGGCCTGTGAACCAAAAGGTTGATAGTTGAATTCTCAGTCAGGGCACATGTCTGCATTGAGGGCCTGGTCCCCAGTTAAGGGCATGTGAGAAGGAGCCACTTGATGTTTCTCTCCCTCTTTCTCCCCCCCCATCACCCTCTCTCTAAAAATAAATAAATAAAGCTTTAAGAAAAGAATACTTCCTTAAGGGAAAAAAAGTCAACCTTATAGACTATAGTATGGTGATAACCAAAGGGAAGTCGGGGGAGGCAGGTAGAATGGGGTAAAGGGGATACTTTACTTTGGGTGGTGAACACATAATACAGTATTCAGGTGGTGTATTACAGAATTGTACACTTGAAAGCTTTATAATTTTATTAACCAATGTCTCCCCAATAAATTCAATAAAATTTTTTTAAAGAATACTTTTTAAAAAAGGTAATAGATTTTGGTACTCTTGAATTGCTTCCTTACTGTCTTTGGTAAAGGAGCTACTTGGCCAGGAACTGGTATTTTCCATTGATGTAAAACTGAGCAAATGCTTCTGTAACTGAATATTTGTGGTTTCCATGGGCTACTGGATACTGTGTTTTCCTATAGTGCATAGTTTGAAGTGTGGACCCATTTGCCAAATTCTTCTTAAATTGGCTGCAACCTGAATTCTTTTTGCTCACCTTATTCTATCCTCTCATTCTTCACGTGTATCATTTAAAGAACAAGAAAGCCAAAGCAGCTCATTCTAATTTAAAAATAAAAAAGTTTCCTGTTCCTCTACACTGGTGAAATTTTTCTGCCATTTGTTCTACTTACTTTTTCTTTTTTCTCCCCAGTTTTCGAAAGCAACTTGTCCTTGCTGACAACTCTTAATTTCTCCATTAAAAGCAAAACAAAACAACAAATTGGCAATATGAGAGTGGCTGTTTATCTAATCTTTTGTATGTGCCGAGCATGGTGCTGAGCAAGCTCTTTTCATGTTACCTCATTTAATCTTCACAGTAATCCTATGGGGCTCATGTTATTATCTTCATGTTTAAGATAAAGTAAATGAGCCCTGGCTTGTGTGGCTCAGTGGATTGAGTGCCGGCCTGCAAGCAGAAGTGTCGTTGGTTCAATTCCCAGTCAGGGAACATGCCTGGATTGTGGGCCAGGTCCCCAGTAGGGGGTGCGTGAGAGGCAAACACACATTGATGGTTTTCCCCTCTCTTTCTCCCTCCCTTCCCTTCTGTCTAAAAATAAATAAATAAAATCTTAAAAAATAAAAAAGATAAAGTAAATGAGGCTTAGAGAGGTGAAGTGGTAATAACTTAGTAAATGACAGAACTGAATTCAAACCTTGATCAAAAATCTTTACAGTCTTCTCCACTATAGTCTAAAATTGAACTTCATTTCTTTGTAGCTCCAAAACTCTTGATTTTGTAATCTTTTTTTTTTTCCAAAAACCACAAAAAAAAAAAACCCACCAGGCCTCTGATTATGCCTCCAGTCCTGAGTCTCTCCCCAAAAGTCTTTCCTGTTCCCTCAAGGATGGTCTCCATTTTCAAAGGTACATAGTTTTAAAACCAAACCAGAACAAACAACTGCCATTTCTTACTAACCTAGCTAGTGTGTGGTAGCATTGTATAGGTGCTGAGTCCTACTGTCAAAGTGGGGAGTGGATGGCTGATACAGGAGAGACAATTTCAGTAAGGTAGATGACCTTCTTTGAGGATTTTAGAACATGAATTTTAGTTATGAAAATTTTTTGTACTAAATTGCCTAATTATCAAACTGAGCATAACATAAAGAGTTTTGTAGCCACTTACTCCTGGACTACACATCCATTTTCTTCCCTTGCTATCCCAGTGGCATTTTCAAGTGGTCACACAGTGCATGATGAAGGACTAGAACTTCAACCTGACATGCATACAGGCATGTTTTTTCTATTTCTTTCTGTAATTGTACACAAAACTTGTAAGCTATTGTTAAAAACCAGGCCTGCTTGTTTTTCCTTCCCTCAAAGTCAAGAGAAGAAGCAATTAATAGTTAGTGACTTAAGTTATCATGTGAGTAACTGTCTCTCACACCAATATTAGGAACCTTGGAAAGTCATTTACTATACAGACCAGCTTTTTTTCTTCGATTGCTGTTTATTCATTCAGCAGATATAATCAGAGTATAAGCTAGTGTGCTAGTTTGATAAATAACATCATTGGCATCAGTTAAAATAAGAACTATCATTTTCAGTCCCAAAACTTTGTTAGTATTAATTCTTTCTGCTCAGAGTTTTAATGGATCCTCTTTTTTAAAGAGAGAATATAATTCTCAGCATTACTTTTCTCTTTTCAAATACATTTGTTTTACTTGGGAATTTATAAATTGAGCTCTGCATTGTTCTTTGACATTCAATTATAATATTCCATTTCTTTTTTTTTTAAGAGATTTTATTTATTTTAGACTGAGGGGAAGGGAGGAAGAGAGGCAGAGAAGCATCAATGTTTGGTTGCCTCTGGAGCACCCCCTACCGGGGGCCTGGCCTGCAGCCCAGGCATATGCCCTGACTGGGAATTGAACCGGTGGCCCTTTGGTTCACAGGCTGGTACTCAGTCCACTGAGCCACACCAGCAAGGGCTCCAATTTCTTGATGATTGGAAATAGATGAGTCAGAGTAGGAGATAAATATTGCAAAACTCTTTTCACACCTCTCTCCCTTGTCTGCCAAGGCTTTTGGATGGCCTCATACAAATATGCCAGAAAGAAAAAGTTCAGTTGTCTCCCTAGAGAGACAATTTGTTTGACTGTGATTGAAAACTAGAGGAAGACAACTGGCTTCTGGTAAAGTTCTCACTCTTTGCAGCTACTCACCCTTAAAACTTGATCCAGAGTTTTAAATACATGGCTTATTTGAAAGTGGCAGGATCTTTTTAGCATTGTCTGTCTGTCTGTCTGTCTGTCTCTCTCTCTCTCTCTGCCACCCTCCCTCCTTTCCTCCACCCATTGCACAAGTGCATGTTTTCTTTAAGGAGAAGAATGCTGAATTGTTTTTAGATAACAAATAGAAAACGGAAATGTAGCATTTTCTGATATTAAATACTATGATATTTAAGAGTTAAAATAGTTTGTATCTTAAATGCAGCATGTCATCCTGGAATAGGAAAAGCACATTAATGGAAAAACTGGTGAAATCCAAATTAAGTCTATAGTTTTGTACCAGTATTAATTCCGCAGTTTTAATAGCTGTACCATGATTATATAAGATACTAATGTTAGAGAAAGCTGGGTGGAGGGTATATTGGAAATCTCTGTATTATCTTTACAGCTGTTCTAGAAATCTAAAATTAGTTTCAAAATAAAAAGTTAAAATAGTGTGCATCTATACAAGTAGCAAAATTATGAAGAAAAAAATGAATATCACAAAAGTCAAGGTAATAATTACCTCTGCATAGGAGGGAGGGGGTGGTGATTGGAAAGAAGCACACTGAGGACTTCTGAGGTGTTGGCAATTTCATGGGAAGTGATTACGTGTGTGTTCACTTGATACGTATTTGTTAAACCGTACATAATCATAAATTGCAGTTTTATGTAGCATTTTGATTTAATAAGATTGCAAATTAGTAGGGGGAAACATTGTTCCTAATGACTTGTATTCCTTAATGAATCAGAGTCTGTAAAGAATATTTTCTCTGTTATGGCAATGAAGTTTCAGCTATGAAATGTTGCCTCACTCAGTCATGGTTTTGTGTAATTTGTTTAGGTAGAAACATTGAAATACAATGATCCTTTTGCTCCTGGTGGAACAGTTGTTGTTGCAGCTAGTGACTCAGGTAAACCAATTTCTTTGAACAGTAAACATTACCCTTCTCTTTTAAGTTTCTTTTCTTTGGTCTCCAAACGTATTTGTCCTGTTTACATATGTGTGGCTTTAAAATTACTGTGTAGTTACATCCAGTTGTAATCTACTACTACCACTAACAATGATGACAAGTGTGTAAGTATCACTTTCTACTTTTCTTATTATTATTTCATTTATTGTTCATGTTGAAGATCTTACTAGAATATGTACTGTAGCCAATAATCAGTAAAAAATGGTAATTTTTTTATGTAAAACCAGTGTCGCTTTGTGTTTTTTTCCTTCTTTTTCTTTGTTTCTTTTCATTTTTTTCCTGTTTTTTTTTCTTTTCTTTTTTCTTCTTTTTTTCATTTTTCTTTTCTTTTCTTTTCTTTTTTTTTTTTTTTTTTTTTTTTTTTTTTTTTTTTTTTTTTTTTTTTTTTTTTTTTTTTTTTTTTTTTTTTTTTTTTTTTTTTTTTTTTTTTTTTTTTTTTTCTTTTTCAACTGTGTAGGAGGCTTTTCAGAGGAGAAGACGACTCTGTCTTCCCAGGAGACAAAGCCTCTGCTTTGCTTTATGAAGCGGATAGCAACCCCAAATCACAGCTAGGCTGGGACCTCCTGCACAGGCCTCAATCGCTTTGCAGTTTTAAAGTCAGCATTGACTCTTACAGATCTTGACCTAAATTTAAAAATTAGTGGTTTCCAGTAAGTTACAGTAATAGCTTTCCAAATAGTGGATGGGTCCTGTAATAATATAGAGAAAAGCTAAATGTTATTTTAGCATCCAATTCTTATGCTTTTTTATGGTATCTAATTTTCCATTTATCCTTTTAATAACCTTTAAGTAATATTCCTATTTAAAGATCAGGAAACTGAGGACCAGAAGATCAAGTAACTTAATCAAGGTTATACAGCTTTCTGGAGTTGAGCCAAGTAAAGCCTAGATTTAAATCTAGGTCTGACAGAATCTAAAAGCTTTCTTAACTAACTCTGCTTCTTCCTCACTATTCGTTTAAAAATAAAACAGACCAGCTATTATGTAGGAGAGCTGGGAATTAGAGGGAAGTAAACTGAAACAAGTAAATATTTCAATATCATGCTGAAAATAGAGTGCTTTATTTTTCAGATGGAAATAGGGTAAATTATTCAGTACACAAATTTGCTGATTGTGACAAATTGAGTATTATGAGCATAGAAAAAGAAAGTAGAATTGCCTTCACAATTTGGATTTTGTGTACTTTACAAATTGTAACAAGATGGGATTTATTAACACTGTGCTGTTTATTTATAGGTTGAAATTTGACTTACAGCCTGAGTAGCAAGAAGAGGAATGTAAAAAGCAGATGTATAAAAAATAAGATTTAATGTAATACAGAGTATTGATTTAACCCAAAATTTAGAATGATAGCAAATACAATTTCTAAAAGGCTTATTGTAGTAACAGTGGTTAAATTATGTATTTTTGTAAATACGTGTACTCTTTTAGACTCTCCTTATTGAACTGGTGAATTAATACAGTACTAGGGATATTATATAATTAGAAAGGGTAGCATAAGTAAATAAAATGAAAGGTTAATACATTAATAATTAACTCTCAGTTGCCCACACTAAGGATTGGGAAGTCCCATGAGAGTTCATTAAAACTTCAAAAATTTAAAGGAAAGAGCTTACCTCCAGTTAGGCTAAATCATGAATGATTTTTAAAGCAGAAGGTGGTTTTTATGGTATGCCTTGAAAGAATGGGCTAGGATTTTGGATAAGTAGTTATGGAAAGAGACTGTGTAAAGCAAAGAGAGTAACCTGAGCAAGGAGTCGAGGCAGGATATATAGGGCATGTTCAGGAAAAAAACAGACATTTTGATAAAGCTTATATAGAGAGGAATAGTCAGGTTAAAGCTGAAGTGGTAGATTGCGATCTTATTGTAGAAATTTCCTATTGCCTTTATTCGTGTTCTTCAATTCCAGTTTCTGTCACATTTCCAGTAAAGTGGTAGAATAAATACCACTGGGAGGGAGCTAAGATTTATTCTCATTAATCATAATGACACCATTTATTGAGCACTTGCATAAATCTAGCACTCCGTGTGCTGTTTTTCCATATGTGGTCTCATTCAATTTTTGTACATGGAGCTGTTTCACAGAGTTAAAGAAGGAGTAACAGATGAACCCAGTGGATCCATCTGAGGTCTCTGGTTTTCCACTGACCTCTTTGGTGATTCCTTGTGTCTCCTTTGCTCATTCTTTCTATCAATATGCTGATTTATAGCTCTAGCCACATCTTTTTTCCTGAACTCTGGACTCATATACCCAACTGCCTGTTGACATCTCCACTTAATCTGCTAGATATATTTAACACAACATGTCTAAGAACACTGAACTGATTTTCCCTCCCAGACCTGCTTCTCTTAAAGCTTTCTCCATCTTAATTCATGGTTATTTCATCTCTAATATTGCTAAGACCTGAAACATCAAAGTCTTCCGTGGTTGTTCTTTTTCTGTCACTCTGTCCCTAGCTGTAAGGAGATCTGTCTCTGTCTTCAAGTTATATCCAGTAAAAAGCCTACAACTTTCTAATAATCTCTCTAATGAGCATGCCCTTTTACTTACTCTGCTCTAGCCACAGTGTCCTCTGTGCTGTTGCTCAAACAACGGGCTGATGTTCCTTAGACTCTTTGCTCTTACCTGTTCCCTGTTCCTGGGCTGATCTTTCTTCATCTCTCCACACGATGTGCTGCATTACCTCTAACAAATCTTCACCAAACTGTCACTCCAGTTAAGGCTTATTCACCCTATTTAACATTTACAACTACCACAGCCCGTCCCAGCAATCCTACCTTACAATTACTCTGTACTCTTTCTTCGTTCATTACAGCTAATTACTTTACAGCATATAGTACAAATTACTTTGTTTTTCTTTTATCTATCTATCTTCTTACACTAGATTTTAAGTTTCTTAGGAACCTGGATCTTTGTATTCACTGATGTAGTCCAAGAACATTAAACCATGCGTGGGCACATAATATTACTTAATGAATGGATGAATAAATTACTCTCTTCACAGAGTGTATGATAGTAGCCCAGTGGGTGAAAATCGTGGGGATGGTGTATATTTATGTTGTTCTGATAAGTGGATTTTTAAAAATATTGTGGTAAAATATATATAAGGTAACATTTACCATTTTAAACATTTTTAAGTGTACGGTTCAGTGGTATTATGTACATTCACATTGTTGCACAACCCATCACACCCACTCATCTCAAGAACTTGTTTTATCTTCATAACCTGAAACTTTACACTCATTAAAGAAAAGTTCCGCCCTGGCTGGTGTAGCTCAGTGGATTGAACACGGGCTGCAAACCAAAGGGTCGCCAGTTTGATTCCCAGTCATGGCACATGCCTGGGTTGTGGGCTGGGTCCCCAGTGGGGGCCACGTGAGAGGTAACCACACATTGATGTTTCTTTCTCTCTCTCTCCCTCCCTTCCCCCTCTCTAAAAAGAAATAAATAAAATCTTTTTGAAAAACAAAGAAAAAAAAAGAAAAGTTCCCCATTACCCCTCCTGCCAGGCTCTGGCAACTACCATTTATTTACTTTCTATATTTACTTCACTTTTATTTATGAATTTGACTACTCTAGGTATGTCATATAAGTGGAATCATACAGTATTTATCTTTTTGTGACTGGCTTATTTTACTAAGTATGATGTCTTCAAGGTTCATCTATCTGTGTTGTAGCATGTGTCAGAATTTCCTTTCTTTTTAAGACTAAATAATACTTTATTGTATGTCCATACCACATTTTGTTTATCCATTCATACTTCCATAGGCACTTGGGTTGCTTCTACATTTTGGCTATTATGAATAAGGCTGCCCTTCATATTAGTATACAAATAACTGTTTAAGTCCCTTGTTTCAATTCTTTTGAGTATATACCCAAAAGTAAAATTGCTGGATCATATAGTAATTCTATTTTTTCATTTTTTGTTGTTCATAGTAGCTATACCATTTTAATTTTTTAAAAATTAATTTTAGAAGGGAAGGGAAGGAGAAAGAGAGGAAGATGAACATCGATGTGAGAGAAAAACATCAATCAGTTGCCTCTCATAAGCACCCTGACTGGGAATGAACCTGCAACCTTTTGCTTTGCAGGATAACACCCATCCATCTGAAGCCACACCAGTCAGGGCAGCAGCTGTACCATTTTACATTCCAAGGGTTCCAGTTTTTCTCCATCCTCACCAATACTTAATACTTTCTGGTTTTTTGGTAATAGCCATCCTAAAGGGTATCAAGTATCATCTCACTGATTTGATTTACATTTCCCTAATGATTAGTGATGTTGAGAGCATCTTTTCATGTGTTTGCTTATTGGCCGTTTAGAGATCTTCTTTGAAGAAATGTCTATTCAAGTACTTTGCCCATTTTTCATATTGGTTGTTTGCTTTTTTTGTTGCTGAGTTGTAGGAATTCTTTATATACTCTGGATTTAACTCCTTATGAGACATATGATTTGCAGATATTGTCTGTGTTCCATTGATTGCCTTTTCATTGTGTTGATACTGTCCATTGGTGCACAAAACTTTTAAATTTTGATGTAGTATACTGTATCTACTCTTCATTGCCTGTGCTTTTAATGTCACATGCAAGAAAGTATAGCTATGAATATCATGTAGCTTTCCCCTATGTGTTCTTCCAAGAGGTTTATAGTTTTAAATCTTACATTCAAGTCCTTGATCCATTTTTTAATAGTTTATTTTTATCATACTTTTTCCTATTACTCTTTATCCTCCTTATACCCTGTCCCACCTCTACCCACCCCTGCCATGATCCATTTTGAGTCAAATTTTGTATATGTTTTAAGGTAAGGGTCCAACTTCATTCCTTTTTCATGTGAATATCCAGTTTTTTCAACACCATCTATTGAAAGGACTTGCTCTTTCTGTGCTGAGTGGTTTGGCAGCCTTGCAGAATATAATTTGACCATATGTGCAAGGGTTTGTTTTTGGGCTTTCAAGCCTGTGTCGGTGGTCTAAATGTCTAATACCAGTACCACACTGTTTTGATTACTGTAACTTTGTAATACATTTTGAAAAAAGGTAGTTTGAGGCCTATATTCTTTTTTAAAATCGTTTCGGTTATTCAGAGTTCCTGGAGATTCCATATGAATTTTAGAATGAGTTTTCTATTTCTGCAAAAAAATGTCATTGGGATTTTCACAGAGAATGCATTCAGTCTGTAGATTGCTTTGGATAGTATTAAAAATTTTATCAATATTAAGTCTTCCAATTCATGAACGTGGACTGTCTTTCCATTTATTTGTTCTTTACTTACAGAATATTTCATAATTATCAGTGTGTAAGTCTGCCTTCATCAATTCCTAAGTATTTTATTCTTTTTGATGCTTTTTCAAATGAAATTATTTTCTTTCTTTTTTCTTTTTAATTCTCACCAAGGATATGCTTCTTGATTTTAGAGCTGGGGGAGAGAGAGAGAAACATTGATATGTGAGAGAAACATCAAATCAGTTGCCTCCCCATGAGAATCAAACCCACAGCCTTATAGTGTATCGTTCAGTGCTCCAGTGAACTGAGCTACCTGGCCAGCGCTGAAATTCTTTTCTTAATTTCCTTTTCAGATGTTTATTATTAGTATATAGAAATCTTACTGGTTTTAGTGTATTGATTTTTATGTCTTACTACTTGCTGAATTCATTTGTCCTAAATAGGTATTTTTGTGGAATCTTTAGTTTTCTACATCTAAGATCATATCTTCTGCAAAACCAGATAATTGTACTTATTAATTTACACTTGGGTGCTCTTTTCCCCCTTGCCTAATTATTCTAGTTAGGACTTCTATATTGACATACAAGTCTAGGAAGCACAGAGAGTCCCAAACAAGATGAACTCAAAGAGGCCCACACCAAAACACATAATTAAAATACAGAAGGTTAAGGACAAAGATGAATCTTAAAAGCAGCAAGAGAAAAGCAGTTAATTACCTACACCGGAGCCACCATAAGACTATTAGCTGATTTCTCAAAAGAAACTTTGCAGGCCAGAAAGGATTGGCAAGAAATATTCAAAGTGATGAAAAGCAAAGACCTACAACTAAGATTACTTTATCCAGCAAAGCTTCATTTAGAACCGAAGGACAGATAAAGAACTTCCCAGAAAAGAATAAGTTAAAGGTCATCACTACCAAACAGTATTAGATGAAATATGAAAAGGTCTTCTTTAAGAAGAAGGAAGAAAAAAATAGAAAATATGAACAATAAAATATCAATAAATACATATCTTTCAACAATTGAATCTAAAAAACAAAATAAGCAGAACAGAAACAAACTCAGAGACACAGAGAATGTTTTGAGGGGTGCTAGATGGGAGACAGGTTGGGGGAATGGGTGGAAAAGGTGAAAGGATTAAGAAGTACAGATTGGTTGTTACAGAATAGCCATGGGGATGTGAAGTACATCATAGGAAATATGTAGTCAGTAATATTCTAATAACTGTATGGTGTCAGATAGGTATGAGATTTACTGGGATGTTCACTTAGTAAGTTATACAATATCTAATCACTGGGGTGTACATCTGAAACTAATGTAATATTGTATGTCAGCTGTAATTAAAAAATGATTTAAATAAACTTTAAAAAAGAAAAACTATAAGCTTTCAAAATAAAAACATAAGCATAAATTTTTGTTCTTAAAAATTAAATGCTAGCCCTGGTTGGTGTGACTCAGTGGATTGAGCACTGGCCTGCAAACCAAAGGTTTGCTGGTTTGATTCCCAATCAGGGCACATTCCTGGGTTGTAGGCCAGGTCCCCAGTGGGGGGCATGTGAGAGACAACCACACATTGTTATTTCTTTCCCTCTCTTTCTCCTTCTCTTCCCCTCTCTCTAAAAATTAAAAAAAAAATAAATGATAAATTAGTGCACTCTGCCTCTAAAGTATAGTAGGCATGACACATAGAAGGACATTAAAAATTTTTAATATTTTGCCTCACATTGGGGTCTTTTTAGCATTTCCTAGTGGTAGACACATTACAGAACTAAGAAAGAAAACAGAAGCAAGAAAATTCAGGTTACTTAGTTTCTACATATACTTTATTTCAACTTGTAAAAGTTCTTTTGCCACTTCATTATAAATGAGATTAGTTCTGTTGGCAGAAAAATTTTTGCGTGGGATATTTTACTAACTCCTGACTGAGAAAAGGCAGAGTCTTTCCACCTCTTTTTTTTTTTTTTTCCTAAGATTTTATTTATTTATTTTAGACAGAGGGGAGGGGAAGGAGAAAGAGGGAGAGAAACATCAATGTGTGGTTGCCTCTCCCATGCCCCCACTGGGGACCTGACATGGCCCCGCCACCCAGGCATATGTCCTGAATGGGATTCGAACTGTTGACCCTTTGGTTTGCAGACAGTGCTCAATCCACCAAGCCACACCAGCCAGGGCCCAACTCTTAATTAAAGCTTTACAACATCCTGAAGAGTAAAAGGGAGCTCGTGGCATCCGCAGAGCATCTCTGGCTCCAGCAGTAATAAAATTTGGAGTAAGTAGGTTTTTGTTTTTATAGGCATGACTCACGCTAAGCACACAGATGTTCATATACTTCATGATTCTTAGCTTCTGCTTTCTTTCATGTTCTTTAGTTTTCTTCATTTCCACAAGCCACAGTCTATGACTTTCTCCTCCAAGGCCACTTAATTTTTGAATGGAAAAATGTGTGTGCATGCCCTGACTGGTGTGTCTCGGTTGGGCATTGTCCCACAAAGTGAAAGGTTGCTTGTTCGATTCCTGGTCAGGGCACATGCCTGGGTTGCAGGTTTGGTCCCATTTTGCTGTATGTGTGGGAGGCAACTGATCGGTGTTTCTCTCTCACATTGGATATTCACTCCCCTCTCTAAAAGTAAATAAATAAATCTAAAAAAGAGAGAAAGAAAGAAAAGCTCTGACTGATGTGGCCCAGTGGGTTGGGCATTGCCCTGTGGACTGAGAGGTCGCAGGTTTGATTCCCACTCAGGGCACATAGCTGGGTTGTGAGCTGGGTCCCTGGTTGGGGGCATGAATAGGCAACCAAGGGATGTTTCTCCCTCTTTCTCCCTGCCTTCCCTTCTCTCTATAAATAAATAAATCTCTAAAAAATTGTTTTAAAAATAAATCAAAAAAAGAAATATGTGTACATGAGCAGGTGTGTAAGAAAAGAAAAAAGAAAAATATCTTTGCATGAGCAGGTGTATGTGGTATATGTATCTCTCTTCTCCCACTTCCTTTCTGTCCACTAGTAAAAGAAAGTGAAATCTTTCTTGTGAAGTCTTTGCTTGTTTCTCATAAACATAGATGTTGCCTCTCCTTTGCTGTCTCTGAATTTTAACACTTACTGTGTAGCAGTTGTGTGTGTATATCACTTAGTTAAATCATGAGTTCCTTGAAGGTAGGTGCCGTGCCTTATTCCCCTCTGAATCCCTAGTACCAAGCCTTGAACATAATAGATGCTTAGTAAACGCGAGTGGATGAGTGGGTCAGGGAGTGTGTGAATGAATTGGAGACCAGCTTGAGAAAATGGATCCTTCATTAGTGACCAGTATCTACACTTCAGGTTATTCATGAGGATCTATTGAAGGTTTTCAGTGAGCTTGAGCTTGATTATCTTGTGTGTTTTAAATGGGTCATGGGAGGGGTCGGAGATTTCTTGGTCCTCCCAGGATTCTCTGGTAGACAGCTGTTCTATGGGATTTATCTGTGAGCCTTAAAACTGGTTTCTGTTTTTCCTTGTTGGTCATCTGGTTAAATAGGTGGTTTCTATCCTCCTCTTTTAATTTTTTAAAATATTTTCAACAATATGAGTTCCGTCCTATTTGCCAGACCTTGTTCGGCCTTGAAGATCCAGAGGTCAACAAAACAGAGTTCCTCTCTTTAATAGAGCTTATATGTGATAAGTTAGGTACTGGTGAATGCTATAAATTAAATCAGGGTAGCAGGATAAAATACGGTATGCCTAAAGTGTAGCTTTATCCATCACACATTACAAAAAAGCATGTCAGCATTGTATGATCTCAAATATGTAATGAAAAAATATGAGGATAAAAAGCTGTTACAGAAGTGTGCTAAAATACTGTTACAGGTTATTTCTGGAAATGGTATTATAGATGACATTTTTTATTAGGCTTTTACGTATTTTTCTAGAGTGTTCATTACCTTTGTTCGTAGGGAGAAGACGGTGTTGGTGAGGCCACATTTGCATTTAAAGCCTGATTCTGCTGGCCCACAGACCCTGGGTGCATCAGTAGGTAGTAAGCCACCTGCCAGGTTCCTCGCTGTGTTACTTTGGGGGCTCCTCAGCAGGTGTCTCACACATGCTCTAAATAAATTCATACTCAGTGACTCCTTCCAATTTCTGAGCAGGCCTCTGCTTCATGTCAGTCATATCAGAGAAAGTGGTAGCCAAAGTCTTACTAATTCCCCAATTTGGGAAAAATACATTGTCATTCTTTCAGGATACATTTCCCTGTTTTTGGCCTGTGTTAAATGCTGAATATTTAATTTACTTCAATGAAGAAATTGTAGAAAAACTCTAGTTCGCTACAGCAGCATATGCTTCATACATAAATGCCATGCTTTTTATTCATTTATTTCACAGTGTATACTTTTTGTCAAAATTTCAGTCAGACCTGACCTAACTCAGCACTGTTGTCGCACATGCATTAGGACTTCTTGTGAAAGCTCTGGGGCAGTGGCAGAGGAAAAGCAGGAAGCAGATTTCTCAGTCCCTCCAGTGAAGTGAGCCCAGCTCCTTTTCCCTCACCACCCATCTGCCCATCAGGAGAGCATCTGCACCCTGATATTACCTCAGCTGCCCTGGTGTCAGGAATAACAGGAAGAGGAGGAGAAAGAAGGGAAGGCCTGAAACAGCACCCAAGACTTGGCTGGGCTCCAGGCTCTCGGACTCAGCAGATATGTAATAATAGTCAAGTGTCTTTCATGGCCGAAGCTGTAGGATTTCCTGTAACTCTGGACTTTCCACATTCTCTTCAGGCTCTGAGTCATTATGTACCCCTGCAGGGATAATTTTGTCTGTGCTTCTACCCACCTCTCTATACTTCCTCCACCCCATGACTGTCTGGGTGACAAAGCAAACAAAAAATAATATACAGGGTGGGCAAAAATAGGTTTACAGTTGTAATGCAAATAAATAATAATAGTACGGGAATAAACTCTGTGTTTCATATACTCCCACTGTAAACCTACTTTTGCCTACCCCTGTATACCTCCTTTGCCTCTCATCTGGTTATGTCCATGGTATGTTCATTTTTAGGGTAAGGGCACACTTTACACATTTAAATGGTGAGTGGGCACTGTTCTAAAACTGATTTGCTGTAGAGATGAAGAGTTGAAGGACAAGGAGACTTTTTCTGAACCTCTTAGCTTGCTCGGTCTTACCCTCTCTTTTCGCAGGTCTCTTCCCCCACATCTACCTTTCTTTCTTTGTACTTGCCTATATCAAGCAGCAATTCCTATAAACATTCTTTGACTTTATTGGTAGAACTTATGCCTGAACAGGTAAAACCTATCTCAAAGCAGATCAGTTCATTCCTACCAGAAATGTTAGTCCATGTGATAGGTGCACTGGGATGGTACAGGTAATTTCTCATGCCTGTGGAGCACGGGTTAGACCATTGCTTTTGCAATTACTGTGCCTTCTGCCTGGAATAGCTTTCTCTCTCCCACCTTCATCTTTTTGGCAGATCCCATCCCTTATTTGAAAGGCCTAGCTCAAATGTAGTGGCTTCTTTGATACTTTTCCTAATTCTCCCAGACAAGTAATGACTCCAACAACAGGTTTTTTTATAACCTCAAATAGCTCTTTTAAGATTGTTTTATTATGGTTTACTTACATATTTCTCACTAGACAGTGAGTTCTAGTGAAGTTCTTTGGCTTCTCCATTTCCTATGCTATTCTTAACCTCCCCCTATTTTGTACCTACCATTTATGCTTCCTATTCCCTATGCCTTGTTCCCCATTCTTCCCTCTCCCCCTCCCCACTGATAACCCACCATGTGATCTCTTTGTCTGTGATTCTGTTCCTATTCTAGTTGTTTGCTTTGTTTTTGTTTTATGTTCAGTTGTTGATAGTTGTGAGTTTGTTGTCATTTTACTGTTCATAGTTTTGATCTACTTTTTCTTAGTTAAGTCCCTTTAACATTTCATATAATAAGGGCTTGGTGATGATGAACTCCTTTAACTTGACCTTATCTGGGAAGCATTTTATCTGCCCTCCACTCTAAATGATGGCTTTGCTGGATAGAGTCATCTTGGATGTAGGTCCTTGTCTTTCATGATGACTTCAAATATTTCTTTCTAGCCCCTTCTTGCCTGTAAGGTTTCTTTTGAGAAATTAGCTGCTAGTCTTATGGGAACTCTTTTGTAGGTAACTCTCTCCTTTTCTCTTGCTGCTTTTAAAATTCTCTGCTTTAATCTTGGCTAATGTAATTATGATGTGCCTTGGTGTGTGCTTCCTTGGTTCCAACCTCTTTGGGACTCCGAGCTTCCCCAACTTCCTGGAAGTCTTAATTCCTTTGCCAGATTGGGGACGTTCTCCTTCATTATTTTTCAAATAAGTTTTCAATTTCTTGCTCTTTCTCTTCTCCTTCTACATTCCTATGATTTGGATGTTGGGATGTTTAAAGTTGTCCTGGAGGTTCCTAAGCCTCTCCTCTTTTTAAAAAATTCTTGTTTCTTCATTCTGTTCTGGTTGAATTTTTATTTCTTCCTTCTGGTTGAAATCATTGATTTGAGTCCCAGTTTCCTTTTCTTCACTGTTGGTTCCCTTTATATTTTCTTTATTTGACTTTGCATAGCCTTCACTTTTTCCTCTATTTTGCAACCATGCTAAACCATTTTTGTGAGCATCCTGATTACCAGTGTTTTGAACTCTGCATCTGATAGTTTGGCTGTCTCTTTCTTTGTTGCTTTGTTGTTTTTCTGGAGTTTTGAACTGTTCTTTCATTTGGGCCATATTTCTTTGTCTCTGTGCACCTGTTATGTTGTAAGGGGTAGGGCCATAGAGATTTACCAGGGCAGGGTAACCCATATCTCTGGGTTATGGCTCTGTATGTATGGGAGGGGTCTGAGTGGGAACAATACCTCTTGCTCTGCTTTTGGCCAGCTTTCAGTCACTTCCCCCACTACCCACAAGCAAATTGGGCCCTTCTAGATTGGTACCCAGGTAGGTGGACTTGTGCATGTTCTAGGACCCTGTGGGTCTCTCCAACAAATTCCTGTGAGGCCGGGAGTTTCTCCTGCTGCCAAAACCCCCACAGGTTTTTACAGCCAGAGGTTTTGATGTTTTCTTTTCCCGTACTGGAACCCTGGATTGGCCAGTCTGTCTTGCTCCCCAGTTGTTCCAAAGTGTTAAATGCTTTCCCTGGAGTTAGGTTACCTGGTTTTATTTTATCCTATATCATTTATCAGTTGATTTATACAAAGGAATATATTTATCTTGTAGGGATATCAATGTGTTCATTGTCTTTGTGAACTTAAGTCAGCAATTCAGAACTATTATTTGGAATTAGATAATTTTCATCTGTCTTAATGTTACCAAACAAAAGAGGACATGAAATTTGATGTCTTTCTGTCCTATTGTATTGATTTTCTTTATACATTTTAGCCACAGACCCCTTTGCTTCTGTTTTTGGAAATGAATCATTTGAAGATGGATTTGCTGACTTCAGCACATTGTCAAAGGTAATCTAAATTGACTGGTGGGAAAGTGAAATACATTATGTCTCCACCAAAAGAGCAGCCCTTCCTTTCTGTTATTTAAGCCTCTCATAGACATTGCAACTTGATTTCAATAAATCGCAGCAAATGTTGATTTCAGATAGAAATGAAAGGTAAGATATAATGAAAGTAGATGTATGTCTATTAATAGAGACTATTTATTAATAAAGTGATGAGGGTGCAGGTAATTATAGTGTTCTACTGACAAGTTTGCTCAGCAACTTCATTTTTAAGAGTCTTCTGTCTTTTTAAATGTGTTTCTTCCAATTGAACTACATTTTTCTCCTCTTGATTGCCTGGGTCAATAGTTGTATAATCTGGGCATTCCATTCCATCCTCTCTGCATTGGTTAATCAGGGTTTTTTGTTGTTATTGTTCTAAGGCTGTTAGGTTTATATTAGGACAATTAATACATGTAGTCCAGCACTTAAATGTCTACTACCTACTTTCCAGGATAGCTCTAGGACTGATTAAAGCCAAAATAGTAAAATTAGAGTCAAGTTGTCTATGCCATTGTTTCTCAGCTGGGTGTTACTTTCTCCCCTCTCCCCACCCCCAGGAAACATTTGGCAATGTCTAAAGATATTTTTGGTTGTCACAGCTGGAGAGGGAGACTACTCATATTTAGTGGATAGAGAGCAGGGATGCTGCTAAACACCCTGCAGATGCCCTGTCCAGCCCCCCAACCCCCAACATAGAACTGTGGCCAGCCCAAAATGTCAGTAGTGCTCCTGTAGAGAAATACTGGCCTAAATAGATCTAAAATCGTAACATCTGATTCATTATGGAAAAGTCAATCTTTCATGATTCCACGTATTAGAAAAACAGGGTCTTCAGACTCACATAAAAGGCTCAAATTATGGTTCCATGGCTCACTTTGCTTTAAAACACTGATTTCAAGCTGTCTTTAATGTTTTCAAAATGCCTTTTTTTTTTTTTGACATTTGCTAAGTCTTGCCTATATTTAAGTATACATTGGGAAGTGTGAAGTCTTTTTTTTTTTAATCATTCAGATCAGATATTCATTTGAGGAAAGTTATGTAGTCCCTTTAAAATGGCCTCAGGTGGGGGGCCCTGGCTGGTATAGCTCAGTGGATTGAGCGCAGGCCTGCGAACCAGAGCATCACTGGTTTGTTTCCCAGTCAGGGCACATGCCTGGGTTGCAGGCCATTTCCCCAGTGTAGGGTGTGCTAGAGGCAACCACACGTTGATGTTTTACTCCCTCTCTTTCTCCCACCCTTCCCCATCTCTCTAAAAATAAATAAATAAAATCTTGGAAGGAAGGAAGGAAGGAAAGAATAAGATATTATACTTACTACTCATATAGAACAATTTAATAAAATTCTTCCTTTGGCCCTGAATACAAAGGTTGAAAAAATGTCAGTGCTTCAGAATTGAAATAAATAAAGCTGCATAATATTGAAGACAGTTCTTTAAATGCTGTGTGATCATACACAGTTTGGTTGGTATAATATATATAACCATTTCTTTTCAAACAAAGGTCAACAATGAAGATCCTTTTAGTTCAGCCACATCGAGCTCTGCCAGCAATGTGGTTGTTACAAAAAATATGCTGGAGGAAGCACCAGTCAAAAGTGAAGATGTACCCCCTGCATTGCCCCCAAAGATCGGAACTCCAACAAGACCCTGCCCGCCGCCACCTGGTATGGGATTTAGTACCTTTCCTAAAGCAACAAGATCTTCTCCTTTTCTTAAAGTATTATGTGGGCCTTATTTATAGATTTATCTAAAGGGCCTTAAAACAAATCAAAAAAACGTGGCAGGAGCCTGCTGCTGTCCTCTCTTCTGACCCCAACACAGAATGACAGACATTACCCAAGGGGCCAGCCAGTATAACTGTCAGGAACTACTTTTCTGGCGTAAGCAAATTTCTTTTTAAATCATTTTAGAGAGGCAGTAAATGGAAAAAAGAAAGTACTAATGAAGTCTCTTGCTTTTTTGAAAGCTTATCAATTACCGTTTGAATGATAGTTTCCTACACTTTGGTGTTTTAATTAATTTCTATAAGAGAAGATTAATTGGAAGTCTTTTCTTGACAAATGTGAAGTCTTAAATTCTTTAATGTGAGAATATATGGCTTTTTGCTATCCAGAATTTAGCAATATAGTGATTTGAAAAGAAAGTGTTTTTTTTTTTAAGTATTTTACCTTATATAATAAGACTCCTTTGTTTTATAAAATAATTTTGGGGGGGTCCAGGAACAAATTCTTAAAGTTTTGTGGGTTTTTTTTTTTTTTTAATTTTTAGTACTATACAAAGAAAAGGGGTTGGGGGGATTGTTTTTTTTTTCTCTGACACATGGCAGGGGGTGTTTTTTTTAATGAAGATAATAAAGTTCATGAGAAGTGGCAGGAAAGGCCAGGCCCTGCTTCGTTGTGGTGCTGCTGGGTCGTCACAGAACACACATCTGGACATTGTTCTTTACGTCATACATTGTTCCTTGGGAGGTTTTCAGCCACAGCAGCTGTAGATTACTATTCTTTCCTTTTCATAATAACCTCCCTATGGTAGTTCTTGGGAAGATTAATTTTTCTTCCTTGGTTTAAAGGAATTGCATACATAATTGTTAATACTCAGTTATCTGTTGAAAAATCAGGTAAACAAGTTAAGTGATTTCTGTCTTTTAGGGAAAGTAGCCTATATCATGTATTGCTAGAGAGTAAGGGTGTCAGACTATATTAAACAAATGAGAGTCAATTTGCTCATTTAATTGTTTGACCTTGTATGATGCCAAAAGTGAAGGTATTTTTTAAGTCCTAAGTAAAATAATATATTAGTGCTTTAGCTAGATCTGCAGCATAGTGAGTGTTTATCACTATAGAAAGATCAAAGAAAGGATGATTTATTTGTTGGAGAGTGTACTGGGCTGGAAGCGTAGAGGTTTGGGTCCTAACTCTGAGTATGCTCTGACTGGCTCTGTGATCTTGAGTGTGTGATTTCGGGGATTCCCTGTCTGAGATGTTAGATGGTGGCAGTAACTCTTAATTCTGCCCTCCTGCAAGAACTGTCGGAAGGATCCACTGAGATGTGAAGTAGGAACATCTTTTGTGAGCTGTTGCAGTGATGGAAAGAATCTGTTGATATGATTGCTGTCACTAGTTTAACACATTTTAGGAAAATATATATTTTTGGAGATATTTTAACACCTATTCTTATTTTTCTTCAAGAAGTACTAAGTTTACGACTTTAAAATTTGAGAACTTGTTTGAAAATGACAATGAATTAGTGAGCAACAACATGCTGTTGTTTGGTCAGAGATTACCAGCAAACACAAAGATTTAGGCCCTGTGCGTCATAATACTCTCTCTGTTCTTCAGTAATACATCGTAGATGGCAAGAAGTAGGTGAGATTTGCCAAAGTAAATTTTAATTTCATGTTCCCAGGTGTTGTATATAGATCTAGAGAAAAAAAATCAGAAGAATATTAGCATTTTTCAAAGGTCATTTGTCCTTACTGCTGCCAGTGGAAACTGTATTGGGCTGAGGTTTTAATAGCAGAAGCATTGCTGTCTTTATTCTTTGTCATTCTCCTGTTACATCCTTTGTTTTCTGTCTTTTCTTGGAGACATGCTGTTTTGGGGAAGAAGAGATTTATTCTCTTGGCAAAAGTGGGGTTTCTGGCCCATCCCTTTCCCCTTTGCTATTTTTTAATTTACCTGTGTGGAGCTGGAATGTACTTGAGAGAGTGCTTGTGAAAGTTGAGGTTAGATGGTGTGGCTGTGTAAGACCATATTGGGAATGTGTTTTAAGCACTGACCCCTTTCCCCCACCCTCAGTTCTTTAATGCTCCCTATGTTCATGTTCTTGTGTGTGTGTGTGCCATATTTACTGGTTGAGTTAATTGTAACGATTTTGATCCAGGAAAAAGACCCATCAACAAATTGGATTCTTCCGATCCCTTTAAACTGAATGATCCATTTCAGCCTTTCCCAGTCAATGATAGCCCCAGAGAAAAAGATCCTGATATGTTTTGCGATCCATTTACTGCTACTACTACTACCACTACCAATAAAGAGGCTGACCCAAGCAATTTTGCTAACTTCAGTGCTGTAAGTACTGTGAATGGGCTGTTTGGGGGAGAATCTTTCCATTTGCAGTTTGAAGGGTTTTCAAAGATTACTGTGGAGTCTGCCAAATACACATCATTCCAACTAAATTTACCAACATACTAAAAATGATCTTTATTCTTCCCCAACCAAAACCTCTGTTTACTTGTTTTGATGGTTCTAAAATTATTCCATTGCACAAATGATTTTAGTAGTCTTATTTCTTGTGATATATACCAGTTGTTCTGTAAACCTTTCTCTTCATCTTTTTAAACAACTTAAGTAAAATCCTTATGGTTACTATTTTGCAGATTGTTGTGGATGATAGACCATTAGACAGTCATTTGCTGTCTGCCCATTGAATGAATAATGCCAATAATGATGTTGTGTATTTGTTACTGTCTATGTGTGTTTGTGTTTAAAGCTTTGTAGATTTCTGGAGACTAGTCAACAACTATTGCATGACAGGATGGGGCCAGGAATTCTGAATAGCGAGTAAAAGTCTGGTTTTACATAGTAGTGTTTGTTAATGTAAATGTCAGTTCTATGAAATACAATCGTTAAGAGTTAAACAAATCTTTAATTATTTGGAGGGCTCTATTTTATTAGCCTTGCATATGTACTTTGACCTCTCCCAGAGCTGACTAAACCAGGTAGGCCAATAAAAACACGTGCAGGGCACTGTGATGATGACAGAGGTGGGGCCTGTGACACCACACAGATGAGAAAACCAGCCATGGAGGTGTCACTGTGGAGGGACATAAAGCAATGACATGTGCCACTATTTTTTGATAAAAAGCAGGACTTTTTAAAAAATAAAATTCTTAGAGTAGCTAACAGTTTGATTTTCCAGATTTTTTTTTCAGTGATAATGACTCTCATTATCACTGCTTATTCTGTAACAAAGGAATTTTCCTTTACTTATCACCTAAAGCCCCTGATGATTTGGGAAGTAGGAGATCTAGTGGCCAGGTAACCCTGGCCACACTCCACTTTGTGCCTCCTTCAGTGTAGCCTTGTGTCGCCCAACCAGTCACTTTATCCCAGCAGCCATTTCTAGTTAGAAAGGAGTAGGCAGGAATCTACATACACCAAGTCAAATGAATTAAACTGAGCTACCCAGATTTTGAATCGGTACTCTAAGCACCAGAGGCTTCCTCTGAAAGTGAAGAAGCAGAATAGGAATCAGTATCTTGATTATTGGAAAATGGAATGTCAGAATTATATTCTTTACTTTGGTTACATGGAATTTGAGTTGTTTCAAGCATAGAATCCAGCATTGCTCCTTAAGAGATTTTAATCTTCTTAATATAAAGTAACCTTCTGGCAGTTTGTGGCATTTAATACATTAAATATTATTTCAGCAATTTGAAACCTGTTTGGAATGAGTCTTGAACAATAGCTGAGGCATTTTGCTTATTTTATACTCCAGAACCTCAGAATAGTATAATACAAAGCAGCTCATAATAAAAATGTCTTCCACCTTGGCTGGTATGGCTGAGTGATTCAGTGCTGGCCTGTGAACCAAAGTGTTGCCAGTTGGATCCATCAGGGCACGTGCCTGGGTTGTGGGCCAGGTCCCTAGTAGGGGGCACACGAGAGGCCACCACACATTGATGTTTCTCTCCCTCCCTTCCCCTCTCTAAAAATAAATAAAATCTTAAAAACATCGTCTTTTTTCATTGTGAAAGATTTGTTAAGTATTAAAAATTTAAAAGTCCCTTTAATTCCTTAAGGAACAGCTATCATTTTTTAAAAACCTGACAATTTCTTTCATTTCATCCTATTATGATATTCATCTTATTTTGGTATTCCTGGATATGACAGGACTTGAAAGCAAGTAGAATTTTTTTTTATATAGTATCTGCCAAGATTGCTGTTTTGGGATAAAAATATATCCCTGATTTAATTACCAGTGTTAAGGTCTTATCTAGACTGGGGTCAAAAAGTTCTCAGTGACTGCCAAAATCTTTATAATACATTAAAAAAATTTTTCAGCCATAACTTATTTACCATGCCTAGTACTCTTCATATGTACAGCAAAATCATCATATTCTTTGCTTTATAGTTTTTCTGTACAGGAAGGTTAGGATGTGGCAGGGAATTGCCAGTGGGATTAAGTTAACAATGATTTGTCATGTGAGGATGCTCACTGCAGTTGAAGTGGTAGGTGTTTTGTATTAGATAAAAAGGCTAGCCCTCTCCTGTTTTTAAATCTGCTAACTCACCTTAAGCATGTACTTTTTAAAATGATGTTTTAATGTTTAGCTTTATAAACTGGCTGTAAACTGCATTAATTTTTAAAATAAAACCATATTTAGTAACTGGTTAAATTAAAGGTGTTTTCAGAAAAAAAATTTAACATCTAAGAAGACTATTTCCAGCGTCCTTCAGGTGAAACAAGTAGTTAATGCCCTTTGTAAAAACTCTTTTTTCTTCCTTTCTTTTTATTTGTTTTACTCAATTTATTCTTGTGTTTACTCATTTGCCTTTTACATGGCAGTATCCCTCTGAAGAAGATATGATTGAATGGGCCAAGAGGGAAAGTGAGAGAGAGGAAGAGCAGAGGCTTGCCCGCCTGACCCAGCAAGAACAGGAAGACTTAGAACTGGCCATCGCACTCAGCAAGTCTGAGATTTCGGAAGCATGAAGAACTCTCCTCTCTTTTGTCAACCATATAACACTCTTCTTCCTGAATGCTGAAGCTATTTACAGTGTATATCAAAACTACCATAAGCATGGGGCTATAAAAGGTTTGAGATTCCTGTAAATGTGACAAAAGTTTTTTTTTTTTTTTTAATTCATTTCAGATTTGTCTTCCCACTCTCCCCGTAAAAGCAGTAACCGAGTCAGACAACTTCACCTAGGTCCCTGTTCTGGTGTGCATTTACTGTGAGCTTTTGCCTGCCTCTGCTACTTTCACGTGTTAAACTAGAGCACCCAAGCTTCTGCCTACTGGAATATAGAGAAATAACTTCACCCTTGTGCTACCCTTGTTCTGTAGTTACTCTGATGATAGCCCAGTGGGGTTCTTTCTTAAAATTTGCAGTATTGTCCCCTGATTTGAGTGGATGAGGGAGGAGAAATGATAGGACATCCTGTTTCTTTTGTGATAGTACAGATTGACTAATTTAAAGTGCATGTTTGTATTTCCATAGAATCAAAAAACTTTTTTTATAGACAAGGAAAAATATTTTGCATAAATTGACTCCATTACCGAAAAAGGGATGCTTTAGATTGAACCATTACAGCTTCAGACTGAATTTAAAGAATTTTAGATAAACAGATACCTCTCCATAATTTGAAGTGCTAGACAATGGAGGAAATATCACCTAAAATACACCCATCAGTATAAAGTGAGCAAACATCAGGGTGTAGCAGCTGTTCTGCCATTGCTGCGGCACTGTCCTTGTTAGTTCATGGTAGGTTTATTTTTGTACTTTTGCAGAAGAAACTTTAGCAAGCTAGAACTGGAAGGTACTTTAATTTTTTGTATATATATTTTTTGTTTTCTTTAATGAAGGCTCAGTACTTGAAATGTAAAAACTTTTACTGAATACAAATGAAAAAGTAACATGTATTAAATCACATTGCTTTTTGTCCATTTTTGTGGTTTAAAAATGTTTATTCTTTTCATGTTTTTTGCCTATGAAATTGGCAGGCTGGCAAAAAATTCTTTTTTTTTTAATTGGGAGAGAAGAGACCTGCCAAATTATTAGAACTCTTCATGCGTTAAAAGCCTATCTTCTGTAAAACTGACCTAGCAGACAAGCTGAATTTGAAATAGGCTGTAAGTTGTAATCTTAATTTTTTTTAACATCGGTTACTGACTTAAGTAATGTATTGAATACCTATTTACCAAGATAAAGAAAAATGCACTTAAAACTAATTAAAAGTCTCTCTGGTCATTAAGTCAAAGTGGTATTGATCTGTGTTTATCAGTAACTTACTGCCTAGCCTATGAATAATTCCAAAATATCCAGTTCATTTCATCTTGAAATGGTGCTTTGTTTTTTTCCACAAACAATTAGACTGCTATAGCTTAAAATAAACTTAAACCACTTTCTTACACTGCTAACTTTTTTCTACTTTTGTAAGTTGAAACAGTTCAGCATAAAAGTCATACGTATGAAGCAAGGGCTGAATCCTAATCACAAGGCTTAAATTTTGATAAACTAACCCAGTGACCGAGGATATACACAAAAGTTGACTGAGAGGGTAGTGTTGGGAGTTGTGACAGGTAGTGGTTTTGGGTTTCTTTTCCCCTTACACTTCAGGAAAAAGGTAAGTTGACTTGAACAACCTTCTTTTGCACTGGGAAAATGAACACATGTTTGAATTGCTTTTTAAAAATATTTTTTTGAATTAAAAAACTCTGGAAAAGATGAAATATCTGTAACTTATAAACACCAACTTTCAATGTAATGTGTATCCTGATCTTATGTATGTTTAACTGGATTACATAGAGTCTTATCTTTTGTTAAAATATGTATACTCAGTGGACCAATATAATATTAAAATACGTATATATTATATAAATATAAGTATATATATCTCTATCTTTATGCTCACTTGTGTAGGATGAATGTCTTACCGTTGTTTGTGATTACATTTTACATTGTTGACTCTGGCTCCAGAGCCTGTGCTTGAAAAGGACACATAAGTATTCCTGAGAGCCAAGTGGCAATATTTACAAAGTGTTAACCATCTTCTACATCTTTGGTCAGGTTTCTCTCTCTATAGAAAATTCTATATGTTTCAAACTACTAAATTGTAGCCTGTAACTATGAGAACAATAAATTTAAAGTAATAATAAAACACACCATCCATACATCCTATTTGAAATGGAGTGTTGCATGGTTCTCTGTTGCGTCCATGCTGTGTCCAAGGCAGGTATACAGTCAGGTGTAAGTGTCAAGTGCTTGCGACACTAACTGGTGTAGATTATATAATAAATGTTAGCTATTATTTTTAGCTACCAAGTTCTGGGTTTGTTTGTTTTTTTTCCATCCTCATCTGAGGACATTTTCTTTTCATTGCTTTCAGAGAGAGAAGAAGGGAGAGAGAGAAGCATCCATTGGTTGCTTCCCGCACACGCCCAGACTGGGCATTATATGCTCCTGGACCAGGAATAGAGGATGGAGGATCGAATTCACAGCCTCGGTGTGTGCCCTGACCAGGAATCAAACCTGTAACCTTTTGATCACAGGATGGCACTCCAGCCAGCTGAGCCACACCAGCCAGGGCAAATTTTGTTTTTTGAAGGATAGGAAATGTGTGTGCACAGAGACAGTGCCTCAAATTTGTGTGCACAGGTGGTTCTGCATATATTTGTTGAATGAGCATTTGTGACATGGATTCTTAGAAGAGCAGTGTGGTGTAAAAAGTTCATACAACACTGGGGTTGAATCTCTGGTCTCTCATTTTTGAGAAAGATAAGAAAGTTGTTTAGCCTCCTTGAGCATTATTTTCCTTGTCTGATGAACAACATAATATCTAACTCACAGAATTGTTCTGAAGGATTTGATTTTGATGGCTCTTTAATAATATGAGTGGACACACACAGTTTGAGTCTTTTCAAGGGTCGATTGTGTTTTCTGTCTGTAGTGAGGAATCGCACGTAAGGACGGCTGATCTAAGTTGTATATGGATTTTCGACTGTGGGGAGGGGGTTGGTCCCTCTAACCACCACCATGTTGTTCAGGGGTCCTCTGTATTTTAATTTTAAAAATTAAGCCATTATTATTGAAAATGATAAAAAGAGCTGTTGGTTATTGAATACACATTATGTAATAAGCACCTTATCTGTGTTTTTGTTGTTGTTTGCTCTTCACAAGAGTCTTAAACAGTGCTACTATTATTCTCTATTTTAGAAACAGGGAAACAAGCTCTAAAAAAGTTAAAATAATGTGATTTACATTATACAGCTAATTTGATGAGCCAGGAATTGAACTCTGGTCTCTCTGATTCTAAAACATGGTACTTTTTCCACTTTACCATGCTTTGTCTCATTTTGTGTGAAAAAAATTTGCTTATAGGACATTCTAGGAACAGAACGTGATAAATAATAACACGTGACATGTATTAAGTTCCAGACAGGATCCTTAATGCTTTGTGTATATTAGTTCTTTTAACCCTCACAGCGACAGTGACTATGTAGTGTGTAGATATTGTTATTGTCCCCACTTTACAGAAGAGGTGCCCTGACTAGGCCAGTTATTAGCTGGTGAGTGGCAGAGCTGAAATTTGAACCCAGGATACTGGCTTCAGAATTTTAATCACTACTTGTATTCCACTGCAGCCAAAGGAGAAATATAAATAGAATAATCCATGTAATCCCTGTTCTTGGGGATTAATGAAATAGACCCATTACACATAGCACATTGGCATCTTACAAAACATTTTCCTGTTCACTCTTCTATTCAGTCCTTACCAGGATTTGGAATAGTTTCTAACACATGAAAGCACTCAACAATTGTTAGTTATTACTATTACCATAAATGATAAATAAGTGTATTGGGGAGATAGCCAACCTTGCTATCTCCCCAATATTTAATATTTATTAAAGAAATATTTTAAAATCCTGAGGCTAGCAAAAATGAAAATAATTTTTCAATGCTGGCAAAGCTCCGGACAGAATACATAAGAAGGTAGGGGGAAGGCTTTTGTTCTGCATTCATGTGGCTTGCCCTTTGGTCAAGAGTCCAAATAACTTGATTTGAGTAGAGAAGAGGAGCCTCACCTGACATTTTGGCAGTTGACAATGCTTTTGGGCCTTTTCCCTGACAGAGAGAGTTGATAAAGTGGTGATACTATTTCTTGGAAGATAGTAACTGCCCTTTAGAGTAAAAAAGGGAACAGGAGGACAGAAGTGCAAATTCTCAGGCATAGCCCCAAATCTGTATTAAGAACTGGTAGAGTTACTAGAATGTTCCATTTCCAGGTGGCCCATTAAAATCTATGAGGAATTACAGAAGGCACTAAGTATGGGCAGGTCTATTAAGATAGTATGGTTCTAAACCCTGGCTGGTGTGGCTCGGTGGATTGACTGTGGACCTGCAAACCTAAGGGTCGCTGGTTTGATTCCTAGTCAGGACACATTCCTGGGTTGTGGGCCAGGTCCCCAGTAGGGGGCGCATGAGAGGCAACCGCACTTTGATGTTTCTTTCCCTCTCTCCCTCCCTTCCCCTCTCTCTAAAAGTAAATAAATAAAATCTTTTAAAAAAAAATGTGGATCTTGGACCTGGGAGGCCCAGGAACCCTTTTAGAAAACCCAAGGTGAAAAACTGGAACTAAGGTGTTACTGGCCTTTTTCATCTTCCAAGTTGGTTTTCTAACTATATAGCTAAATGAACAGAAGCAGAAGCCCATGAGAACCTAGATGGCTTTTAGTAAAATTTCATTTCTATTGGATTCATGAATTACAATAAAGATGACTCTATACAAAAAAAGTACATGAGAAGGTAGGCACAGAGTAGATTTTGAAGAGTTTGCCTCATAGATGAAGGGATGGCATTCTAGGCAGAAGGCATGGTTGTGTATTAAGACAAGTGGGTAAGACAGGGATTGAGTGCTAGCAAGCAGCAAGAATTTAAGTAGTGTGTGAACAAAAGGGTACAGTTTTGTGTTTGTGTGTAAGAAAGATCTCATTGGAAGTGATCTGGAGGATTGCTTTAGGAGGAAACCAGGTGAGGCAGGGAGAGCAGATGAAGGCTGTTGCACTCACTCAGGTGAGACAGTGAGGACCTAAGTGTGGCTTTGGCTGTGGCCTGGGAGAGTGAGGCGGATTCAGGAGAATTACCAGCCCTTAGAATCTGGTTAGACATAATACACTGTAGCTGGTGAGGGGAAAGAAGTGGTTTGCAAATGTTAGTGAACATCAGGATCACCTGGAGGGCTTGTTAAACTACAGATCATGAGTCCCAACTCCTGAGTTTCTGATTTCAGTAGGTATAGAGTGGGACAGAAAAATACGAATTTCTGACCAGTTCTCAGAAGATGCTACAGTTGCTAGCCCAGGGATCTCACTTTGAGAACCACTGGAATAAAAAGCTAACTTCCAAGTCCCTTTGTTCTCCTGTGAGTTTTATTGAATCTACTGCTTTAGTTTTCGGTTCTGTTGAACCTGGTCATTCTGTACTTGACCTGTATGTTCTACCTCATAGTGTAAAGAACCTCTAACCTTTTTTGTGAAGAGAGTTTTTAAAAAATAATTGCAAGCTAAAAGACAGCACTTACTATGTACCCGTACTATTTCAAATACTTATATACTGATTCATTTTAATCTCCATAACAATCTTTTAAGTTAGGTATTGTTATTTCAGTTTACAAAGGAGAAAGCTGAAGTACAAAAAGGTTAAATTAAATAATTTTCCCAAGATTATAGAGCTAAAAAGTGCCAGAGGTAGGATTCAAACCCAGGCAGCTGGCTCCAGAGCCTATGCTCAGTCACTCTGCTTGGCTGGACAAAAACAAAAACAAAAATACATTAAAATACTTCTGATGCATGGATCTACAGTGCACCTGTTAGTCAGACAGCTGTATATTGTGAGCACAGTGAGAAAATCGTTATTCCCATTCACCTTTGCTAAGGGTACTGTGTTCTGGGTATTGCGCTGAGCCAGGCGCAAGAGAAGACGGATTTAATGGCCTTGCCAACAGTGGTGTGTTAGGGGAGCTAGATTACACAACATTGCTTACTGAGGATTATGATGGGGACACTGGGACACTCAGAGGAAGGAGGGAATAGTTCTTGCCTAGAGGATTGGGGAAGGCTTCCCAGAGGTGTGTTTCCAGGACACATTATTCTGCCCCAGGCATTATGACTGCCGAAAGAAAAAAAGACACAGCTCTCACAGGCCAGCTCTGGATGTCAGGGCTCTGTTACTGCAGAAGGCAGGTGGGCTCCCAGGAGGCCTCATTTAGGTGTTCAGTCCTTCGGTGAATCCAGCTGGGTCCAAGGCCTGACCCTCAAGTTTCGAAACCTGATTTGCATCAGTAAAGAAGAGGTCCCATGAAGCAAGTTCACAGGAACTGGTGTAGAGAACAAAGTTGGTTTCCTGTCAAAGTTGTTGCCACAGGGTTTGGAGCGCCCGCAGTTCACTGAACAAGACAGACACCTTTCCCCTTGCTCAGTGCCTGCCTCTGAGGCTCCTCGCTCTCTGCAGCCAGAGCTGCTGCATCCCTCTGGTGAACATGGTTTTTAGATTAATATGTTTAATCAGGTAATAGTGTGGTTTGTCTGGTTGGGTAGCTGTAATGTCTCTTTGGAGTGATTTTGCTTATCTTTGCCGTGGACTCCACAATTTCACGCCTTCTAAGGCAGACTTTCCCCCGTTTCTGAGTTCTTGGTGAAGCATCTCAGCGGCTGGGCTCTGATTCCACCCTTTGATTGACTGATCGCATTGTTTACTGAGAATGTGTGTGCCAGGCCTTTTCCCTGACCCACCCTCCCCAACCCGTCAGTGTCTTAACAGCGTTAGGACACTGCCTTAAATCTCTCTCAGAGCGACCTCCTCCAGTCAGTGCCACCGTCCCCATTTCAGGTCTTCATCGTCTATTTCTTTTAGGCTTTTGCCAAAGCTTTCTCATCTCACCATAATGTTTCTCTTTCTGTTTCCAAACTATTCTCCATGCTGCAGTCAGAGTCTTCTAGAATCAAAATCTGTCCCTATCACTCCTACAATAGAAGATGCCCCTGATACCCATCACACTCAAGTTAAAACTTTAACCCCTTAGAAGGCTTTTCCTTCATAACCTTAATTTCTGATTGGCATTTAATCAGTAATGGCTTGAACATGCAAGTTGTTTTTTTTCCCCCCTTTAAACAAATCTTGAGAGCCCTGGCTGGTGTAGCTCAATGGATTGAGTGCCAGCCTGAGACCCAAAAGGTCACCAGTTCAATTCCCAGTCAAGGCACATGCCTGGGTTGCAGGCCAGGTCCCCAGTAGGGGGCGTGTGAGAGCCAATTGATCGATGTTTCTCTTGCACATTGATGTTCTCTCCCTCCCTTCCCCTTTTTCTAAAAATAAATAAAACCTTTTTAAAAAAATCTTCCAAAAATGCGACTTGAAGGAAATGAAGGTAAACCTAATGTGATTGTAGAGTATGAAATCTTTCTAAAATGTCCAAAACTTTACTTTCTAACTGGGTATTTTTCAAACTACAGGTTGTAACACATTAGTTGGGTCATGAAATCAGTTTAGAGAGTCAAGCAGCGTGGAAAAAATATAAACAGCAGTGCAGTAGAATGAACTCGTGTGTACCCATAATCATCTTCAGTAATTACCAATCTATATTCAATATTGTAAGTCCTACTCACTTTTTCAGTATTTTAGTAAGTAGCTTTTTTAAAATCATGAAATAGAATTTGTTATTGAATATGTTTTGGGCTACAAGATAAAATGTTTGAAAGCCACTGATTTTTTAAACATCTCTTTTCAAGTAAGAAATGTAGGGCCTAATGTTATATATCCATATTTTGCCTCATATAATGTACACCCACATTTTGGTGCACATTATACATGGGATTATTGTACCCATGCAGGTAATCATTATACCCATGTATAATGTGCACACTTACTTATTCCCTCAAAAATTTGGGCAAAGAAGTGTGCATTATACACAGCAAAATACAGTATCCAGGTTAATATGAAAAACTATGAGTGTTGCTTGAGCGTGCAGGCCTAGGACATCAGTGTACACTGCTGTAAACTTCATGAACTCTACCCCGCAGCCCTCCCCACTGCTCCTTTCCAACAAGGTCAGAAATAAGAGCATGGAAGCTGTCAGTGCTGCCCCATGAATAGGGATGTGGGCAGGACTGATTGGAAATAATGAGAAACTGGCTGGGGGAGGTGCAGATCACCATAGTAGTGACTATCAGGAGGGAGTGAATGGAGGCCTGAGGACCAGTAGGAATAAGAAATCAGGATGGAGGCCCTGGCCAGCTAGGTCAGTTGGTGAGAGCATTGTCCTGATAGGCCAAGGTTGCAGGTTCAGTCTCCAGTCAGGGCACATAGAAGAAGCAACCAATGAATGCATAAACTAGCGATATTCCCCTCCCCTCCCCTCCCCTCTCACTCTGCCCCCCCTTCCTTCCTCTTTCTAGAATCAATAAATTAAAAAAAAATTTTTTAAGAAACCAGGATGGAGAGATAAAATAACAGGGTTTTCAGGGCAATGTGGTTTTGGCTAGTACATGTTGGCACAGTGATCAGATTAAGGAACTTAAAAAAAGGGTATTTAACATGGAAAGGGTGTAGAACTAAAAACTCAGTATATTGACATTGGAAATTTGTTTTTGGTTCCATTGACCCATTGGCCCTGTCTAGTACAAAAGGCTCTCTGACATTGAATCCATGGAAGAAATAAAATTTACCTGTGCTTTACGTGATTACAGCCTGAAAATATTTCCAAAGTATAGCGACAGGCTGGGCCCACAGGACCACAGACAGCTTTAACTAAAGTGGGTGCAGTGGCACCTACTACCTGTTATGGTAATTCCTTGGACCTGTGTCCTTGTACAGCACCTTAGGCCCTCCACAAAGCATGTACGGCAATGTACTCAGAAGACCATCAAGCTGGATCTGCGAGGGCTGTGGCACCCTCCGAATATGTAGTGCTGGGGGCCAGGCTCCTCTGTGCCGAAAGGTCAGTGACTGACTGACAGGACGTAATGTGTGCACTCAAAATCGAGGCGCCGTGAGTGAGAGGGAATCTACTGCCACGCCCCACAGGTATTGCTCCTGTCAGAGAAAACAAAATTCCTCCTGAACTACATATCCTTCCATTTCTTACAGGAAATTTAGCTTCCTTGTTATGTTATGGGACCATTGTCATCTATGCATCTGACAAAAAAAAACATCATTGAGTAGTGCATGACTATATTTCGTGGAAAGGAAGAGATAAGGAAAAGTAGCTGACGCTGACGAACTTCTCTGAGGCTGCCGATATATTCACCCATTTGCTCCTCACGCCACTTAAAACAGAAAACATGATGTAGAAAGACATGGGAGGAGCTTGGCCAAGACCCCCTAACCTGTTCGAGATGAAGCCAGGTTCTGGCCCAGGTGCCTCAGCTCTGAGACCGGCTTGTCTCCCACACCAGGCTGTCTTTCACACACCTTAAGAGACCAAGTAACAACAGAGATCTAAGGCGGCAACCCTGGGCCCTAAGCAAGAACTGATGTTCTCACAGAAATCCCTGATTCTTCACAGCTTCCTGAGAGGGTTTCCTGGCTTTGTAGAAAGAACCCAGACCTTGGACTCTGATAAACATGGGTCTAAATTCTGGCCTTACCATTTCCTAGCTATGTGACTGGTCAAATCTCTTAACCCCTTTGGCCCTCAGTGGGGATAATGGTTACTTCACAGGATTGTGAAGATGGAAGATGATGGATATAGTCTTTGTTCCTGTTACATGACAGATAGTCACAAAGACTGTCATGTCCGTTTTTAAGAAGACAGAAAAGCTAATAGTACATTTTAGGAAAATGCCTATGATTAAAGGGAGTAAACATTGATCATCTTGAAAGTTTATTGATCCAGAGCATTCCCCTCATTATGAATAAAACTCACGTAGTAGGAAGCACACATATGCTGAGTCTAGCCCTGTTCTGTATTGTTTGCATTCACTCATTTAGTCTGCACAACAATCCTTTTGAGAGGTGCTGATATTATTCCCATTTTAAAAATGAGAAAGCAGAGGTTAGCGTGCCTGGTCACACACAGCTCTCAAGTGATGAGGCCAAGATTCCAACCCTGGCAGTCTGGCTCAAGAGCAAGGGCAAGAATAAAACCTTGGTGTTCTTATGAGTCAAAATAAGCTTTGGGAAAGTGGTTCATAAATACCGTATGCATTCTAAGAGCTTTTGTGGCAGACGGGCTGGGGTTAAGCTACAGACTCAAGTGTGGCTGCTTGGGTGGAGTCCTAGCTCTGCCACTTGCCTGGCCTCTGTGGTCTTGAGAAAATTACTTAATCCTTTGCCTCACTTTCTCAGTTATAGAAATTGAGATTGTGAAAGGAAACACCTGATAGAGTTGTTTTGTGGATGAAACACAGGTAAAGGGTTCCCATAAGGCCTAACATCATTTTAAACAAATGATGATGATAATGAAGAAACTGATGAAGAAGATGAAGGGGGAAAAAGGCAGAAAGAACAGGAAACAAGCTTTGAAGTTTGAGAAACCTGGGATCAAATCCCAGCTCCTAATCTGATCTCAGGAACATTTCTAAACTTCTGACTCAAATATTTTCAGAACAGAGTTGTCCAGATTAGAGGCAGTGTGTATAAAGGCCATCGGCGCAGTGCCTGCTACTGAATAGAGACCATACATCTTAGTTCCCACTTCACTTACTCAACACCGAGCACCTGCCATCTGCAGCAGTGGTGCTAGGGTCCACGGAAGACAATATGGTCATTAATAACTAATATAAGGTAGTGATAAATGCCAGGAGAAAGATAAAAATGTAACCTCCAAAAAGGAAGTGATTCCTCCATTGGGGAGATACAGGACGGCTTCCTGGAGGAAGTGGTGTTGGCTGTGGGCTCACAGGCTGGGTGGGAGTTTAATCCCACTTGAGGTAAGACTGGACTCTGGGCCTTTAAGAGAACAGGCTTCGGAGACTCTGTGGTGTTCATGCCTGTGATTTGGCTGCCCACAGTGCCCAATGCTGCTAAGCTGGACAAGGTTCTGTGGATTGAGGGGTTGGGGCCCACGGGTGCACTGTAACTGGAATTTCCAGATCTGGAAACTTGAGCTTTGTGGTCAGACAGGCAGCATTCTTGGGCCCTTGTTGATCCAAGACTGACACGAGTGCTCAGGGAAAGGGGGAAAGGCCGAATCTTCTCTGCTGCCCCCCAGGGAAAAGTGAGAGATGCTGCCTGGATGAGCCTTGAGGCTTCCACCCTCTGCCTTGCCCAGGCCTCCCACTCTGACGCTCAGCACCCCGTGGGCCACGGGCAGGGTCTGGGGAAGAACCACATGGCACAGACCCGCCTGAGTGTATGTAAGATCTGCAGAGCTCAGTCTCGGGGAAGTCAGTTGACCCCTGAACCTGTCTCATCAACTGTAAAAATGGGGCTGTTTCATAAGATGAAATGAAGTAAGAACTTGGGCAAAACACCTGGCTTCAAGTTTGGCACAGAAAATGTCTCCTTGTCAGAATCAGTCACCATTTATTAGACACACGATTTGCATCTAGGATACAAACCCAAAAAGACAGAAATGGTCCCTTAGCCACCTTGCTGCCACCTGGTGCTCAACCCCCCCATCCACTGGCTCTCACTGAGGGAAGTCTCCAGGGGTCCCTCAATCCACCCTTTATGCGAGACGGGAGTGATCCCTCTCACATCCTTCCTCCAGGCGCTGTCCTGCCCCTTGTCTTTAACTGAGCTTCCCACGGAAGCCTGCTGGGCTGCACTGCCAGGGGCTCACCTTGCTCTAGAGCTGATTCTGCTGCTTGTTAACATAACAGTTACTTAAAACTGTTAAATGCATACGACCTAAGACAAAATAGGGGATTTCAAAGAAAGTTAGCACTGGAGACGGCTTGTGGCTCTTTCTCCTCTGACCACCACCTCCCATTGGAATCTGTGAACAGAGTCATGACCCAGTGCCTGGGCAAGCAGCCTCCACTCTGGGCCCAGCCTGCCCCTGCCGCTTCCGCCCTGTACCCGGCCCCTGCAGCAGCCCGGAGACCCTAACTCCATGCAGGTGCAGCCCTGGCAAGGCAGGTTCGGTACTTAGGCAGAGGGGAAAGGCATTGGTGACAGCAGCGGTCATCTGTACGCGGGACGAGCTCTAGCCTGGGAGCGGACAGGCCTGGGGTAGTCCTGGCCCTTCTACTACTGACTATCTCTGTCACTTGAGCAAATCCCTGGCCGTCCTGGACCTCAGTGTCTTCCTGGGACCGATGATGGATCTTGTTGGCGCTGGACGAAAGTGGTCTTGCCCTGGGACCCCAGGTCTGCTCGTGGGAGGTGACACCGACTCCCTTGCCATCAGGAAGGCGCGGGCCAGGCCGGGGCGGAGCCTCCGCCCGCCCCATCCAGGTGCTGCCGCCGGAGCGCCGCTAGCGCCACCTTCACCACGAGGGGCCGCCCGCGCCGCCCGCTGAGTCCAGCCTCAGTCCCTGGCCTTTCTGACCGCCTGGAAAGGAGCGGCCCCTGGGAAAAGCGACTGCAGGTACCAGGTGGGGCGGGGACTTGGCGAGAGGCGCGGAAGGGACCGAGGGGCAGCTGGGGGACAACGGACGGGAGGGAAAACTGAAGGGGCATATCCGGAGATAGGGGTGTGTGCGGCTCCGTTAACAGTCCCAGGGCCACGGGAGGGGCAGTCTAGCCCCACTCACACTTCCACGTGCCCCCTGCTTGCATGTTAGGGCCCCCATTCCTATCTGCTCCGGCCCGGCTTCCCCTGCTGCAACTTGAGGGCCACCTGCAAGAGCAACTCCAGTGACCTGGACCTCGGTCCGCCTGGGGGTCAGGTTCGGCCCCTGTGGCTCCGCTCAGGGGCGCCCCTCACGCACCTGGTCCTCCCCAAGGAAGCGTGAGTGGCGGGGTGACAGGTGAGAACAGTCACACTACCCCCCTGCGGGGCTGTCCACATCTCGGGCAGTAGTGTGGGGGGAAACCCTGGGTCCCAGGTTTGGTCCAGCGTAGAATCGTATGCACCACAGGTCCTCCCCCGTCAACCCGTCAGAGATGTGTCAAAGTCTCCTGTGTGTCACCTCCACCTCCCCAGTTGTCCCCACCCCCTGGATGAGTTGGTGTCTCTAGATGGTTCCCATGAAACAGAGAAGGGGCTACAGCCCTGACCTCTCCTCTGAGCTGTCTCCACCTCCAGTTCTTTTCCTATTTAAAGTCTGCTTGGAGAAGGACCACACCTGCCCCCACCAAGGCCTCCGTCTGACTACCCTATGAGCACCTCGGGCTTGGCAAACCCTACATCAAACTTTGCCTCTTCACCCCCAAACCTGTTCCTCCTCCTGTTTTTCCATCTCAGAAAATGGCACAGTCATCCACCCAGTTGCCCAAGCCTGGAACCTGGGATCTATCCTTCTCCTCCCTCGCCGCCACCCCAGTCTCCAAGTTCTGCTGATTTTTCTCCTGGGTGTCTCCCAAGGCTGTTCATTTCCGGTGGACTCTGCAACAGCCCCTGACTTTCCCAGTTCCCCAAACTCCTCCTTTCTATGCATCCTTCAGACTGGTCTCTTCTAAAACACACACCAGACCATGTCATTTCTCTGCTTTAAAATCCTTCCACAGCTCTCTGTCACCTGGAGGTTAAAGTTCAAGGTGAACTCTCCAGGTGGGAGGCTGTGGCCTGCCCAGGCCTGTTTTCCATCACTCCCTGCCCCTCACCACTGTCCACCAACTCCAGCTGGCCTTGTAGTGCTCTCATAGCTGGGCCAGGCTGCCAGGGCTGCCTCTGCCTGGAATGCCATCCTCCACTCCTGACCTTCACCCCACAAGACTCAACTTATGTGACCTGTTGTAGAGGGGCTCTCTCCCTTGGCCCCTGAGTCAGGCTCAGCAGCTTTTAGGGCCCCAGCATCTTTGCTTCCCTCTCACAGCTCTCATTCAGTCTTTCAACACTGTCAAGCATGTACCAAGTTCCAGATGATTGTACTAGGCAGCTGCAGATATCCTATCATGTCACATATACAAGTCCTTGCTCTCAGGAGACCATGTTCTAGTGGGAAAGACAGACTAAACTAGCAGGCAAATAAACAAGTAAACACCAGATAGATGATTTGTAAGGCTTAAAATGGGGTGACGTGTTAAACAGTAAAATTGGCCATGCCTAAAGCATCCCTGGCAGAGAGGATAGCTCTTGTCAAAGCCTGAGGTGCACCTGAGGAGCAGAAAAAGGGGGTGGGTTGTTGAGGATCAGTGCCAGTTGGATCCTAGAGGCAGGATGCCCAGAACAGGGATTTCATAGTGTGTTTGGAACCACCAGAGGGCGCTAGGGAGGGAGATTTACATATTTAAGGATGACCCTGCTGCACCATGAAGGAAGGAATTTGTGCACCAACCATTTCGATACTGAGTCACAGTCACCCTTTTCTGTCTCTCCACTACACATGGGGAGATGACAGTGTTCCTCTGCCTCCCCCCGCCCCCCATATTCCAGGAGCCCAGCACAGAATGGGGCTTAGGATGTGCTTCAGCTTTGTGAAGCACATGGGGGATGATTTTTGAGGAGGGTGGGTTCCCCTGGCTAGAGTGGTAGGGAGTGGCTGTGTCCCCAGGGTTTTCTTGCCCAGGGTCTCCTGCCTGTAAGAATCCAGTTGTGCTGGGTCCTGTAGGCACCAGGGAGCCTTGTGGGTTTCCAATGTGTATACACTGCTGATGTCACAGCATGGTTGGAGACAGGGAGCCCTGGCTGGAGGCAGGGAGCCCGGAGGGGAGGCTGGTGTGATGATCCAGGACAGATGCTGGGGTGTAGATTAGTAGGATACAGGGAATGGGGGAAGGAAACTAAGAAGGAAGAACTGAGAAGTGGCGAATGGACAATCCGGAAGGCGAGATCCAGAATCACTAGTGATGGGAGGGAGGTGAGAAGGAGTGAAGAGGAGGGAGAGGGGGGACTCTGGCCAAGCAGAGTCTGCAATAGCCCTCCAAGGGCCTGTGTAAGGGAGTAGGCACGAGGGCCTGAACACATGTGCCTTTATGCTTCAGGGAACTTGCTGGACCTTGCTGGACTCTAATACTTAGGAAGTTAATTGCTCCCAGTTGCCCCCACCAGGACTCACATCTGAGACAAAAAACCAAGTCTCCATTCTCCCAGCTTGGGACCTGGGACTTCTCCACCTCACTCCACACCTGCCGTGCTCCCTGGTCGCCCACAGCCTTACCCAAGGGTGGAGAGCTTGGGAGAGCGTTCAGACCCTGCTCTGCCACTTACTTATTGGCTCTCTGATCTTGATTCAGTTACTTGGCCTGTGAGAACCTCAGTTTACTCAGCTGAAAAATCATAGCTACTCACTGAGTAGTGGGAAGACCTGGTGAAGTCACATTGGTAAAGGACCTGATAGATCGCCACTGGGACATAGTCAGTGCTCTGTGAGTGTGAGTACACTTCCTTCTTGCACGGGTAGAAGTAACCTTCCTGCAGAGGTATTTGCATTGAGCAGGGGATTCTGAGAGGTTTGGGAGCCAACTGTGGGATTCCTGGCACCAGGATTAGGTAGTGTGAACTGAAGGTTGCTGGTGTTTATCTGATACCAACAGGAATCCCCGAATGGGGTTGCAGTGAAAAAGGAAACTTTATTCAGTGCAAACAGCTCAGTTGTGATACAGCGCCACCCTGAAAACAGCCTGACTCTTAGGCTAACCTTTGACCAGGCAGGTCTGGGGCCAGGCCCCTCTCTGGCCAGACAGCTTCGCTCTGCTCCTGCACTGGTCTGCTCTGTGCCAGTCTGCTGCGCCCTGCACTGGTCTGCTCAGGTGAGACTCCAACCAGGGGGAAAGCCATCTTCAACCTTTGGTGGAAAGGAAAAGTGTGCTCTCAGAGCCAGTTTTCCTGGGGTGAGCTGGCTTACATAGACAGAAATCCCCGCTTCCTGGACCATGATTGGTTCTTCCTCATGCACACAAGGGCTCCAAGTTATTACAGTTTGATTGGTCAAAAAGGCATGGTCCAGCTTGGTCAGAATGGGGCCACTCTGGTTGGTTGGTGAAGAAGCTGATGGGGATGTAACTGTGATGGCTGCACAGCTCTGACTAGATGGGAAAAGCTTCAGTCCTGCTGGTTGACATGGGATTCCAGGAACCCCTCTACAAGGGCTGGCTCAGCCGGCTGGACACAGTGCAAGCTGGCGGTTCAGTGCAGGCTTCTCCCTGCGGTGCAGTTTGTGTGAGAGTTCCCCGTGTAGAAATAGCTGCTAGTGTCTGTTTCTAAAATTTGAGCCTAGTTAGCCACACGAAGCCATTCTAAGTAGGTATCTCCTTTCTCAGGTCCTCAGTATCTGGGAACTGAGACAAGAAGGAAATGACAACCATGTGTCGTACCTACGTGGCCTACACACAGGGCCCCTTCCCAGCCATACCAGACCTGTGCCCCCCACTTATGGCTGCTTCTTTAGGAGTCAGCACCAGGAACAAAGCGGGAAGTGTGGGCAGGCAGATTGCTTTAAGCGGTCGAGCCGCTCTGGGAAGGAGGGCCTTCTCCGAGAATGGCGGACTGCTGGGGCTGTTGTGGACAGAATCACTGCCCTTGGTTTGAGCCTGAGCTCAAGGAGCTCTCCAGTCCCTCCACATAGGGAGTTTCTGTTGTAGTTTGGTGACTGGAATCCTTGGGCAGCTTTGGTGTCTCTTCCTTGGGACTGGATCTGAGTCTCACACCCAGAGTTGATTACCAGACTCACTGTTTTCATTCCAAGATTCTACGATGTTGAAGCTTCTGATCCCAGGATTCTAATAACCCCCGTTGCCTCTTGAGAGTACCTTAGGAAGCAGGGAAGAGTAACAGAAGATTTTTATGATTCTATGGCCTTTCTCTAAGCCCCTCGGCCATCCTGGAAGGAGCAACCTTGAAGAACTTTCACTTCTGGAAGGGCTGAATGTATGTCTTCCACCATCTTCCTTCCCAGAATAGAGGAGAAAATTTCTCATAACTCAAGACTCCTAAGCTTTGCTTTCCTTTTCTAATACCAGCCCTTCTCGGGTGAACGGCAATGCAGAAATCTATTCCTTTTAGGTAAAATTATTCCTCCACCCTATAAATGGCTAGTTTTGCCCATGTCCCTCAACAGGACAATTATATTAGGATTTAGGACACTGGGTAGGCCATCAGGTGCCCTGGCCAGGTAGACCTGTGCAGATACTTCACTCCTTTTGATTCCCATCTTTTCCCATGGGATAAAGTTTGTCCCTGCCTGTCCCTTCCACAGCCTCAGGCTTTCCTCTTACTCCCTGGAATGGTCAGCTCTGGCAAGCACCCACCCACTGTAAGAATTCGTGAACACCTTCCCCCAGATAGAGCATCTACGTCTCAGATTGAAGGTGACTCTCCTGTTTTTCCAAGATAATGGTTGGGTGGGTACTTCCTTTACACCTAGCTCCCTGAAGGTCACACCAAAGCACTGGCCCTGGGCACAGGCCAGTCACAGGGAGATGGCATGTCCACAGGCTCAGGCACAGCCCTGTACTCACACCATAACCCTTCTTCTTGCTTGCCACTGCTCCCTCAGCCCCAGCTTCTCTCCCAGAGACCCTCTGAGCTAGACCCCTGCCTCTAGAAGTCCCCCATCCCCAGCCACCCCGCTGTCTCAGTGGTCTGTAATAACACAGAGATCTGCCTTTGATGGTGTCCGGACTTGACTGACCTGCATCGGCCCCTTCAACCCACTACAGCCCAGCCTGGGGAGGTCCAGTTCCCACTCTAAAGGATGAGAAAATTGAGGCCTCCTCATGCTTTCTCAAATGCACAGACAATGAGGTTTTTTAAGTACTAATTTTGAATTCTGCTTTTAAAAAATATTTTCCCACCTTTTAGAAAACTCATTCATATAGCAAACACTTACTGAGCACCTCTGTGCCAGGCACTGTTCTGGGCACTGGAAACAGAACAAAAAAAAAAAAAAAAATCCCTGCCCATGTGGAGTGTAGCATTTAATGGGGAGAGACAGAGAATAAATGAATCAGCAAAATATACAAGATGTCAGATATCAAGTGCTATGGAAAAACTAATGCAGGAATTTGAAGTAGGAGGGCAGGAATTCTATTTTAAATAGAATGGTCAGGGAAGGCCTCACAGAGGAGGCAGAATTTGAGCTGAGATCTGAAGGGGGGTGAGGCGGTGCTTAGGTGAGTATTTGGGGGGAGAACATTTTAGGCAGAGGGAACAGCACGTGCAAAGGGCCCGAGGTGGGAGTGGGCTGACTACTTAGAGAAGAGCAGGGAGGCCAGGCTTGCCGAATAAGAGAGAGAAAAGGGAGGTGGTATCTGAGAAAGCTGTGGGGCGCAGGTCATGCAGGGCCTCGTGGCCATGAGAGGACTTTAGCTTTTGTATTAGGAAACACAGGGTGCAGTACTTGGAATAGGAGAGTGGCATGATCCAATTGAATGGGTCTGGTCTGTGTGGGGAAAGGGCAACAAAGGGACAGAGGCAGGAGCAGAGAAACTAGTCGGGAGACTGTGCAGTCATCCAGGCACATAAACGATCTACAAACACAATTTAAATATCTGCAAGTAGTTCACCCTACAAATTCACGACAATCCATTAAACTAGTTCCTTGTCGATGGGCATTTCAGTTGTTTGCAATTGAGTCTTTATTACAGAAAACACTCTGGTGAACACCTTTGTGCCACAGATCTTCATGTCAGACATGTGTGCTGTCTAGGTGTTACTGGGTCATCTTTCTAAGGCTTTCTGTCCATAATGCCAGTCGTCCTGAGAAAGAGGGTGCCCCTTCCTGCGGCCACTGGCAGTGTACAACCTACCACACCTGCCCTGAATGTTTATTATGTGTGTCCAAAGGGTGCGGCTCCATCCTTGTGGTCCTGGCCGGGCCTGGATGCACATCTTAGGGAACGCCCCTCTTGTTTGGCTCTTTCGAGTCTATTTACTTATTTAATGCTCACAACAGTCTTGTCGTCCCTGCTCTGTAGATCAGGAAACTAAAGCTCAAAGAACAGCGATAAAGGCCCAGTTCCAAGTGCTGTATGGATATTACCCCATTTAATCCTTGCAGCAACCCGGTGAGGTGGGTGCTGTCAACATCCCCATTTCAGAGATGAAGTCGCTGGTGTAGGGTGTCAGCAGGGGTGTAAGCCCTGGCTTGCAAACCTGCTCTGCAAGCCACTCCCGGCCCTGCCTCAAGCTAGTAGGGTGACTTGCTTGGGGTTGCACAGGTGGATGTGGTGGGCCCGGAACCTCCTGGCTCTGGAGCCCATGTCCTAGCCCCTGACAAGGTGCTACTCAATGCCAGAAACCCCTCAGTAGAGCGTTGCCTCTTCCCACCAATACTGGTCTTGGTCCCTCGTGTCTGATAGGCGCTTGTTCCTTAAACCCACCCACAGCAGCTCCTGGAGACCAGACTCTGGTAGAAGAGCTCAGATCCCAGCATGGAGGACATCAGAGCTGAGAGGGCCTTTGAGCTCCTAGTCCAGTCTTCTTTCCTCTTTAAGTTGAACAGGAAGAAGGAAACTAAGGGCCACAGTGGGGCAGTCACTTCCCCAAGGTCACACATCTAGCAGGGGTCAGAGCAGGGGTGCAGGAGGAGACTGGCCCAAGGAGCAGGCCAGGTCCCCCCAAGGACCCCTCTCCAGGGAACACTGAAGAGCTGTGACTGTCACAGCTGTCTTCAAGGGCCCTTTGTTGAGGAGCCTGCTTACTTGTGAATTATTAATGAGACTAAGCCTGTAACCTGCTGGGTGGGACCCACTCACTTGAAGACAACCCTGTTTTACAGTCACCAGCTCCCTGGAGTGGGCAGCCCTGGAGTCTGAGGGCTCTGGGGCTCCTGGGTAGGCATAGCCAGCAGGGGTGGGGCAAGGAGGTGGGGATGAGGGCTCTTCTTGCCAGGGAAAGCTCTGGAGGAAGGGACTGAGAGGGGGAAGGTGATGAGAGGTCTCCCACATAATGCTCAGTAAGCCTTGCAGTATCCTTGAGTGGGTGGGGCATTTGTCCCAGGTTTACAGATGGGAAGACTGAGGTGCAGAGAGAGAGAGGCAGGGCTGACTTCATAGCTTAAGCTCTTTCTACAACAATGGCACCCTTTTCACATGTTCACACCCCTTTTTCTGGGACCCCCATCTCCACACTTTCCCCACAGGATAAACGGTCAAGTCCTGAGTTACTGCAGAGCTTTCTGGAGCCTTCTGAGGAGGTTGCACTAAGCAAATGTTTATTGAGGGCCTTCTTAGGCTGAGAGATGGTGCAGGTGAAAGCTGTCCATGCCAGGGTATTAGGGCTGTTAAAAAGTGTGGCAAGCCTGGCGGTGTGTGCTTTTGGGCTGGGGGGGAATGAGGGAGGGAAGCAGGCCTCGTGGTATGTCCCAGGCACAGAGGACCAGGAAACAGGTCCCCTGGCAGGGGAGGAAGGGCCTCAGGACTCAGGACACTCTTCTGTTCCCAGGGCTTGGCTGCCAGTGCAAGTTGGGGATGCTCAGGTTGCCTGAGCAGGGTCACCTGGGTTGGGAGGTAGAAATTGTGGTGCCTCACAGGCTCCTTCCTCAGGGCTGGGACTGGGCCAGAGTTCCTGGGTGGCTGGGAACTGCCAGGGCGGGGCCCTCCTGAGGGCTGGTGGGCCACACTGACACTCTGACTCACCGGGGAGCAGCTCTAGTATCACTGTCACTGTGGGGGTGTGGGGAGACTCACAGCTCCAAAGGCTGCTCATCTGGTGGAGCCTCAGTTGTCATCTGTGAAAGGGGGGGAGTGAAAGCATCTACTGTACCTCCACCGCTACCGTCATCAGGCCCTCCACGGCACGGCACTGCACTGCAGGACAGACAGGACTCCACACATTTTACGTGCGTGAGTCCTGATCCTCACCGTGCCCTTTTGTTGTAGGCAGTGCTGTTATTTCCATTTTACTGAGGAGGTAACTGAGGCTCAAAGCGGTGGTTAAAGTGGGCATTAAATGAGATAATCTTTGTTATACACTTAATGTGTGTGACATGCAGTAAGCCTTTGATGAATGTCAGTCATCACTGTAATCATTATCTCAGAGGGAAACGCGCAAGTGCCGGGCCCACTCTCAGTGCTGAGGGAGTCGTCAGGCACTGACACAGGGGTGTCTCACCAGGCCCGAGTCTCCAGAGCTCCCAGTCTGATGGCAGAGGCAGTCACAGACAGACCTCGCCCCACCACCACCACACACAGCCCAGGGTGAGTGGGCTAGGTCAGAGGGGATTAGGGCAGGATGTGCCCAGGAAGCCTCTGAGCCAGCCAGGGAGGAAGGGCCTCCTGGAAGAGGCAGCTTCTGAACTAAAACCTCCAGGGCGAGTGAGTAGGAGTTTTGGAAGATGGCAGGTTCTTAATAAATGTTAATTGAATACAGTAGAGATTTATCTTGAAGTTAGTGTAGTGTAGAGGACCTCTCATTCACCTGGTCCCTCCCAAGGCTCTGGGAAAACCTTTCCATCATAAACTTCCGGATTGACCCATGGTTAAATGAATGAATGATAAGTGACAGGGGAGGAAGGTGTGTTCCAGGCAGAGGGAACAGTGTGTGCAAAAGTCTAGGGATTTGAAAGTGCATAGCAGGTGACAGGGCCCTTGCTGCCCCCAGCCACATCACCCAGGCCCATCTTTTCATACTTGCTGTTCTTCTCACCAGCTTGGGAAACTCCAGCTGTCACCAGTGTGCCTTTGCCCACCTCTGTGCTTTCATCCACGCCGTTCTCCCATCTGGTCCACCCTTCCCATGACATCACTGTATATAAATAACCTAAACTTCAAGGGTCTACTCTGTGCCCACCTTCTCCAGGAAGCCACCCAGAACCCGCCAGCCTATGTAGCACTTTCCCTCATCTGGATTTCTATAGCCAGTGGTGGCTGTCATCGCAGCCTTCTCCTTTTAGTGACTTATCTTTTTGTGCCTGTGTCTGAGAATCCCAGAGGGGTGTAGAGCCTTGCAAGTGAGCCTCTAGCCTCTGCTCACATCTGGGCAGGATAAGAACTCACTACCTTTGCAAATAGCCTGTTCGGATTTAAACAGCACTCCCCTAAACCTGTCCCCTCTGCCAGCGGGCCCTAGGGCCCTACCGGACTGGCTCTCCCTAGACCTAGTCCAAGCCCTCTTCCCACCACAGCTGCTTCTGCAAGCTCCTCCTTTTCCTCTTCTGACGTTCTAGAGCTCAGGGCTGATCCACCGGTGTTAGAGTCCCTCTCCTTCTGTCTCCTGCCCGTGTGAAGGGACAGCTCTAATGGCAGCCCCGTGGTCTGATGAGTCATGGTTAAGAGCATTTGTAGGGCCAATGGCTGGTTAACTCCTCGTGGGCCAGTGGTTTTTTCTGCCAGGAGATCAGGTGGGCTTCAACCCTGGCCCTAGACATAAACCTCAGGGCTGGGCAGTCAGTGGCCATGTGAGGAGTGTTATAGATGACCCCCACATAGGCACTGGGGATTCCGGGGAGGAGCCAAGGGGGCAAGAGGCAAGAATGTGAACTTTATAGTCAGGAGGGCTGGTTCCAATCACAACTTGCCCTCTATTAGGTGAGTGGTCTTGAGCTAGTCGCATCAACGTTGTGCCTCAGTTTCCCCATCTGTAAAATGGCAGTGATGGGGATTGTTTGAGAAGGCGAGTGTGACCTGTTGGCTAGCAGAGAAAATAATGCTAAAACGCATTATTTTCCACCTCCTTGTCTTCTCAAACACAGTCAGCGGTGGGCAAGTGGAGGGGATTAAAATCCAAACCTGATTCCGGAGGCCTCCCACCAATGAATGCAATGGGATGATGAAGGGCTCAGGTCCAGGCGCTGTGAGGTGGGTGCTGTGGAGGAGGGGAGAGTGACAGGTCTAGGAGAACTTTCTGGCCCCACATAGGCGGGGCTGTGCAAGGCAGGAGCGAGCTCTCGGTCCCCGGGGGCTGCGCAGAGAGGGTACCCGGACATGGGCTGTGTAGGCCGTGGGCGCGCAGGGCTCTCACCTGTCCGAGCCGGAGGTGCGAGGGTGGTGTGGGGGCGCACTCAGCAGGACGGCCACGGCCGCGGCCCCACTGCGTGGGTGGGCAGCCGGAGGCCCAGCCCGGCCCCGCCGCCTTCCCCGCCCCTGGCGCGCCCCTCCCCGGCCTCCGCGTCCGTGGCTCTAAGGCACAGCGCCCGGTTTGAGGTTCCGGAGGCTGCATCTGGGCCACAGCTGGTGTCCGGCGGGGGCACGCTGCCCGCCCCCTTCCGCGATGACCACGGCCGGCGCCCCGGGCACCCTGCCCGCCGGGTAAGTGTGCAGCGGGAACGGCTTGGGGGGCATGGCTGGTCTGGGCCCAGGGGGTGGGGCGGGCGCCCTGCTGGCCTCCCCGGCCCCACCTGTCCCGCGGTCCGCACTGCGGCTTCCAACCCCTGCCAGGTGGCACCGTGCCCCCACCCCGTCCGCCTCTGGGTGCTGCCGCTGCGGGGAGGACGGGGGTGGGGGGGGCAGGGGAGAGGTCTGCGGAACTCACGCTAGGAGACTGGAGGCGCGGGCGATCCTGGGTCCTCACTCCCCTCTGGGTGCCAACTTTCTCATCCGTAGTAACAGGCCTTTACTACAGTCAAAAACTCCTTCCTCCCTTAGTGGCGTTTACACCTGTGGGTGGTCTCATTATCACCTCGATTACAGAGGAGGAAACTTGTCTTAGGTCACCCAGGAGGTGAGAGGTGGGTCTGGAGTTTGAACCCAGCTCCATCTGATGCCAGAGTTCCCACAGGCAGGGCACACTACCTCATCTTCAGGGCTATTTGGAGGAGTTAAAAGGCTAAGAAATGAACCAGCCGAGCCCATTGGGTGCAGCCGGAAACAGGGCAGGAAAGGTGGGTGCTGTCACTTTCAATGTGGCTCTCCTGCCCACCCCACTGAGAAACCCTGTAGGACCCCCACTCTGCCCCTGGAGCAGTGACAGGGATGAACTGCTGGGAGATAAGGATCAATTCTGCATTTCCTAGGCCCTGATGGTTAGGGAGCCGCTGCTGGGAGCCTGGGCTGCTGGGAGGTTGTTGGGTGGAGATCTGGCCCAGGTGAGCTGGGAGGGGTGCCACCCTGCCTGGAGCCTCACCACCAGGGACAATATTTGCCAAGGACCTCAGGGCTAACACATGAACAGGGAGGTGACAAGGCAGGTGCCAGCCCTCAGCTGGAGTCCTCCACTAGGCCTGTGTGAGAGCGTTCCTCCCTGAGGACTTGTGGCCAGGGGACACAGAATTGTGGGAGGGTTGGCCGGGAGTCTTGACTTGACCTTTTGTTGTATGGCTTTGGCCAAGTCCTTTATCCTCCCTAGACTTATTTCTCTTTCTCTTTTTCCTTCCTTCCTCCTTCCCTTTCTCCCTTCCTCCCTTTCTTTCTTTCTTGAAATTATTGGTGTGACATTGGTTTAATAAAATTATACAGGTTTTAGGCATACAATTCTATAATATATCATCTGTATATTGTCAAGTCTCAAGTTCACCACCCTAAGTCAAGTCTCATTCCATCACCATTTATTCCCCCTTTACCCTCTCCTACTTCCCCCACCCCACTTTCCCTCTGTTAATCACCATACTGTTATCTATGAGGGTTTTTTGTTGTTGTTGGTTGTTTGTTTTTTGTTTAATCCCTTCATTTTTTTTACCCAGTCCCCCAAACCCCTCCTCTCTGACAGCTGTCAGTCTGTTCTCTGTATCTATAAGTCTGTTTCTGTTTTGTTTGTTAGTTTATTTTGTTCATTACATTCCACATATAAGTGAAATCATATGATATTTGTCTTTCCCTGACTAGCTTATTTTATTTAGCATAATACTCTCCAGGTCTATACTACCCAAAGCAATCTATAAATTAATGTAATTGCAATTAATTCCTATCAAGATACCAGTGGTGTATTTCACAGAACTAGAACAAATGTGCCAAAATTTATATGGAACCACAGCCACCAAAGACCTCGAATAGCAACAGCAATCTTGGAGGAATCGTGCTATTTGATACCAAACTATACTACAAGGCCATAGTAATCAAAACAGCATGGTACTGGAATAAAAACAGACATAGAGATCCATGGAACAGAATAGAGAGTCCAGATATAAGCCCATGCCTTTGTAGTCAATTAATACTTGACAAAGGAGGCAAGAACACACAATGTAGTAAAGATAGTCTATTCAATAACTGGTGTTAGGAAAATTGGACAGATATCTGCAAAAAGAAGAAGAAGAAGAAGAAGAAGAAGAAGAAGAAGAAGAAGAAACTAGACCATCTTCTTATACCATGCACAAGAATAAAATAAAAATGGACTAAAGACTTAAACATTAGATTTGAAACCATGAAAATCCTAGACAAAAACATAGCCAGTAAAATCTCAGACATTTTTTGTAGCAATATTTTATAATATATTTCCTCTGACAAGAGAAAGAAAAGAAAAAAAATAAGCAAATGGGATGACATCAAACTAAAAAGGTTTTGAACAGCAAAGGAAACCATCAACAAAATGAAAAGATGACTCACTGAATGGGAGAACACATTTCTGCTGACATATCTGATAAGAAGCTAATATCCAAAATTTATAAAAAAACTCATACAATTCAACACCAAAAAGATAAATAATCCAATTGAAAAATGGGTAAAGAACTTGAATAGACACTTCCCCAAAGAGGACACACAGATGGCCAATAGACATATGAAAAGATGCTCAACATCACTAATCATCAGAGAAATGCAAATTAAAACTACAATGAGATATCACCTCACACCAGTCAGAATGGTCATCATCAATAAATCAAAAAACAACAAATGTTAACCAGGATTCGGAGGAAAGGGAACCCTTTTGCATTATTGGTGGGATGCAGATTGGTGCAGCCACTATGGAAAGCAGTATGGAACTACCTCAGAAGGTTAAAAATGCAACTGTCTTATGACCCAACAATTCCACTTCTGAAAATATATCCAAAGAAGTCTGAAACACTAATTCAAAAGAATATATACACCCTTATGCTCATTGCTCCCTAGACTTCTTGTCCCTCCTTTGGAAAGCACAGGGAGGCTGGGCTGGTGGCTCCTTCCCTGCTCTGGGCTGGTCTTTGTAAATCTGGAGTCTGCTTAGGTCTCTTCTGCCCAGCCTTGACTGAGTACAACCCCACTGGGTCCAGAAAAGTGGTTTCCAGATCAGAAGGCAGGCGGAACAGGGCACTTATCAAGGAATTCTGAACTCGCAGGCTAGAAGCCACATTTATCCCTCTTCCTTGCACACTCAGATCCTAGCTGGTACCCTCTCTAGAACTCTAGGCTCCTCTGACCCCTTGCGGGCATCCAGGTCAGTGAGCTCACTCTTCTATCACTGTTGTATCTTCCTTCTACTGAACCATACCCACTTGCCTGAATGCCCTCCAGGTCCCTGTTTTCTTTGAGGCACACAGGTCCATCTGCCTCTGCCCCTTGCCCTGGTTAATGCCATCCTGGTGGGGTCTGAGCAGAGCAGGGACAAAGCAGTGCCACTTTCACTATAAACACTCATTCAGTCACTCAACAATCACCTCTGAGGTCTTTCTGAGCCTGGTCCTATGTATGAGGGTCAGTGGAGAACAAACCAAGCTTTCAATCTGCACCACTTTAAAAATCATGAAATGATAACTTCATGCCAAGATGGAGGTGTAGGTAGATATGCTTCACCTCCTCACACAACCAAAAGAAGGATAACAACCAATTTAAAAACAAAAACCAATCAGAACTGCCCAAACATCGAACTGTATGGAAGTCCAACACCAAGGAGTTAAAGAAGAAACATTCATCCAGACTGGTAGGAGGGGAAGACACTGGCATCTGGGTCAGAGAGGACGTGCTGCGAGGCAGTGGCTGGCAGACCAGGTGGTCCCACATTTGTGGGTAGATAAACCAGGAGGAACAACTGGGGAGTGAGACAGACTGCACAACCCAGGGTTCCAGCACCAGGAAAATAAAGCCTCAAAACTTCTGACTGTAAAAACCTGTTGGGGTTGCAGCTGTGGGAGAAACTGCCAGTCTCACAGGAGGGTTTGTTGGATGGGCTCACAAGGTCCTAGAATGTACACAAAACCACCCACCTAGGAATCAGCACCAGTGCAGCACCTAGAAGGGTGCAATTTGCTTGTGGGAAGTGGGGGAAGTGACTGAAAGCAGGGTGAGCACTGAGCAAGCAGCATTGTTCCCTGTTGGACCCCTCCCCCACATACTGTACCACAATGCAGCGAAGTGTGTTGCCCCGCCCTGGTGAATACCTAAAGTTCCACCCCTAACAATATAACAGGTGTGCCAAGACAAACAATTATGGCCCAAATGAAAGAACAGATCAAAACTCCAGAATAAGAACTAAGTGACAAGGAGATAGCCAACCTATCCAATGCAGAGTCCAAAACATTGGTAATCAGGATGCTTACAGAAATGATTGAGTACTGCTGAAAAAAATAAAGGCTAGAAGGAAGGCTAAAAACTAAAGGAAGAAGTGAAGGCTATGCAAAGTGAAATAAAGAAAAATATACAGGGAACCAACAGTGAAGGGAAGGAAACTGGGACTCAAATCAACGATATGGAACAGAAGGGAAAAATAAACATTCAACCAGAACAGAATAAAGAAACAAGAATTCAAAAAAATGAGGAGTGGCTTAGGAACCTCTGGGACAACATTAAACCTTCCAATATCCAAATCATAGGGGTCCCAGAAGGAGAAGAGGAAGAGCAAGAAATTGAAAACTTATTTGAAAAAATAATGAAAGAAAACTTCCTCAATCTGGCAAAGGAAATAGACATACAAGTCCAGGAAGCTCAGAGAGTCCAAAGAGGACCACACCAAGACACATGATAATTAGATTGCCAAATATTAAAGATAAGGAGAGAATCCTAAAAGCAGCAAGAGAGAAGAAGAGAGTTACCTTCAAAGGAGTTCCCATAAGAATTTCAGCTGATTTCTGAAAAGAAACCTTACAGGCAGGAAGGGGCTGGAAAGAAGTATTCCAAGTCATGAAAAGCAAGGACCTAAATCCAAGATTACTTTATCCAGCAAAGCTGTCATTTAGAATGGAAGGGCAGATAAAGTGCTTCCCAGATAAGGTCAAGTTAAAGGAGTTCATCATCACCAAGCCCTTATTATATGAAATGTTAGAGGAATTTAACTAAGAAAAAGATAAAAACTATGAACAGTAAAATGACAACAAACTCACAGCTATCAACAACTGAACCTAAAAAAAACAAAAACCAAAACAAACTAAGCAAACAGCTAGAACAGGAACAGAATTACAGAAATGGAGATCACGTGGAGGGTATCAGCAGGAAGGGTGGAAGGGGACAATGGGGGGAAAGGTAGGAATAAGAAACATAATTGGTAGGTACAAAATAGAGAGGGGGAGGTTAAGAATAGTACAGGAAATGGAGAAGCCAAAGAACCTACGTGCATGACTCATGGACATGAACTAAGGGTGAGGGAATGCTGGAGAGAACAGGGGTACTGGGTGGGGGGGATCAAGGGGAGAAAAAATGGGGCAGTTGTAATAGCATAATCAATAACATATACTTAAAAAACCATGAAATATATACTTACCTGGCAGGAGAGACACCGTGATCACGAAGGTGGATTTCCCTGGGTGAGGCTTACCCAGTGCACTCTGGTTGTGCCTACCCCTGCGATTTCCCCAAATGTGGGCAACTTGACTGCATCATTTGTGTAGTGGGGGACTGTGTTCGCGCTCTCCTGTGGCAAAAAAAAAAAGAAAAAAGAAAAAAAATCATGAAATATTTTAAGCCTTCAGAAAAATACAGCAAACAGCGAGGGGGAACTCCAAGCCCTTGCCACCTAGTCGTCTCAGAAAATGCCATCATGCCCCATTTGTTTCACAGTCTTTCCGAGAAAGAAACCCCTGCAGAGAACCTCTTCCCCTCCTACCTCTGCAGAAATAATTGCCATTCTGAATTTTGGTTTTATAATTTTGTATTCATTTTTATTGTTTTTCCAAGTGTGTAAGTCTAAAAAGAATATGTAGTTTGTTCTTTTAAAATTTTTATACAAATGGAGCCACACAGTATGAATCATTCTGCGGCTTGCTTTTTCTCACTTAGTTTCAGGTTTCGGAGGTTTAGCCTTCTAGATCCTTGTGGTGCTGATCCCCACGTGCCCTGATGGTGATCCACCTCTCGATGTGAGCCCCATTTACTTGTTTATACAGCCTCCTTGATAATTATTGAGGTGGTTCCCAGTGTCTTGCTATTCAAACAATGAATATTCCCATACGATTGTCCTTTGCGTGTATGTGAGGGTTCTTGTAGGTTGCCCCATAGGAGTAGAATCACAGGGTCTTAAGATATGTATACCCCTTCTTTTAAAGTTGTCTAGTCTCATTATAAAAGCAGAGCTGCTCAATAAGAGAAATGATGGAAATACATAATCTTAGAAACAATAACAATCACTTACATTTCCTGAGTACTTCTTGTGCTTTAACATTATCTCAGTTGTTCTTCACAGCAAATGGGAGGTTGTTCCCCGTCTCCCATTTCATTGATGGGGAAACTGAGGCTCATGGAGGTTAAAGCATCTTGCCAGGTTTCTTCAGCAAGTACTTGCTGAGCTGTGGCTTGAGTCCAGGATTGTCTGCTTTCAAAATTCTTGAAGGCATGCTGCACTAGGCCATGCCACCTCACTCCCTGCCACATGATACTTTCTTCATGCAGAACGAAGGGAGATTCTTTGCAAGTGGAGTCACAATCGTATTTGCAGTTTAGAAAGGTCACTTTGGAAGAGCCAGATCCCTACATGCATAATGTCTTAACCCTCTCAGTTAAAGTTCTCCTGGAATGGTGAAGCAGGGAGTAAAAGGCCAGCTCAGACCCCCATCTGCTCCTTGAATAACATCCTTGCCCTTTCTCCACTCTCCCACAGCCACCTCACTCAGACTGGGTCAGGGAAGGGGAGTTTTCTGCCCCCTGTGGGGACTGAGGGTCCCCCCAGCTCTACCCAACCCTGCACATCAATCACTAAGGTAGCATCTTCCAGGAAGATTAAAGCAGGGAGGTGGGTGGGAAGGAGAGAGTGGGGTGGCTCCTGGCTGTCTAATGCTCCCCCTCAGCTTCCAACCCCCTTCTCACCTTGGCCTCAAGTGTCCCTCCCCCACTATGCCAAAGCTCCTGGCATTGGTCACCATCCAGCTTCATGCTCCAACCTGCTTAGTGCCCCCTCCAATCCTCTGCTTCCCCAAAGCCCAGGGGAGGTGCCACCATCACCACACCACCACTTGGGAGCTCAAGAATGTAATGGCCTGGTGGCTTGGAGCAGAAAGACCTTGGGGAAAGCCTGTGGACAAGTGGGGACCTCAGTCAGCCAGGAGAGGAGAAAGATTTGCCCAAGTTGCTTTTGCAGAAAGCATTTCTGTCTTCTTCCAGGCTCCTTGGGAGGAGCAGACTGGGTTCTTGTCTTCACTTTCTTATCTTTCAAATGTAAATAAGAGCCTGCCTGCCTCTCCAAGCTGCAGGGAGGATTGAGAGAACTAATTAGTCATCAATTTAGATAACTTGAAGTGATAATTTCATGGTGGTGATGGGGCAGTTGTTAATGCTGTTATTAAGTCAGTGGGCCCAATGTCCCTAGCCTTCCTGAGCTCCCCAGCTCTCCCTCCCCCAGCAGGCCTTCCAGAGCCTCTGTCCCCCTGCCCTGCCCTGTGGCTTGGGCCTGCTCCTCACTAGGGTGTCATGTCTCCAGCCCTTTGCTCATACTCTTTCCTCTTCTTAGACTTCTTTTCTCCATCTGGTCCTCAATTCAGTGCTGTCGTTGCCAGAAAGCTTCCCTGCATGCCCCACCCTCCCTTTGGGGCCTCCTCAGTCCCCAGTGGTTCCCATGAGGGCTCTGGCTGTTGTTCCCATGAGCTCTGGACAGGCAGGTCCAGGTCTGGGTCTGCTCTGTGTCCCCAGGCCTGGCCTGGAGCTGGAGATGAGGGGTATTTGTGGGCAGGGAGGAGGAAGAGGTCACCTCAGGCCCACCTCACTATAGTAAAGTAGAAGAGGTGCTGGGGCCTCCAGGGGAGGGAATACGTGCCTCTGTTGTGTGTCCATCTGTCTCTGCCTCCTTCTCTCCAGGTTCTCCAAACTGGTAGAACCTCTTCTTTGGTGGGAGGTGAAGATGGTGGTGGTCAGGGGGTGGGGTGTTGCACAGACATGGGGGGCAGGCTCTTGGCTCTGGATCTGTGTAGGGATAGACCTAAGCCAGGACAATGGACTTGACTGACCTCCTTGGGGCTGAGCTGGTGGGCACTGGCTCAGGCAGAAACTTGAGTTAGAACCTGTGCTTGGGCATGTGACCTTTGCCAAGTCACCTATCCTCTGTGCCTCAGTCTCCTCATCAGCAGTGGGGCTAATAACCCACTTCACGGGGCTTAGCGAGGGCTCAAGGAGGCAATGCCAGTTAAACACCTGGGGCCATAAGTGCTCACTGCTTCTTCATCCATTTATCCAACTGAGATGGGTGGACGGAACAGGCTCAGCCCTGGGCACAAAGGAAGACATTATCCCTGTCTCATGAAGAGAGGGACAGGGCTGCTTCCAGTGGGGCCTTTTTGGCCATGGAAAGGAATTTGGTCTTTATTCTAAGAGTACTGAGAAGGCAGTGAAGGAGTGCAAGTCCCAAAGTGTGGCATGGTTATATTTAGATTAAAAAAAAAAAAACAAAAAAACCTTTGGCTATTATGAGATGGATAGACTAGAGGGAATAACACTTCTAAACATTTTCCTTTTTTTTTTTTTTTTTTTTACAGAAAGGTTTTATTTACTTTAGAGAGAGGGGGAGGGAAAGAGAAAGAGAAGGAAAGAAACATCATTGATGTGAGAGAAACATCAATGAGTGGAGTCTTGCACGCCCCCAACTGGGGACCTGGCCTGCAACCCAGGCATGTGTCCTGACAGGGAATTGAACCAGCGACCTTTCAGTTTGCAGGCTGGTACTCAATCCACTGAGCCACACCAGCCAGGGCTCTAAAATTCTCCTTAAAAATAAAACAAAACAAAAACCCAAAAACAAAAGAATACAACAACAACAAAACCCTACCTAGAGGCTGGATGAGTTAAAACAAACATCCTTTGAAATACATTCCTGAGCTTCCACAGAAGTAACAGAAATCCTCTCAAGCCAACAATAAGGAGAGAGCTGAGATTAGGCTGGTGAATGAGATGTAGCTACAGCAACCTGGGGGTATTTACTAAATCCAGAAACCCAGAACTTTGAGTTTTAACAGCTGCTCAGAGGAAGGGAAATAAGGTCCTAGGCCTGCAGCCACAGTGTGGAGGGGGGCCTGCACCCCCACCACATGAATCTGGGACCTTCAAAAGTCTTCAGCAAACAGGGACATTGACAAGAACAAAACATCCAGCCACCTGCAATGGGAGACAACAGTTCTGGTGGGGACAGAAAGGTTCTGTAGAAAATTATATTGCCCTCACACAAATTTTGGGCTTCAATACAACACTATCTTTGTCATCTTGAATATACTAAACAGAAAAGTAACTAAAGCAGGTTCAGGGTGGCAGTGCCCCAGGGTACCTGGTGAAGTGAATGAACATCCTCCCTGGAGGAATATGGCCTCATCCAGAGGGGACCAATCAAGTAGGAGATCGTGGTAAAAGTACAAGACACACAAGGACATGAGTCCCTGTGAACAACAGGCACCTGGAAGCAAGAAAGAGCAGGATTAGTTTCTCTGAGAGTCTAACATGCTAGAATTATGATATGTAGAATATAAATAATTGTGTTTTGAATGTGTAAAAAAATAAAAGATGTACTTGAAATAATAAGCAGGGAAGAAACCACCCAAAATGGCCAAGCAGATTTGAAAAAGAACAAAGTGAACTTTCTGGAGATGAAATATACAACTATTGAAAGGAAGAGAATTAATGAAATGGAAGATCTAAAGAAATCACTCAGACTCTAACAGAGAGAGTCAAAGAGGCAGCAAAAGAGAGTGAAGAGACCTGAAATACAGAGTAAAATGGTCTATCAGAGAGAGAGAGAGAAGGGGTGGAGGGGCTGGGCATGGAAGGGGGAGTCTTCCATCAGACCTGGCACTGGGTGGGGACCCAGGCCATTGCAGGCGGCGGGCTAAGAGATGTTCAGGAGGGAGACAGGGTTTAGGGATGGAGTCGATGACAGAGGCCGGGCAGAGGACTGTGTTCAGGATGATTATGAAATTTTGGGCTTGAGGAGCTGGGTAGGGGGGTGTTATTTATCAAAGACTTGGGGAGAACAGGTTTGGGAGAACAAACAAGAGTTCACTTTTGAATGGGACAAGTTTCAGTTTGCCTGGGAAGGTCTGCTGATGCATCGGAGCAGGAGACTGGGCCTCAGAGCTAGGCCTTTAAGGTGTGTGTAGGAGTTTACCTGGTGGAGAATGGACTGTGTCTTCATTTTTGGGGAAAAGGATCTCCTTTGGCAAGATCATTGAGGCCCATTTTGGAAGCTTCTCTCACTCCAAAGAGACCTCTTGAGAAGAGACATTCTCAAAATCATCATATAGGACTTTGGGAGCATCTAGTTTCATCTCTCATTTTCAAATGGGGAAGATGAGGCCCAGAAAAGTCAGAGATTGGCTCTCTTAGCCTTAGACTCTCATTCATTCATTCCTTCATTCACTCACTTAGCAGATATTTATCAGAAACTCATTCTATTTTATTTTATTTTTTAAAGATTTTATTTATTTATTTTTTAGAGAGAGGGGAAGGGAGGGAGAAAGAGAGAGAGAAACATCAATGTGTGGTTGCCTCTCATGTTGCCCCCACTGGGGACCTGGCCTGCAACCCAGGCATTACCCTGACTGGGAATCGAACTGGTTACCCTTTGGTTCACAGCCCATGCTCAATCCACTGAGCTATACCAGCCAGGGCAGAAACTCATTTTATACCAGATATTGATGCTGGGGATATGGCAGGAAACAAAAGAAAGATTCCTGCCCTGAGGAAGCATATATTTCAGTGGAGGGAGAGAGACTATAAACACAAAATAAACACAAAAATAAGCAAAAACTGTGTGTCAGAAGGTGGTAAGAGCTGTAGAGAAGTGCAAGGACTGGAAGATGTTGGAGGTGCTGTTAGGAAGGGGAGCCTTGAGTGTGAAAGGCCCGGGTAGCCCTTACAGGCCCGCGCCCACTGCAGCCCATTGTGACAGAGCCTCTGGGATTCTAGAGCGCTGGCCTGAGGTGGCTGGAGAAGGCCTAGCGAAGGAGCAAGAAAAGGACTGAAGTGGAATTTAGTGGGTGGGCTGTGCCCCCCAGGGGGGCACAGAAAAGCCCAATGGGTCAGAAGGGCCACAAAGATTCCCTTTATGCTTGTGAGGGGTAAGATAAATCTCTGTCTTCCTTGCCCCATTGTCCTCTGCCCCCCTCAACCCCCTCCACCAGATCTCAGATGTCACTCCATTCTGCCCTCCTCCTGCCTTTAGGAACATTTAGAAGTGGGTCCAAATTGTCCTTGTATCCCAATGGGCAGCCTGGAGGAGCTTGTGACAGGCATTCAAGGCCCACCAGGGAGGTCAGGTGGGCCCTGAGAGGCTGTTCCAGCCAGGAATGGGGTTGAAGTCGCCAGTATCACACCCACGTCTCTCTCCTCAGGACTGCTGTGAGCAGCCTCCATGAGGCCCTGGACCAGTGCATGATCGCCCTGGACCTCTTCCTCACCAACCAGTTCTCAGAAGCACTCAGCTACCTCAAGCCCAGGTGAGTTTCAAGCCCAGGTTGGGGGTAGGAGGTGTGCCTGTGTGTGCGCTTGTGGGAGCCCATGGGTGAGTGTAGGGACGGGGGTTATGGGGTCATGGAGAACCAGAGGTCTTCTGTGAGTGGGCCCCTAGTAACTAAACGTGCTCAGCTCCCCGTTCCACAGCTGTGAGCAGCCAGGCCCTCCCCAAGGTCACTGTGACTTCCTTCCTTAGTTTCTTCTGGCCTCTTCTATTTTGATTTCCTGTTCCTACTGAACCGGCTGGGGGCTTCTCCCCCATCAGTTAACACAGCCCCTTTTCTTTATTTTCTCCCAAAGTGCTAAAGACTTGGGCTGCCTTTTAGGGTAATAATCAGTCATTTAGCTAATTCTTCTAGGGTTTACTGCCTAATTTCTAAATGATTTGTTTATACTGCTCTTCCTCACTTACTTTTTGCAGTTTTTCAGAAACTAAAATTGACATAAAGATCAGATACCATAAAATTCACTGTTACTTTCTGCTTTTAGACATCATGCATTGGTAAATAAGAGGTTAGCTTTCCCGTACCTCTGCCCCATTTCCCTTCCCTCACCCCCTCTTATCATTATATCACGGTATTTGGCTAAATCAACAATAAATGTTTACATTATTATAACTATGTAGTTAATGCTCACCACAGAGACAAGTTGTACATTGTAAGACTACATTTCCTTTCCAGAGTTAATAATGGTCTCATTTTTTTTCACTTGCCTAATTTACTATACATTTTTCCTGAATTCTTTATAACTGCTCCATCAGACCCTACTATTGCGAGCTCTTCCCTAAATGCTCAGATGTGTCAGGTAGGCACTCAGTTCCTCCTTTTCCTGGAAACCTGTCTCCCCCCGGGGGACAGACATGTCTCCGGCCCCCTCCCAGCTGTCTCCCAGAACTACCCCCCCCTTTTTCTCTCTTGAATCTTCCCTCCTTTTACCAGAGCATGTCCTCTAGAAACCTCCTAAGAAACTGTTGTATGAATCTAATTCTTTCTCATCAGAATTTTGAAGGTATTGTGCCTTGTTTTCTAGTCTCTGCTATAGCCATGAGAACCCTAATTTTTCTCACTTTGCATGGGACCTTTATTCCTCTCTAGGAAAGCTTAGGATCTTCTCTTGTATTTCTGCACATAGTAAACTTCACAATGACATGCTGGAATGCAGGGTGTGGTTTTTTTTTTTTTTTTTTTTAACATTTTATTTATTTATTCTTAGAGAGAGGGGAAAGGAGGGAGAAAGAGAGGGAGAGAAACGTGTGTGACAGATACATGATCAGTTGCCTCTCTCATGCCCCCAATTGGGGACCTGGCCCCAGGCATGTGCCCTGACTGGGAATCGAACCAGCGATCTTTTGGTTTACAGGCCAGCACTCAGTCCACTGAGCCACACCAGCCAGGGCTGTAGGCCTTTTTATTTGGTACATTTAATTTGAGATTCTGTTTCAGTTCTAGGAAATTCTCTTGTATCATCCCTCCATGTTCTGTTTCCCCTTCCTGAGCTTCTTTAAAGTCAGAGGTTAGACTTCCTGGATCAGCCCTCTTCTAAGCCTCTTATCACCCCCTGCCCCCAATTCAAATTTTTTTATCTTTTTCTTTTTTTTCCTGATTTCTGGGAGATCTCCTCAATCTTATCATTAAATCCTTCTACTGACTTTTCTTTGTTCTGGTAATTAGCATATATGATTAATTCCCTACTACTCCCTACTACATTCCCTACTGCATTGTTCTCTAAATATTCTCAGTTCTTTATATCTGTATTTGGAACCTGAGAGTCTCTAGCACAGGGTCTGGCACAGAGCAAGCACTTGAATAAGTATTTATTGTTATTATTACTGCAGAATATTATCTCTTTTAAACATGTTTTATTCTTTTCCTGAATAACCTCAGCCTTTCCCAGGTTCCCTATTCTGTTTAATGAGGGGACTTTCTACTAGTGGGGGCTTTCCATAATGCCTGCTGTTCCCTGGCTGTCTATATGGTCATATTTAGGAGCGAGTTTCTTAAAGGGCCAAGTGGAAAGTCCAAGCCAAGCAGCCTTGTAACTGGTGGCATCAACTTCAAGATGATCTGGCCCCAGATGTCAGCTTCTTCAAAGAAGAGTCCTCCAGTCCTCAGCCTGCACAGGGAGCCCTGGTTGCCTGCACTCTGGGTTGGGGTAGGGGCGGTGGGGACGGGGTCTAATCGTGTCTTCGGCCTGCTTACCCTTAATCCACACTCTTCAGCTCTAGGTTGTCCTCTGCCACACCTGGTTCCCCAAGCTCCCAGGAAAAGCAAAGAGTGAGGCCGGGGATCCTCCTTCTCTAAGTCCCCAAGCCTGACCTGTTCAATTTCTCTAGTCTTTAAAAAAAAAAAAAAACACACATTTTATTTATTTATCTTTGGAGGGGAAGGAGAGAGGGAGAGAAATATCAATGTATGGTTGTCTCTCATGCATCCCGTGCCGGGAACTGGCCTGCAACCCAAGCACATGCCCTAACTGGGAATCAAACCGCGCTCCTTTGGTTTATAGGCCCACGCTCAATCCACTGAGCTACACCAGCCAGGGCCAATTTCTCTAGTCTTGACTGACCCATTAATTGTTCTGCTGGGGTCAGTGGCTCAGCGGCTGGGGGCCAGGGGTTCCAAGGCATGATGGTCACCGTGCATCTTACAGCAGGGCTCCCGCCACAGCCCCCACACCTCATCCCCGCCCTCTGAGGGGATCTGGGCCTGAGGTGGGGCAGGACCAGGCAAGCAGAGGTCTATAGCCAGAGTGCGGCCATCATCTGAGGCAGGCCAAGCCTCTTCCTGCTCTGTCCCCAAACATCCAGTGTCCCCTTCCAGTGTTTTTGGAAGACTCCTGACTCTACTTCCATCCTGGTCATTACCTGTCCCTTACTTGGCCCTGACCCCCAGACTGTGGCTGCCTTCCCTCACTGGCCAGGCTGCCCAGGGTATAGCTGCTCAGCCTGTCCTACCCACTCTGAGCACAGACACTGGCCTGTCTCCTTGTCCTCTAAAGCCCAGCTGAGACTGGGCCATCCCTTGGTCTGACTCTAAACTGTCCTGCAGACATGGGGCCAGCAGAAGGGAGGCGGAGCCCTGAGGAAACTGTTAAAACCAGATACTATGCTGCACCCCATCCCTCAAGCTGTACCCACCACAGAGTCCCTAAGTGACCCCCTGCAGCCCCTCCTCATTGAGGGGCTGCCTCACCTTCCCTCTTCCTAAAGGTGGCACCACAGATAGACAGTCTTCCCATGAGGCTACCTTTTACCACACACGGAAGGCAGTGTAGCTTCTCTTTATCACCATTCCAGAAAAGGATCTTCGCTTTCTTTCTGAATTTAAGAGTTTCCCCCTAAACAGTAGCACACTCCTCATGCCCCTTGTGATGAATAAAAAATGTTTCCAGATATTGCCAAATGTCTGGGGGCGGCAAAAATACCTCTCCACCTCAGATGAGAACCACTGGTCTCCAGAAAACAATTCTTGCTCAAAACGGCCTCCCCTCCGCAGTCATAGACATTGAAGCTTGCAAAGATGTTGGTGTTCAGTTCCATTCACTGTTCCTCTTTGTATACAAAGTGTCTCCTTTCATTGTCCTAATCACAGGCAGTGGGGGAGGTCACCGCTCTTTTGCCTTCAGAGAGCTCCTGCTTGCCCCGCTCCTACAGTTTGTCACTTGTTAAGTAGTGTTGTCTGTTTCAAGTTTATTTTGATTGACGCTGTGTCTGTCCCTGAACACTGTCTCTGGAACATGGTAGCTACTCCATTTCAGGCTTCTTGATGAAAAAATAATCACAGCTGACAAGTTGCAGAGCCAGGATTCAAGTCCAGGCCCACCCAGCTCCACAACCCATGGCCTCTGGGCTGTCTCAGATCTTGAGCAGGTGGAGGAGTTTACTTTGGGCGGGAGGACATGCACCTGCCTCCTCCACCACGAGGGAGGGAAGGAGGCTGATGGGGCATGTGCCAGGTGCAGGAAGTTCAGAGTGTTTTCATGCTATGTCCTGGGGTTCCACTGAGGAAAGAGGCAAAGCCCCTCCCTGAGAGTGAGGGGGCAAGCTGGTGTTGGGGGTGAGGAGGAGAAGGGAAAAGTTTTAGTGTGACAGGCCTGGCTGGGGTTGGTGGCCTCTGCTCAGAGTGTGCCTGTGTGGCTGGTGGCTTCCTTCAGGGTTGGTTGGGACAAAGTGGGCAGTGTGTGGCCATGGTTCCTAAGTGGGTGCAGCAGGCGGTTGGAAGGCTCAGCACTGAGTATTTCACAAGAGAGCGGCTGGTATGAAGAAGTAAGTTGAGACATCAGGAAGAGAAGACAGGCTGGAGTGGGGGGAGGGGCAGGGGGCGTGCTGAGCCAAAGCAGGAGGGTAGGTGGCATCATTTCAGGCTCCAGAGGCAGAGTCATTCTGTGGGATGATGTTGAGGTCAAGGTGTGATCCATGGGAAGGGGTGATTTGGGCACCTGTTCCTGGTTCATTCAGCAAAACCTCCTGAGTGTTCGCATGGGCCCAGCAGTATGCTGGGTTTTGGGGCTGCGGTACTGAGCAAGGCTTGGGCTGTTCTCCCAAGGGGTGTTGGGAGTTATACCTGGACCCCAAACTCATGGGGAGGGTTTGGCCAAGAAGGCTTTAGGACTGACCACATAATTTCTGGGGCTCATTGCAAGATGAAAATATGGGGTCCTGTTAAAAAATTATTAAGGATTTCAAGACAGCAATAGCAGAACATCAAACCAAGTGAGCATTTTTAGGCATGAGTCCCAGTGCCACTGCACAGATCCCACCATGAAGCCAGCCCTGGACGTCTTCCTGGAGGATGTGACACTGAGGCTGAGATGGGCTGGACGAGGAGTCAGCCAGGTGGAGGTCATTTCTAGGCAGAGCAAACATTGTGCAAAGGCCTTACAGTGATGGAGGGAGGGTCCAGTATTTGAGGAACAGAGATGCTTGGCCTGGTTGGAGTGAGGAGAGCTGAAGCAGGTCCCAGAAGGGAGACCGCTGGGTGATGGAAGGGGGCTGGGAGCACAAGTCCCCTAGAAGGTGGTTGGGCTAGAGAAGAGGGCAGTGAGGTGGGGTCTGAGAGGACCTGGAAGAGTGGATAGGAGGGCTTTAACTGTGGCGAAGTAAATAAAAAGTCTTGGGAGTGGGGTGGGGGTGCTGTGTCTGCCTTCTGGTCTAATGCAGCCTGCCCAGAGAGGCTCTCAGAAGTGGAACCTTAGGCTGGGACTGAGGGGGTGCCCCAGGAAGGATCAGTGGGGGTTGGGTCAGAGCTGGGAGACTCAGATGATGGGGACAAGGATGGCAGACAAGAGGCTGACAAGGCCCTGTGCCTTGGCTACTGGTGGAGGAGGGAAGGGCTGGAGGCCACTGGGCTTAGCTGACTGACCTCCAGGTGGCCATGGAGTCCCTGGTTCCACACCAGCTCTTCTGAGGGCTCTTCCAGTGCCCTCCCCATCTTGATAGTCAGTCTGAGCCCAGAAGGTGAGACCCCAGTGGGCATCATGTCCCATAGCTGGTCTTGCTCAGAGGTGAGGGGGCTGTTGCTCCCAGGGGTCTGGACGCTGTATGTGCAAACGGGCATGCAGACTGCACTCGGAGTGTTTGAGGTCAGGGAGGTTGTGATACCTCTGTATCCCAAATCCCAGTCTGTTCCATAGTTGGGGAGCTTCCAGGTGGTGGGCTGGGGAAGGGCCAGGAGCATGCTGTGGCCTTGGGCCTCAGACTGGAAATTCCACTTTGCCTGCCAGCTTCCCTGGGAAGGGGTGGGGGGTTGCTCTTCCTCCTTGTGGGCCCAGCACCAGACTGGGTTCAGCACGTGGGTTGAATGGGTAGAGCTGGGGTGGGGGTTAGGGGAGAGAGGAAGAGAAAGGCAGGGGTTTGAGAATTAGAGAAGCCTAGTAGGAGGGGGTCATTGGGGGGGGGCATGCGTCTGTGTGCTGGTGGAGAGACCGCTCCCCATGGAGAAAGCTTTCATCCAGGGTAATGACTCTTGACCCTGGCTGGACACGGAGGGACTCACATTTATTCATCACTGGCCATATGGCATCCTATTTCAGCCACCCGAGGTCTGGGAGAGGATTATTGTATCCCTTTCACAGAGGAGAAACTTGAGGCTCAGAGAGGCTGCAAGACTCACCAGAACCACACAGCTAGTAACTAGCAAGGCCAAGATTCCAACCTGTGTCTGAGGGACTCTGAAGCCTGAGCTCTGCCCCCACCACAGGCTGTGGACTCCTTGCCACAAGCCGCTGCCCTCAGATCGAACAGTTCCAGCAGAGATCTGGGAGGTGTCCCGACGGGGCTGGTGAAGGGTGGACCAGCCATCCGTCTCCTTCCCAAACCTTTGACTTCTAAGGATAATGTCACCTGAGGGCCACTCGGAAGTTAAAAAAAAAAGCAACTTAATTTACAGAGGTGTTTTGTGAATGAGAAAAGCAGGAAAATGCATAAAGTCACATGATTATGATCGTACACTACAACAGTCTATCAACCTTGGTCATCCTTTTGTTCTGAAGTTCCCCGTGTAAGCCTAGCACTTAGGAGTTTCATAACTAATTAATGAGGGGATATGGGGAAGGGAGTGAAACCACCGCAGCACCTACTGTGTGCCAGGCAAGGGTACTCCCCAGCCAGCACCGCAAGGTGGGGAGTACCCTTGACGCTGGGCAGGCCAGCGTCATTGCCTCCATTTTGCAGAAGCATAAATCAAGGCCCAGCCACACTCTGACTTCCCCAAGTACAGAGAGGGACTGGCTTTGTTCTCATCCCTCTCTGCTGCCGCTGTCTCCCAGTGTTAGACTGAATGTGTCCACCCCCCACCCCAGCCCCAGTATACCCTTTTGTTGAGGGCTGGAGGGGAAGGCTGCCGCCTGAAGTAGGCTGGTTTGGTCCTATACATGGTACTGAGGACAGAGATGTGTCCCACACAAGCTCTGTCCCTGAGGTGCCCGCAGTCTGGGGAGAGAGCTGTGCTTCTGCTGATGTAGGTCCAGTGGGGGTCTTGCTGTTTTCACAGATGCTTGCCCCCTGAGGAGGGAGCCCTGGGTTCCCAGTGGCCTGGGAGGCATTTAAAGGCCTTGGCAGTCAGGGGACATGAAGGTGGGGGAAGGGCATTTCAAGCCGAGGGAACAGCATGTGCAAAGACCTGGGAGGAGGGAGAGTGTGGGATTTTCTTGAGGAGAACATGTGTGGTTCAGTCTTGAATGTGACCAAATCACAGCGGAAGTGACAGCTGGGCTGGAGAGGTGGGCAGGGCCTGCACCGCATGGAGTCTCGGACCTGAGTGTTATCTCATGGGATGTGGGAGCTACAGAGGGTTTAACCAGAGAGAGACACAGTGAGGTAGATGGTGAAATGGGAAGAGGCAGAAGGCCGGAGGCCAGTGAGGAGGTGCTTGCACCAGGAAACAAGCACCGGACAAGCCCAGTGGTGGGGCTTGAGGACAGAAGAGATCCCACCGACAGGACCTGGGCTCCTGTGGGGTGCAGGGCAGAAGGCGAGGGCTCAGCCCTGGCTGAGGGAAGGGAAGTGCGGCCTCAGGCCAATTGGCTGCTGCTCTCTGTAGGGAACGGAAGAGAAACTGAGGCTCAGATTTGAAAAGTCACTTAAAGCCCCTCAGCTGGGATCTGAGGTCTTTAGACCTTGGGCAAGTCTCTTCCCCTCCTTGGCCCCCATGCAGATGGGAGAAGGGATGGTGGCTGGTTGACACAGGGCTGGCTGTCTCTGGAGTCCTAGGAGTTGTGGCTCTCATGTCCTTTCTCTCTGACAGGACCAAGGAGAGCATGTATCACTCGCTGACATACGCCACCATCCTGGAGATGCAGGCCATGATGACCTTTGACCCTCAGGACATCCTGCTTGCTGGCAACATGATGAAGGAGGCACAATTGCTGTGTCAGAGGTCAGGCCACAGGGCGGGCAGGGCTGAGGGGTCATGAGGCCCATCCTTCTGTCATGCTGGCCTATCCCAGGGCCTAAAGCTCTTGATGAATGCTGCTCCTTTTGGCAAAAGGATGTGTCCCCAAGTGCTAACACCCATCCCTGTCAGCACTGCCTCAGGACCCCTCTTGGCTTTCCCTGTCTGTAAAATGGGTGTGATGATAGGGTTTTCATGGAGGCTGCAGGAAAGTGCTATTGCAGGACCTGGTGTGTAACCAGTGTTCAGTGTATGCTAACTGCTTAAATCAATGAACCCATAGCCCCCACATGTGGTGCCCATGTGGCCACCATTCCGCGGGCACACACTCGTGCTTGCCCTAGGCTCGGCCCTGTCCTGGGTGCTGGCCACCCAGAGAATCGTCAGACCTGGGCCTCTTGACGCTCACACTTTCTTGTGGGAAGACAGCCATAAACAGTGACCGCCCAGCATGGTGCCCAAGGAGTTGTGGAGGAGCAGGAAAGGCTTTTTGGAGGAGGTGATGCCAGAGCTGGTTGAAGGATGACTAGGAGCAGTGGAGGGAGGGGTAGCTCCAAGCAGAGGGAAGCGTAGGGACACTAGTGTGAGAAAGCCCTGAATTTGGGGGAGTTGCCAGGAGTTCAGCATGGGGTGTGGTGGGGGGTGGTCCTATTGGAGGGGCAGATGTGGTCAGAGCCCAGCTGGGAACCTTACTCACCTTCCCTGAATGATTGGAGGCCCCTTTTCCCTCTCTAGGCACCGGAAGAAGTCCTCTGTAACAGATTCATTCAGCAGCTTTGTGCACCGCCCCACTATGGATCAGTTCACGGAAGGTGTGGCCTCATCCAGGATTGAGATGTCTTCTCAATCCTGCTGGCCCCAGGCAGCCCAGTTCCAGGCCTGGGAGGGGCAGGAAGGGGCAGTTATCTTCCCAGTCGCACTGAGGGGGCAGGGCCCTCACCGGATGCTGGGAGACATGTGGGCCAAACCTGGGGCCTTTTGAGGAGTGGCTCTCAGGTGATGGGAGAGCAAACAAGACTCACTTCCTTGACAGCATTACTGGCTAAGGGCCTGGAAATCCAGGAAGGAAAATATTGTCATAAGGTCTATGTACTTTGTTCTTCAGGCCAGGGGGGCTCAGCATTGCATGTGCAGTTAGGTTTACTGGCTTGATGTAGTAGTGATCGACACCCTGTGCTCCAGAGGGAATATGGTCTAGAGGCTGACACACAGGGGAGGGAACTGAAAGCAGTGGAGGAGATGGTCTGGGCTGCCAGTGCCTATGCGGCGTCTTCAGTTCTGCAAGCAGCAGCAGCCACCCATGAGCAATTTGGGGCCCTCCGATACAGGGGCAAATGTCCTTCCCCACCTGGAGAGCCCTAGAAGATTCCAGCAAGAAACAGTGCATATGATGATGCCATTCTCTCCTTCATACCATCCGTAGCTCCCTGCTGCCCACAGGACCAAGTCTGTAGTCCTCCCCCAGGATTCAGGGCCCTCTGCCAAGGGTCCTCTGCACCTACCCCTTTCTTTCCTCACCTTGCCCCCATTTCAACTATCTGTGCCTCAGCTGTCCCCCAGCATCTCAGTTGTTTGGCTCTCCTGGGCTTCTTCCTAGAAAGCTATTGCTTCCTAATTTTACGTTCCTTTTTCAACTCAAATGCCCTTTCTTCTGGAAGTCTTCCCTCACTCCTGGGCTGTGTGGGTCTCCTTCCCTTACTCTCACAGCTTCTTTGTTCATCCATGCAACCCAACTCCTCCTTGCCCTACCCGACACCATCGGGGTCTTGGAGCCCAGCTACAGTGATGCTTGGGGAGCAGAGAGCAGGCTGAGGGCCCTGTGCTGACACTCTGGGTGGTGGGGTGGGGGCACCAGGGGCAGACAAGGGGGCAGGAAATGTAAGCCAATTCAGAACAGTGGTAAGTACTGCACAAGCTGACCTGGGTGTTGGGGTGGAGGATGGGGAAGGTACTGACTCAGGCTCTTTGCTTTTTTGGGAAGTGGGGATGGGGTGGATTTGGCCCAAGCCTCTAGTCCCAGGAGGCCACGGGGCTTTGGTTTTCTCCCCGCAGAGGAAATCCACGCTGAGGTCTGCTACGCAGAGTGCCTGCTGCAGCGAGCAGCCCTGACTTTCCTGCAGGTAGGAACCCTCCGCTTGTACAAGCAGCCTAGGGATTTCAGAAGATGGATCACCATGTCAAAGACAGAAGGGCCTATAGCCATCATGGTCAGCCCCATCATGGCTGAAGTGACACTCCCAGCCCTGGCCAGTCTCAGTGGCCGAGGCCATGGGCTTTACCCACTCTACATGGAGCACTAGCGTCCCATCTGCTACCAGGATGTGCTTCCAGCTCATGACTGCTGCTTTCCTGCTAAGGGTCACGTGGGACACAGGCATTGTCACAAAGCCTGCTTCACACTGATTCGTTCAACCGACAAGTTGACTGGTAGTGTCTATGATGTACTAGGCTTTGTGCATACATTACAGGCATGTAGTTTTTAAATACCTTACACACGCTGCATGTTTGTTTATGTACAGCTACATATATTATTTAATCTTCATCTCACAGGCCTGAAAAGGGGAGGGTCTGAGGGGAGGAGCCACTTTCCCAAGGTCATGTGGTTAGCAAATGGCAGAGCTGGGATTTGGACCCACATGAGGAGCCCACACTCCTTACCACACAGCGGTAACTAGGAGAACCAGCACCTCATGATTTTACCAAAAAGTTGGGTTAGAATGATCACATATAATCATCATGCAAATGTGTACATTAGGGTGGAAAAGCACATATAAAATTTATTGTTGGGTGCTGTTTATCTTTCCTATTTTTCTATCTTTTTGGCCCTCTGGTGATTAGAATTGGATTAATCCTAATCCTTCATTAGGATCACTGTTATAATTGCATCATGAATGGCCTTTTATTTTCTTTGTTTATTTCTAGTATTACACATAGTAAATAAACAAATGTCCATGAACCGCACCCCCCCCCAGCCCCCCGCTCATAGAACAGAACATTGCTCGCAAGTCTCCCTGCCCTCTGGGCCCCTCTCCACCCTGTTTCCTGCCTCCCCCCAGAGGGAAACCACTAGCTAGAGTTTATGTTTATCATCCCCCACTCTATTTTTTAAAAAATAGCTTTTTCATCTTCTGATTCATGCCTGAAGAGCATATTATGTTTTAGTTGTCTTCAATCTGTGTGGGACTTGCTTTCTTCACCCAAACCTATGTGGCTGTGTAACAATCCTTCTGTGAACATACCAGCTTGTTCATTCATTCTCCTCCTGAACAGTATTTGGGTTGTTTCTGGGTCTTGGCTGCTGTGAACAGTGGTGCTGTAAACATTCTTGAAGGTGACTTCTGCAGCCCGTGTTCACCATTTCTCTTGGGTGTAAACTCAGGAGTGGAACTGCTGGGTGGGCTCTAGGTGTTAGTGCTTTAAATTACAAATGCGATACATAGCAGCTTGTGAAAAATACAAACAATCCAAAACCGGGCATCCCTTTTCCTTTCCCACACCGTCCTGCACCTACAGGAGGTGCTGTGAACCTTGGGTGAATCACCAGGCCTTTCTCCAAGCACATAGTACACATGCAAAGCTGGTGAGGAGGGTTATAGTCAAATCCCCGGGCATTTTGGAAGTCTCAATTAGTAAATAAGACCCTCATCTCAAGTCCCAAGGGTAAGGAGCCTGGTTTGGCTGACTTCTGACCCCATCCCCCCAGAGCCCCTCAAAGAGCTGGACCCAGGAAGGGGAAGGCAGAGCCCAGAGCCTTGTGTGATCTTTCTTAAGATGCTGGCTACCCACCCAGGCCCAGCTCTTAGCATCTCTCCCTCCTGCAGGATGAGAACATGGTGAGCTTCATCAAGGGCGGCATCAAAGTTCGAAACAGCTATCAGACTTACAAGTGAGTGGGGCTGGACTGGGGGGCCTGGGGCACAGCGTCTGCCACCTGTGCCTCGGGCTGCTTTGTGGGAGCTGGAGGACACTGGCTGGAAGCAGGAAGCCTAGAATGCTGGCTGACTACTGTACCCTCAGGACCTCAGTTTTCTGGAACATTATTCCCCTCATTTTCCTGGGTGTGTCTCTTGGTTCCCCTGAGTGCTTACTCTGTGCCTGACCTTGAACTCACAGAGCATAAGACATAGATTCTGCACAAACAGCTTGGGTTGGTGGGGGCAGGGAGAAGGACATGGTAATTTTGAGAACAGCAGCAGGACTCCTACATACGCATTAAGGCCCAGTCCAAACGCCACTTTCCCCATGAAGCCTTCCTTGACATCTCCAGAACACAGGGGTAGTTTCTACACACACCCCAAATCCCCCCCTAAGATGGGAACTACCTGAGGGCCAGATAATTTCTGTGCCATCCCAGTACTGGGCAAGGCATAGGCCATGTTTATGGATGAAAGAATGAACACTCAACACAGAGCACTTTTACCTAACATGGTACCACAAATGTCTACCATTCCAAAGTTAAAAAAGCTCTGAACGCACATCTCCCCTCGCCCCCACTGCCCATTTGGCATTAAAAAAAAATCATTTTCCATTAAAAGTTGACTTGAATTGACTTGAGGCTATTTATCATCTCTATTCCTCCCTCCCCCACTTTAATGCGACAGTTTCCCTGCAGAGTTATTTGGAGTTTGATTGCAAGGTATTGCTGGTGTAACACCTGTGCAGTTCGTGGGCACCACACTCCCTGTGGGCCTGTGCCGGGAATGTGCGAGGGAAACCAGACAAGCGTTCTGCCTTCTCCAGTCTCCCCACCAGCTGCCAGTGTGATGTTGGCAAAGCGCAAACCTTGTCAGGTCGCCCTCTGCCAAGTCCCGAGGCTCCTCTTGCCAAGTCATTCCCCGGAGCCCCGCCCCACCCCCCCACCCGCCTCACCACATCCCCCCCTGCACTGTGCCTCAGGCATTCAGGCACTCCTTCAGCTCTTCAGATGTGCCAAGTTCATTCCTACCTCACGGACTTTGGACACGTTGTCCTCCCTGCCAGGAACATTCTTTCTATGCCAGGCTCATCCCTTCTCATCCCTTAGTTTTTAGCTCAAATGTCAGCTCTACCAGGAGCCTTCCCTGAACCTGGACTGAGTTAGGCCCCAGTGTTTTTTTGAAGGCCTTAAGGCCTTTCTTACCTTCACCATCGACTCCATGGGGGTCTGTCCTCTGGAGAGGGAGACTTGTGAGGGTGGCCAGTTGGTGGCTTTGCTCCCTGCTGCCCTCAGTGTCTGGCACAGGGAGGCCACAGTCAGTGTTTGCTGATTAAAGGTCCTTGAGGTACTCAAGGCCGAGGAAGAAGACAGGCACATAATTAAAGCCTCTGTCCTGTCCCAGGCAGTCTGGGACATGAGCTTGGTACAGTTGGTGGCCAGGGGAAAGAGGGCTGGATTCTAACCAAGAGGCTCCAGGAGATTTCCTGAAAGAGGGGGTGTTGGAGTTAGCCTAGTGATTCTCAACTGGGGGTGATTTTGCACCCCTCCCCCATGAGATATTTGGCAATGTCCAGAGACATTTTGGTTGTCACAGCTGGCATCTAGTGAGTGGGTGCCAGGCATGCTACCCAGCATCCTGTGATGCACTATTCCCCAAAAAGGGTCATGCAGCCTAGAATGCCAGTAGTGCCCAGGTTGAGAAAGTATTTTAGACAAAATGCAGAGCACAGGTGAATGCCTAGTTATCAGACAAAGCAGGTGCACTGTGGCTGATGTGGCTGACATTGAGGACAAGGAGTCTGCTGTTATAGTGGGAGATGTGGATGGAAACTCCTTGAATGTCAGCCTCTGGATTGCCAGGACTGGTGTAAATCTGCGTGAGTCCTGAGATCAGCTGGGATTGGGGGCAATGTAGGCCCCACTGGAACCAGCTGCAGCCCCCACTATGTGACTTTGCTTCCCTCTGCAGGGAGCTGGACCACCTCGTGCAGTCCTCACAATACTGCAAGGGAGAGAACCACAGGCACTTTGTAGGAGGTGTGAAGCTTGGCATGGGTGCCTTTAACTTGGTGAGTGAGAGTGCCCCTCCCCATGTCCAAGTGTCTGGGCTCAAGATCAGCCTCCCCTGAACATCCCAGCCGCACACATGTTCTTTGCTGGGCTCCTGTGCTGGGCCCTGTGCCGACCCTGGGACCCAGCAATAAGTAGATATGTTGCAGCCTTGGGCACTTATAGCTGGGGTGCGGGTGGGCTTGGGTGCTGGCACTGGCTCCGGCTCCAGAGTTCCTTCTGCGCATTCCTTCCCAGGTCAAGTTGAAAGTTTGAAATCTACCACAGTAGTAGTATTTAGAGCACCAAAAACTGACAAACAATAAATCAGGGCCTTTTCAGCCCCGGGTTGCTGGTGGCTGACATTGACTAGTAGGGGGAAGAAGAGAGGCCCCAAAACAGCTGGTGACCCATGGAGACTGGAGAGCCAAACTCCTTTCTAGGAGAGGCGGGGAAGCTTTCTTCCTGGAGGGTGTGGTATTTGAGCTGGATCTTGGATGACCCATAGGTGGGGGAGTTTTCCAGGCAGGGAAGGGCACACTAGGCAGAAGGAACAATGTAAGTAGAGCAAGGAGGCTCAGAAGAGCCGTGCCTGCTCCTGGAAGGAGGTACCCATGGAAAATTTAGCCTTCTGGCCTGGGGACTTTTCCAAAGTAAGTGTGTGTGTGTGTGTGTGTGTAAGGGGGTAGTGAATACAGGAGGGCAGGGCAGTTCTCTCCATTTCAGGCAAAGCCTGTTCCAGGAGCAGGCCTTGGGGCAAGGATCCCTGCCTAGATCTGAGTTCGTTTCCTTATATGTAAAATGGGAGCAGTGATTCTAGGCTGAGTGCTGAGGAATACAAGTTGCAAAGTGTGTTGGATGCAGGTTATAGACAAATTCTCCTGAGTTCAAGGACTGGCTCCACCTCTGATGAACTTTGGGGCCTTGGACATGTCCAGTCACTTACCTGTGCCTCTGTTTCCCCATCTGTCAAAAAGGGCAGTAATCCTTCCATGAAGGAGTATTCTAAGTATCAAATGCAATGACAGAGGCCCTGGTGCCAAGTAGGGATTCAATGTAATAACAACTGCAATAGCTGATTATTACATTCAGGCCCCCTTCTATGTGCTTTACACAAACTAATTTGACCTGTCTGCATAGTACCTTAGGGTCTCTTATTATTCCCATTTTACAGATGAGGAAACTGAGGCATAGAGAGGCTATGTATTGCCCAAGGTGACCCAGCTGGGAGTGGTGAGACTAGGCTTTGGACGCAGTCTGCTCCTGTCATGCTGTAACACTTCTCTATCTGGGGAAGCTGGCTTTCCCAGGAACCTGGGGGCATTGTAGACACGGGGCCTGCACCCCCAGGATTAGACACATGGCCTGAGCCCCACTGGACACACCTGGGCCCCTCTGTGTGCCCACCTGCCTTTGTTCCTGCAGACTCTGTCCATGCTCCCTACTAGGATCCTGCGGCTGCTGGAGTTTGTGGGATTTTCAGGAAACAAGGTAACTACCTGCTTTCTGGGACCCCTGACCCACTCTGCCCCAGGACTGGAGCTCAGCCAGATGAGGTGGGGTTGAGGGGCCACAGGGCCCCGGTGCCAGTTCTGGCTCAGTCCCCCTCAGTATGTGGTCCTGGACAAGGCCCAAACCTCTCTGGACCTCAGTCTACCCTCCAGTCAAGTGGGACCAGTGATCCCTGCCTGGTCCCTCACAGGATGGAGGCTCTGGAGCTGGGGTAGCTGTGGAGGGCAGCTCTGTGTAGTGGCCTGGGGGCATGTTCTCTGGGCCTCACAGACATCAGGAACTGGTTCTTTTCTCCTCAGAAGACCTGGAGCAAGTCCCTTCCCCTGGGACCATTTTCTGGTCTGGGACGTGCCCGAGGGAAGCCCTACTATGCATCAGGCCTTGAGGACAGAAACCAGACTCACTATATTGAGGCTTTACTGAGGGCAGGAACCTGAGTACCAGGTAGCGGATCAAGGAGGGCTCCCTGGTGGAGGAGGCCTGATGTGATGGAAGGAGCATTGGCTTAGAAGGCATCCCATTCCCCCTGTTACTCTCAGTCTCTTTTCAGTAAAACAAGGGGCTTTTTTTTCTTTTTTAAATCAGGTCGGTATTTTTCAAACCTGAACATTTTCTGGCCCTTGCTGATTTTTGACATGTCCATGCACCTCTATGTTATTATTACTTATATATTATTTTTCTCAAGAGTGGCTCAAAATTTTTCCTTAAATTTATTTAAAGTAAATATAATATGGAACACCTATATTATTTGGCATGATAAGAGCATAACCATAAAAATAAATCCTATGAGGCCCAAACAATCTTACGAAAGCCCAGCTGGGTTGCGTGGTCTGCCAAGGCTGGCTGAGAGAGGGAGTTCAGGGTGAGCGCGATGTGGAGTACACACCAGCACAGGGCCTGGGTTCTCCTGGCTGCCATCAGACGGACAGAGAACTGAGAAGGGAAGACTTTCGTGTGGGACTCTGCTTCCTCACCTGCTGGAGCACCTCTGACACCTTGGTTGCCACCTGTGGTCCATGGCCCAGGAGGGAAACACTCACGGGAGGCTCTGAGGGTCCCTTTCCGTTTTGTTTTCTTAAGAAGGCCCTTGGGTCATGAGTAGGCTTTCAGGATGATGATGGGAAGGAATAGCATGAGAAAGGCCAAGAGGTGGAACAGTGTGGCTGCCTGACCAGGAAGAGAGGGTGACCAGGCCAGAATGGAGAGACCCCTAGCATAGCGCCGGCTCTGTCTTCATCCTAAAAGCATGGCAACCGTGGAGGGTTTGAGGCAGGGGTGAAGCAGGTCAGATTTGTGTGTTACAAAGAACAAGAACACTCTGGGGGGTAGACTGAGGGGCAGAGACTGCAGACAGGGATACAAGTGAGGTCTGGCCTCTTGTTCCTCCCTAGTCAGGCTCTGGAGCCTTCTCCTCCAGGAAGCCTTCCCAGACCACCGTCCTTGTGGTCCCATCTGTGCCTTGAGCCTGTGGTTAGGATTATTTGCCTCCTTGTCATTCCTCTTCCCCTTATCAGACCTGGGGCCAAGTAGGTGAATGATGGGAGGAGCAGGTGAGGGGCTGTCAAGCAGGTGGCCTTGGCAGCAGTTTACGCTGCCCCCAGGAGGGCTGCTAAGACTTGGAGAGGGGCAGCCCCTTGTCCAGGGTTGTGCAGCCTGGGAACAGCTGGCCTGGCCTCCTGGGTCTCGCGCTCTCCCACCCTCCCCCAGCTCCAGCAGCAGTCCTCATAGCTGTCCAGGGACCTCCAAGCCCCTGTTCCTCCTTGAGTCCCAGGCTGGGCCCTGGGGAGCCTGGGCCTTGCTGGCCTCAGCTTGTCCCCTTGTCCCCCAGGACTATGGGCTGCTGCAGCTGAAGGAGGGTGCCTCAGGGCACAGCTTCCGGGCCGTGCTCTGCGTCATGCTGCTGCTGTGTTATCACACCTTCCTCACCTTTGTGCTCGGTAGGAGGGCCCGGGGGGCCTCTGCGGAATGGTTGGCTCTAACAGCAGGGGTCAAGAGGGTGAAGGGCTACACACCCAGATTGGAACCCTGAGACTGGGGATGGGGCACTGAAACCACAAAGAACAGCTACATCAACTGGCCTGGAGCCGGGCCCCTGACCACTCCCTTCCCCACCGTTTGACTGGGGTTGGGCCTCTGTGTTCTTATCTGTGAAATGGGGATGCTCACGCCCACCTTGGAGAGGGTGTGAGGATGCTGGAGGCAGCTTCTCGGAGTTCTGGACACAGCCTTGGTAGGCACTGACTCTTGGTTATTGAGACCTGTGATGTGACTTCTGCATTGTCTTTTTTTTTTTTTTTTGAATTTTGTTTTTTTCTTTTTTCAAATTATATTTTATTGATTATGCTATTACAATTGCCCTATTTCTCCCCTATCATTCCCCTCCACCCAGCACACCCCCTCCCACCCACATTCCCCCTTTAGTTCATGTCCATGTGTCATAAGTTCTTTAGCTTCTACATTTCCCACACTATTCTTGCCCTCCCCTTGTCTAATTTCTACCCACCATCAATGCTACTTATTCTCTGTACCTTTTCTCCCTCTCTCCTCCCACTCCTCTGTTGCTAACCCTCCATGTGATCTCCATTTCTGTGTTTCTGCTCCTGTTGTAGTGGTTTGCTTAGTTGGCTTTTGTTTTAGGTGTGGTTGTTAATATCTGTGAGTTTGCTGTCCTTTTACTGTCCTATTTTTTATCTTCTTTTTCTTAGATAATCTCTTTAACATTTCATATAATAAGGGCTTGGTGATGATGAACTCCTTGAACTTGACCTTATCTGAGAAGCACTTTATCTTCCCTTCTATTCTAAATGACAGCTTCACTGGATAGAGCAATCTTGGATGTAGGTCCTTGACTTTCATGACTTGGAATACTTCTTTCCAGCCCCTTCTTACCTGCAAGGTCTCTTTTGAGAAATCAGCTGACAGTCTGATGGGAACTCCTTTGTAGGTGACTGTGCCCTTATCCCTTGCTGCTTCCAGAATTCTCTCCTTCATTTTAATCTTGGCTAATGTAATTATGATGTGCCTTGTTGTGTTCCTCCTTGAGTCCAACTTCTTTGGGACTCTCTGAGCTTTCTGGACTTCCTGGAAGTCTATTTCCTTTACCAGATTGGGGAAGTTCTCCTTTATTATTTGCTCAAATAAGTTTTCCACTTGTTCTTCTTCTTCCCCTTCTGGTACCCCTATAATTCGAATGTGGGAACATTTAAAGATGTCCTGGAGGTTCTTAAGCCTCTCCTCATTTTTTTAAATTCTTGTTTCTTTATTCTTTTCTGTTTGATTGTTTCTTTCTTCCTTCTGGTCCACTCCATTGATTTGAGTCCCAGTTTTCCTCCCATCACTATTTGTTCCCTGTGCGTTTTTCTTCATTTCATTTATTGTAGCCTTCATTTGTTCACCTAATTTGCAACCAAAATCAACCAATTCTGTGAGCTTCCTAATCACCTGTACTTTGAACTGTGCTTCTGATAGGTTGGCTACCAGTGCTATGAGCTCTGCATCTGATAGGTTGACCACCTCCTGGTCGCTCAGATGAATTAGCTCTGGGGCCCTTGTCTGTTCTCCCATTTGAGCCATCCTTGTTTTTTTTTTTTGTCTGGTCGTGGCTGTTATGTAGTGAGGGGCGGAGACTTAGGTGTTCACCAGGGCCGGGCAGCCCAGTTGCTGGGTTGTGATGCTGGATGTGGGGGCAGGGTCTGAGAGGGAACGCTTCCTGGAGCGCTTGCTTCAGGCCCTCTCGTGGCTTCCAGTCCCTTCAGCCTCTTTCCCCAAGCAAACTGGGCCCTGCATTATCTTATTTAATCCTCATATCACTGTGGAGACAGAATAATATCCCCATTTCACAGAGGGGAAAACAGGGGCTGGGGTCAGCACAGGGGCCAGTGGTGATGGTGACATGCGTTGTACCCCCACCTCCTTCAGGTACTGGGAACGTCAACATTGAGGAGGCAGAGAGGCTCTTGAAGCCCTACCTGAAGCGATACCCTAAGGTGAGCTCTACCTCCTGCCAGGAGCCCCAGCGCACGTGTGCCCTACAGCCCCCCCGGCCCACATGTGTGTGTTTGCAGGGCGCCATCTTCCTGTTCTTCGCAGGAAGGATTGAAGCTATTAAAGGCAATGTTGACGCAGTGAGTAATGGGGTACAGGCTGGTACTGAGGACCCCTGGGGGGCTTGCAGGTCAGCAGGAAGTCAGACACACAGAGATAATATACTCAGTGCCAGGGCCCACTGGGAAGAGGGCCCCAAGGGAGAACTAACAAGCAACCATGAGTGGGAAAGGTACTTCCAAGGCAGCCTGGGAAGCCAAGGGAGGTGGTGGTATTTGTGGTGTAGGATTTTGACAGGGAGATCAGGACCTTGGCATTCCTGGACAGGGAGGTGCTGGAGTAAGGCAGGGATATGAGAAGATGCACTTATTCAGGGCACAGTGATAGGCTGGAACCTAGTGAGTGCAGGGCTCCACAGGGAGGAGGGAGTCACTGAAGGTGCTACAGAGGGGAGATTGCAGTCCTGCCAGAGACCCCAGCACTAAGCCAAGGCCCTGGATGGACTCTGCAGTGTAGAGTTCTGGGGTCTCCCGCTGGCACTGGCTGTGATTCCTCAGGCATCAGGACAGATGCCCCTGGACCAGGTCATACAGAAACCTTTGGAGTTTGCCCTGAGGCACAGGCATCATTACATCACTTTCATTTGAACACCATCCACTGCCTGTTTTCCCTCCAATATAGCTCTATCCTGTCCTTTCACTTTGTGACCTGAGGACTAGAGCCCCAGAAAGGGGCAGCAACTGAGTCTAAGGTCACGTGAGACTGAAGGGGAGTGATTAGGACCGAAGCCAGTCTGCCGGCACGGGGCTGGGCACTGCTGCTGGAGGAGACTGGGCCTGCAGTGGAGTCGGGTGGGAGCAGGGGGTGCGGAGAGTGGAGTGGGCGAGGGCTGGGATGCCGGCCAGACTGACTAGCAGGTGCTCGCAGGCTGTCCGGCGGTTCGAGGAGTGCTGTGAGGCCCAGCAGCACTGGAAGCAGTTCCACCACATGTGCTACTGGGAGCTGATGTGGTGCTTCACCTACAAGGGCCAGTGGAAGATGGCCTACTTCTATGCCGACCTGCTCAGCAAGGAGAACTCCTGGTCCAAGGTGGGTTCACACCCAGTGCTGGGGGGCCCTGGGGGGCCAGGCCAACCCAAATTAGCCATGTGCCCCCAGACCAAGGGCCAAACCCCTGACTGGACACAGATGTCTCCGCTGGAACTTAAACAGAACCATAACTTCTAATAGCACTTAGGGCTGGAAGGAACTAAAGACCATGAGGAACAGAGAAACTTCAGACCTGTAATGTGTCAGTCAAGATTTTTAGTCACAAGGGACAGAAACGTGGCTCACCCTGCAGGTGAGTGCTGGCTGGCAGCACCTTCAGCTGTGGTGGAAATGTTCTATCCCTGCACCGCCCACTGTGGGAGCGGCCAGCTGCAGGTACACACTGAGCACTAGAAATATTCCTAGGGAAACTGGATGTTTTATTTTATCTTTAAGTCAAGTTTAAATTTAAAAGTCACATTGGCTAGTGGCCACTGTATTTGACTGTGTGGGTCTAAAACACACAAGGCTCATTAGTTCATTCATACAACAGAGAATTCTAGGCAAACTGACTTCAGGTAGGGTTGGATCCAGGAATTCAAATGATGTCATCTGGGCTTGGCTTTTCCATGTGTGGCTGTGCTCTGCTCTATGACATCTTCATTGTGTAGGCTGGTCCTCTCCACATGACAGGCAGGGTGGCCATGGACTGCCTGCCCCAAACTCCCATCTTCCCTTCGGTTTCAGCTGCAGTCCCATGACCTGAGCCTTCTTGGTCTGGCATAGACTGCATGTCAGTGACTGCAAACAGAGGGGTGGGAAGACTGAGGGATGGGGAGTATAAGAGGGGCAATTCCCCAGAAGAAAAGTGAGGTGGTGTCCCCAAAAGAAGAAGCATGGTGGGTGGGCATTAAAGAGATGCCATGTAGGCAAAACAAAGCAAAACAGGTGCCCACTATAGGTGAAAACTTACGGCATCAAGATAAGTGGTGAAGTAAGTATTAGCCATTATCGTTGGGTAATGATAGCACAAAATTTCGAACAAAGAGTTTAAGAATCATTTAGATCACCATAGAGCGTCCAATCTGGTATTGGAAAGCACACAGCACTGTGTCTCAGTGAGTTTAAGTCCCCATTTCTCATCCCTCCCCACCTCTGTGTGGAAGTCCTTTTCCAGGACCCTGCCTGGGGACCAAGCTGAAAGGGATTTCTCCACGTCTGGGCAGGTGGGGCTGGGGGAAGGGCAGGCTGTCACTGAGCTCTCACCGCGTGCCCAGCACTTGCCATTTCCTCCACACCACATCCAATGAGGCAGAGGTTATCTCCACTGGGCACACAAGGGCCACTGAGGCTAAGAGAATGTATGTGACTTTTGTAGCCCACATTGCTGTTGGTGCTGACTCTATTTGCAGACAGCCCTGTGTGACTCACAAAGGCCTCTGCTTCTCCCAGCTTGCCCTGAGGCCACCCTGCTGTTAGAGGTGCTCCCTGTGGGCCTGGCGTTAATTCTTCATCACTTCCCACTCCCAGCAAGAGCACAGACTCGGGGAACCTTTTTGAACCAGTGACCCAGAAGCCCTCCCGTGGAGTAGGCCGGGCAGCTGGGTCCACCCACGTGGGGAAGAGATGTGGGAGTAAGCACAGCTGCTGTGAGGAGCAGAGGCAGGCAGTCTGGCTGTGAGCCGGCTCAGTCTCCAGCTCTCTGTGTGACTTTGGGGTGGTCAACACCCCTCCCTCTAGCCTTCCTCAGAAGGGTTTCCCGTGAAAGCGGGGGTTGTAGCACCCTGAGTTCTGGGGCCTCATTTCTTCCTAATGTCCAGTCCTTGGCCACTTCAGAGTCCACCAACCTTCAGCTCTAAGGACTTGGCCTGGGGCTATGGTGTCTCCCTCTGCCTGGACCTCACATCCCTGTGGAGCTCCATGTTCCCCTTGGTTTGAGATGGCTAGAACCTGGGTGGCGATGCCTGTGTGTTCTTCGCTGTAACAAGGGAAACAGCTCAGGCAGCACTGGGCAGCCCAGACGAGAAGACAAGAGAGGTTTCCGGAAGAGGAGACATCTGAGCTGAGTTGTGGAGGAGGAGGAATTAGGGTGGAGAGTGGAGGAAGCAAAAGGACACCCCATGCCAAGAGAACAGTGAGGACAAAGGCTTGAAAGCCCTGGTGCTGCTAAGAAGCTGTGTCACCAGGAGAAGGGCTGTGGGTGGAAGTGCAGGGGCACTATGGGGAAACCATCCCAGTTAGGTCACTTGCTGTAGATTCTTGAGGACAAGGACTATCTGACTGCACAGACCCTGGCAGAGTAATCCAGAAAACTGCGGAATCAATGGGCAAACAGTCATAACTGGGAGACATAGCTCCCATAGGGGAGGAGACTGCTGTTTTCCAGCAACGTGGCCCCAGATTATTCCTTGATAACTTGATGTCCATGGGTGTCACTCTTGATGTCAACTCTAGGTCACTGCATCCAACCTTCCTCCTGGTGACTCAAGGGGGTGAGCTGTCCAAGGGGGAGCAGGAGAAAGCTCTTACAGGAAGCCATTGGTAAGCCTGGCAGAGAAGGAATGGTGACATCCTAGGCAAAGGACAGGCACAGGCAAAGGCCAGGGAGGAGTTTAAGGAGTGATGGAGAATAATTAGAAAACGAGGAGCCGGAAAAGAAGGTCATGGAGGCCTGAGTGGCTGTTTGGGCTTTAGTCTGGCAGGGAATGAGCTCTTGATGCTTGTAGCTTAGATTTGGGCTTTAAGAAATCTCCCCTGCAGTTGCTGGGCACCCCTGCCTGAAGCTGAGTGCCTCTGATGTATTCTGGGAAGGGCCCGGAAGGCCTCCGTGGTTAGAATGATGTGAGCGGGCAGAAACAGTGGAGATGAAATTGGAGAGGAAACCAGGGGAGACTGGATGGGGTCCATGAGAGGGGGTTTGCGTTTTATCCTAAGTGTGGTGGGATATCATGAGAACATTTCAAGGACAACTGAAGTAATTTGACTTAAAAAGATCTATGGTATGGGAAATGGCTTGCAGGGGACAGGAGTGGGAGCAGGAAGACCGGTTAGGAGACCATGTAATCTAGGGCAGTAGGAAGACCCCTGGTGGCCTGGAGCAGGGAGCCCGTGTGTAGGCTGGTGTGATAAACAAGGTGAGCCACAGAGTCGGTGAGACTTAAGAAGTTGATGGGAGGTAAAGACATGAGGACTTAGTGACTCAGTACCAGGATGGGGAAGAGGGAGAAGGGAAGGGTGACACCAGGAAGTTAAAGATGGGATGGAGAACAGGCTTTATTTAGCAAGGAGAGATATTTTCCCACCACACCCGACAAAAACAAGCTTTTCCTCATTTTGTGAAGGGCAGACTGAGGTGCTGAGGGAAGAGAACAGGGAGTAGCCCTTCAGCACAGGTGGGGCTGCCAGGTGGAGGCTGCTTTCCACCTTCTCCAGAGACTAGACTCCAGGATGTCCTGCTTCCTTTCCTCCTCCACCCACTACACTTCTTTCTGGGCTAAAGGCAGGTAGGTAGTTCCTTGGCAGCAGCTCCAGGTGGCAGGAGCTGTGGTGCAAGGCTTGGCCACTGGAGGGCAGCACAGAGCCAGGTTCTCTGGCACTGGATTTTTAAGGGGAAGGGGCACAGCTTTTTAGTACGGATCTTTGAGAAGAGGAAGGGGAGTCTGCACAGCCGCACCTTCACTCCCTGTGGACAAGGCCCTTAAAGCCACACAAATATGGTGTCACTTCCAGCTCTGCCCCCAGTGGCGCTGAGGGCCTCTTAGGAAGCAGAAGGTAGGTACAGATTCCTTTCTGGCATTGTCCGTGGGATCAAGTGAGGTGATGCATGTAAAGGTCTAGCACAGAGTAAGGCAGTTACCCCAAGGGATACTGAACTGAGCCGTGACCCAGGGCCATGCTCACTGTTCTGGCCTCACCCCTCTTCTTTTATACATCGTATCATACATTATGCTACCTATTTGTATCTTTGCTATACACAGGCTCTGTTCAGGCTGTTCCCCTTGCCTGGAAGGTCCATTCTCAGGATTTCTGTGAATCTCCCTGTTGGCCTTCAAGGGCCCCATCTGAAGTAACTGCTTCCCAGAAGTCCTTGCTGCCCTGCCTTCGTGTCTCCATCCTAGCCTCAGCACTGCTTGTGCATCGGCTGGTTGCTGGAGTTCTCCTCTCCGTTGTTTCACAGTGGAGAGGGTGGCAGCTACTTTGACGTGGGCCCGTCCTGGATTTAACTCCCAGCTTAAGTCCTCAAGTTGCTTCAGCTCCCTCAGTTTCTCCCCTGAGGCTTGGGGATAATGTTAGCTGCTAAATGAGGTATTTGCACCAAATGAGTTCCCGGTGAGTTGCCACGGGAATTGTGGCCTCCTCAGCTGTTTCCAAGGGCGGAGTAAAATGTGGTATGCAGCTGGGCCAGCCTCCACCGCTGGGCCCCACTGGCACCATCTGCGGTCATGATCGGGTTCCTCACAACTGACTCTGGCCTTGCCTCTCACAGGCTACCTACATCTACATGAAGGCTGCCTACCTCAGCATGTTTGGGAAGGATGACTACAAGCCGTTTGGGGATGATGAAGTGGAGTTGTTTAGGTGAGCCCTATCATGGCACCCCCATTGCAGGCCTCAGCCAGGCTCCATCCGGGGCACCAGGCAGGAGGTGCTGGGGTGGTCATCACCCCTGGCTCTGAGCTCCCTGGGCCTACCTAGGGATTGCGCCACAGCCCACCATGCCCTTCCATCACCACATTCTCCTCCTGCTGCTTTAGGAACCCTTTGAATCTGTTCAGAGGTTTGCTTTCACCAAAGTGGTTTTGTCAACACCCTTTCCATTGAGCCTCTCTCATCATGTCAGGAGGACAGATGTGGACACCGAGGTCTGGAGAGGTCCCCTCTTCTGGGTTAACCTGATACACTCAGAGAAGCACAGTGGAGAGCCAGAGTCAGATCAAATAAACAGGATTAAATCCAGCCTTTGCCATTTCTACTAGCTGTGTCACCTTGAACACTTTCAGCATCTATAAAATGGGAATAACCTCTGCCTTGCAGCATTGTTTTGCAAATCAAATAGAGGATATATTTATAGAGCCCGGAGCCATCAAACCAAGGCTGTTTTCACTCTATCTGTAAGGCTGGCCTGCTGTGTTTGCCTTTGCTGAGGCTCTAGAGCAGGGCTTAGCCTTGGCAGGTGGAGAGTGGTGGATCTTCCCCCAGGTGTGGTGAGGGCTGGCCTTGAGGTGGGGGTAACCTGAGTTTCCCAGACTACCAGCGTCTTAGTCATGGGACATTTCCATCTACTGAGTGCCTCTGTTTCTCCATCTCCTGCAACACTCCCAGAAAGCCTCGAAGGGTAATTATCTGTGGGGGAGGAAGATAATTTTCCCTCTATTCTTCTAGTTTTAAGCTGAGCCCCCCACCCCAGCGTAATAAAAGATTAACAGGAGAAAAACAAAGAGAAGTTTAATAACATGTATGCCTCCTTTATACATGAGAGATACCCAGGAAAACAGTAATGCTCTGAAATGGCCCAAGCCATCACCTTAAACACCATCTCCAACTAAAGACAAAAGATGGCTTGGCTGGGGAGCCGGTTACAGGAGGTTTTCAAAGCACAGTAGAGGAGGGTGTGATTGTTGTGCAGATTAAGTCTCTACTTTCTGTATTGCTAAATTTCTGGAGATTTAGTCACCCTCCTATTCCTGTTACAGAGAGGGAGATACACCTGTACAGATGGTATTTCCCTTATAAATATAAACGTCTCTCACAAAAGGTAACTTCTAGGTTTTCAGGAGTTTCTGTGTCTGCCATTTCTTAAAAATAACCTGCCTAAAATAATCTTTATGCCAAGGGGCCATGTTGTGGGGTGACAAATTCTGCTCCCCTTCATGTCATTATCTCCATTTTAGAAATGGGAAAACAGGCCCTGAGAGGTTCCACAGTGAACAGGGAGGGGAGGTGTCTGGTGGGGAGGACCTCACAACTAGGTCCAGCTGTTTCCCGGGCTTGGGTGGCTCAGGCTCGAGGGTCACAGCCACACCCTGTGAATGTGGCAGAAATCGGAGGGTGGGATGGAGCTGGGTAGGTGAGGCCCCAGTGGTGGAGGGTCTCCTAGTTGCATACCACATTTTATTCTGCCCTTGGAAACAGCTGAGGCCGCCTCAACTCCCACAGCAAGAGTTAAAGGTTTGAGCTGTGAGGTCTTGGGCAGGCACCTCCCTTTCTCTGGGTGCTCACCTCCCCCTGTGAAATGGGGTCAGACTTTCACTGGCCCCTCCAGAAATGGGGCCTGACAGTGGAGGAGACAGCTAGAAGGCAGAGCAGGCCGGGGCATTTGTGTGTATTTTCACTTCTGCCAGCTGGTGAGGAGGAACCCCTTGCCTAGCCACAGGAAGTGGTCAGGTCTTGGGACAGGGCCTGTGAAATAAGGCCATTATGAATCCAATACTGTTTCATCATACAGATGAGGAAACTGAAGCCCAGAGGGGTGCCAAGCGGATACTGGGCAGTCTGGGGACTCTTAGTTCTCTCCTGCTTTTTCTCACCCTACCTGCCTTACCCCCCACCCCACCTCATCTCTTGCAGAGCTGTGCCAGGCCTGAAACTCAAGATTGCTGGGAAATCTCTACCCACGGAGAAGTTTGCCATCCGGAAGTCCAGGAGATACCTCTCCCCCAAACCTGTCTCTTTGCCAATCCCTGCTCTGGTGGGTCAGAAGGTGGTGACTGCTCTGCACTCCAGTTTGGAATTGTAGGGATCAGCTGAGACCCAGGGATACAACCATGGACCCAGGGGAAGTGGATAAGAGAGAAAGACCTTTATGCCTCCAGGGCCTAAAGAGGATTTCACAATTCGCCTGGGACTGCGGGGAGGGCAGATGAGTCTGGCCAGCCCTAGCCTCTGAAAGAGTGCTGGTCTACTGGGTGGGGCTGGGAGTAAGGGGACAGAGGAGCAGACTTCAGACACCTGGTGGCAGAAAGAGCAGCCCCCTCCTAGACAGCTCCACGTGCCTGCCCCCAGGTGGAGGCACCACTCAGCTATTTGTATTTCTACCCTGATTGTTTCAGTCTTGTCACATGATTGTAATTGTTGCTTACACTGTTCCTTTCACTGGACCTCGCTTTTCTGAGGCCTGGGGCCCTGTAATATTCCACTCTGAAATAACAGGAATAGCTGACATTGTTATTGGGCACCTGCTGTGTTCAAGGTTCCTTAAACCCTACTGCCTATGGCCTCATTTTATCCTCGAAATAACCCTCTGAGTAGGTGCCAGTGGTAGCCCCATTTTACAGATATGGATACAAAGCCCTACTAGGTAAGCGATAAAAGCAGAAAGATATCTAAGTGGATAAAATATAAGTAGAAAGATAAAATAATTTGTCCAGGTTGCACAGCTAGTGAGTTAGAGTCAGAATTTGATCTCAGTCTGGTTCCAGAGACCATATTCTGAACCACTGTTATAATGCCCATTCCAGGCATTTTAGCAGGCATCAGAGAAGGTTCCAGTTTGTTAGGAGTCTTTGTTTTCAAATGGTAAGACAGCCAGCAAAGTAGAAACGGTCTTCAGGGACCTTTCATTGGTTCTGGTTCTAACATTCACTAATTATATGACCTTAATGGAAAATGGGATAATATATAACTTGCCCATTTCATAGTAGTTATGAGAATCAGCTGTTAAAATGTGTTAGATACTTCATAAATCAAAAAGTTTGATATTTAAAAAAATTTGAGATTGATTTGTTGTTCCACTTATTTATGCATTCATTGGTTCCTTCTTGTATGTGCCCTGACTGGGGATTGAACCTACAACCTTCATGCACTGGGATGAGCAACCTGGCCAAGGCCAAAACGCTCAATATTTATAGAATTTATTTAGAACTTGTATCCTAAATATCTCTAAATTTTTTAAAAATATTTTATAAAGTACAGCTATTATAAAATTAGGGGTGGTGCTGTAAGGAAGGGCAGGGGAAGTACCTATACAAAAAACTTAGGGGAGAATTTCCTAACCTATAATCTGAAAAAATGCCATTTACGCATAAAATGATTTCTGTGATTAAATATATTGGGTAAGACTCTTCTAAACAAATTATTTCCCCCAAATTTAGGAGTTTAGAAGGGCCTTTCACAATCCTCTGATCTGAGATGCCCATTTTACAGATGGGGAAACTGAGGCCCCACGAGGAAACCTGACTGATTTGCTCCCCTGCCCTCAGGAAATGATGTACATTTGGAATGGCTACGCTGTGATTGGGAAGCAGCCAGAACTCACAGACGGGATACTTGAGATTATCACCAAGGCTGAAGAGATGCTGGAAAAGGGGCCAGGTGACCACCCCAGGCCCTTGAACCTACCAGGCTTCGTCAGACCACAGGACTTTCAATTGAAGTTTCCGCTACTGAAAATGCCCTTCCTTACTTCTCTACCCTGACCTTTGCCTTTCTAGAGTTTCAAGGACAGCTCCTCCAAGAAGCTGTCCCTTGTTCCCCAGGTAGAGTCAAGGCCTCCCATGGGCTTCCACAGCCCCTGGGCTTCCTTCTGTCAGCCTTGATTTCACTTTATTGTCATCGTCTCAGTATGTCTTTCCTTCCCAGTGTGAGTTCCCTGCGGATAGGGACATGTGTGAGTCACCTCTGTGTCCCCAGGGCCCAACACAGAGTAGGGGTCCCAGAAATGAGATCAAGCCTGTTTTCTTCTCTCACTGCCCTGTTCTCAGAGAATGAGTACTCGGTGGATGATGAGTGTTTAGTGAAGTTGCTGAAAGGCCTGTGTCTGAAATACCTGGGCCGTGTCCAGGAGGCTGAGGAGAATTTCAGGAGCATCACTGTCAAGTAAGTGCCTCTGGCTGCTTCAGATCTGAATGGCCTACTGCTGGGCGAGGTTCTCTTGGATAGAATTTTCAGGTATATTTTTCCCTCATGTGCACTCACTCCAGCGCGTGGCCCTACCTCTATGCAACGTGCACAGTGTCTACTCTGTGCCAGGACCTGTGCTGGGCGCTGATCATTAAGGCCTCATCCCCCAGGGCCACCAGATTGCTTAACTATAGGAGCCCATCAGCATTGAGTTCCATGTGAATGGTGCCCCCTGAAGTTTGTAATTCACCAACTCTGCCCTTGCCCTTGGGGATCACAAATGTTACACATAGATAGCTACAGGCAACTCAATCTGGTATGAACAGGGCTGTGCTAGAGGGAAGCAGAGAAGACAGTAGGTGTCCTGAGGAAGACCCTAAACCCAATGCAAGATACCAGGAAAGGATTTCCAAGTATGCCGTTTAAATTGTGAAGTTTATCAGGCAGAGAAAGAAAGCAATGGAGGAGTTTTAAGTGGAGTAGGTTCCAGCAGGTGCAAATGCTCAGGTGCAGACACCTGAGGCTGGAGGGACAGTGATTAGGCTCTCCCTGCCCATGTGAAATTATAGAGGGAAAGGGCTGCAGACAAAAGTGTGTGTGTGGCAGGGGGCTACACTGCGAAGGGCCTGGCTGTCTTTCTAGAAGACTGAACTTTATCCTGCAGAGAGAGAAGAGCCAAGAAAGATACCAGACAGGGCAGGTCTGGGTCCTAAAAGGGTGTTTCTGGGGCAGCATGGTGGGTAGGTTAAAGGGGCCAAATTGGAGACAGGACACTTCCCAATATAATTAATCATTCAACTTGGGAAAAGGGGGTTGGGGACTCAGGTGGGAGCAGGCTAAGGCTATGAGAAGAGCCATAGGTTGTTAGAAAGTTGGGTCCCAGGAGCAGAGGCCTGGAAGGCTCTGCTGTTGGATCCTAAGCCTTTCTAGGGCTAGGTAGTAGGAACCCTCCTAAATTGTAATTCAGAGCTGGAAACTCCATTTGAGGGCATGGGTTGGATCCTTTCACTTGGAGAAGGCTCTGGAGGAGGAGCCTGAAGGGCATCTCAAGGGCAGGCCCTGTAAACTATGTCCTCCTCTGTCTCACAGTGAAAAGAAGATTAAATATGACCACTACTTGATCCCAAATGCCCTGCTGGAGCTGGCCCTGCTGTTCATGGAGCAAGGCAGAAATGAAGAGGCTGTCAAACTCTTGGAAACTGCCAAGTAAGGCTAGATTAGCCCAGGCATCAGTGAGGGAGGGCGTGGGCAACGCAGGATGGTAGTCTAGAGGCTGGACCTGTGTCCCTGGGAACCCAGCTCTCACTAGCATGCAAAGGCTTCCTCAATTTACCAGTGAGGAATTGGAATCCCAGAAGTAGGGAGTGAGTTACCCAAGGTCACACACAAGTCAACTACAACGCTGTGTGAAGCTTCAGGTCTCCTGCCTTCTAGCCCATAGAACTACATCTTGAAACCTCAAGCTTGGGGACCATCAGGACCAAGAGCAGCTCCTGAGGGCATGATATCTGGGTGAAGAGATTCACAGCCTCACTGCTAATCCCTACTGGGCAGGCCCAACATTTTTTAGACAGACAGGGATTTAAACCTTTGCAGCTCTTCCTTGGCTGGTGGGCTCCCACAGCTCAGACTGGAGCAGCCTCATGTGTCTGATTTTCTGGTCTCTTCCAGGCAAAACTACAAGAATTACTCCATGGAGTCAAGGACACATTTTCGAATCCAGGCAGCCACACTCCAAGCCAAGTCTTCTCTAGAGAATGGCAGTAGCACAATGGTCTCCTCAGTGTCCTTATAGTTTTGTGCGGCACTCCCAAGCTGGAAGACAGAGACAGCTGAACAGAGCTCCTGGAAACATTTCAAAACTGATCCCCTCCCCCTGCCCTGCCTTTGGGGTCCACCGGTGCTCCAGTGAGATGGCACAACCTGAGTATCCGTGAAGAAGCCAAGCTGGCATTTTCACCAGTGTGGCCAAGGTCCTTTGCCAAGGACAGAGCAGGTGGAGCCCTCTGCCTGCCCTGTCACATATACAGGTACTTGTTTTTCTTTTCACTGTGATGTTTAAGAGAATGTACGAATGAACAGTTTACATTTTCCTTAGAAATACAATGATGGGATCATAGTTGGCTTTTTTAAAAACCACCAACCAACCACCTGTATATCTTTGCTTTAATCCATACTGATCTGAAGGTAAATCTGTATGATGCCAAAGGCGAACTGCTTTTCAAACTTCAGCAAGGTCTCAGCTACCAAGGCTGGAAGGACCCTCAGGAAGGTCTGCACCTCAGGCTTCAAAACATCTGGGAGCTGAACAAAGACACCCCCTATCTTACTCCTTACACTTCATTTTAACTCCCTTTGTATCCTTCCAATTTAAAAAAAAAAATCAAACATGTCTTTTTAGTGAGATAATTTTCATTTGAGTCCATCTGCAGGAAAAAATCAATCTCCTGCAGTCAGGAGTGGGGATGCAGGGGCCTGACAGGGGCTGTGTGGCTCTTTGTGTGCCAAGAAGTTTGGGGAGGGGTGGTTCTCAAACTGAAATCACTGGGAATAATTTGAAATCTGTACTTCAGTCTGAAGTACGTTTATTTACCGACAGCATTTTTCTGGTTATTTCTGGCCTACTGTATATCTTTTAAACTTTTTAGTTGAGAAAATAGATATTTAAGTAATAAAACTTACATACTTAAAAGAGATTGTGCAACATCTATTTCAGTAAAATATGTGTTGCTTGAATTCTTAGGCAGGGCAGAAAGTCTGGATCAGACACCTGTTTTATTTAGATAATAGGATATTCTAAAATTTTTAGAATAAGTCATCAACATTTAAAAATGGGGAGATTTCACAAATCTTGTTTCCAGCCTCCCCTTAAAAAAAAAAAAAAGATCTGGCAACACTGGGCCTTATTACCATAAGCAACAAGGCAACAATCAGTTGGAGCCGAATAGAGGTGTCTTCAAACACTTATATTACCCTTCTGGTCCCTAAAATCACCTGCACTGGCAACTTCTGGAACTTTTAAAATGAGAACTCAAGTTCAGTGACCGAGTTTTAGCATTCAGAATCTCATGACAGCATACTTCAATTTAACCATTTCCATAGAAAACTCACGTACACAGTAAAAATATTCATCTGTGAACAGGTCACTAAAATACATGAATGCAATTTCTGTAAGGGAAGAACCACAGACAACTTTCCAATCTTCCAGCATTGCTGTATTTAGCAAACACTCCTGAGCATCTGCCGGTGCCTGGGTGGGTTAATCTACTAACATACAGTCAACCAGCTTCCTCTGACAGATACTGAATGGGTTTTAGGTAAGGCATATTATCATTAGGGAAAGAAAGCAAACTGTCAGCAGAGATGCTGTGAATTTTTTTTCTCATTCTGTTAGAACTAGACAAAAGACTAATCTCCATAGAGCAGCCCTCTGTGAGCTCTATCTCCTCCAAAGCCTGGATACTGGGAGACCAGCCTGTTTCTAGGCTGCTGGGCAGGGCAGAGGTCAGAAGGTGACTACAGGCAGGCTGCTGAGAGGACAGCTTTCTGTGGCTCCCCCATGTTAGAACCCTACCTATTACTGTATAAAAGCAGCACTAGACATAGGGTACCAAACAATTTGCAAAATAGTTTAAGAAACCCTTTTATTTCAACATTTATTTTAGGTGCTTTTGCTTGTTATTTAAAAAATTTATGCCAGATGGTTTCCTTGTATTTGTTGCTTCTTTCTTGCTGGGCTTCATTAATTAGCCCAGATCACCTTTACCTCTGTCTGCTGCCCTGGCTGCAGTCTGGCTGATAAGAGAAATCAGCGGGCTTTGTCTCCTTTATCCCATCTGCAGCTTGAGATAGTCGATGAAAAACATGCATGTGAGGGAGGGTGGAGGGTGAACACATTGGGTGTCTGACACCACTTATCCTTGTGCAGCGGCCTTTGAAGGTTAAAATTCTGTTATGAGCTTTTTACTGTGTCTGCTTTGAGCTATTTCTGGTTACTTCTCTTACAGATATTTCCAGCACATCTGCCCTGGGTAGGGAGCTGATCAGGTGGAGAGTTTTGGCCTAGAAATAAGGAGACTTCAATTCTAGTCCCTGCTTTGCTATTGATTTTTAGAGTAACCTTGGGAAAGTCATAGACCTCCTGAAAATTAACAACTTGGACCACCAGATTACATTCTTCCTGCTGTCAACAGTTCTGATTCTAACTCTGGTTAAGTCTGTTGGTGGGTTTTCATCTCTAAAATGAGGCAACAGATATACAGCTCTCTACTTTTTGCCAAAGCCTTGTGTTACCAATCTATTCAACCAGAAATGACAGGCTTCCTCAACCCGGGGCCTCTACAGGAGCCCAGGATACCCACAGAGCAAATAATCCTCATTTGGGGCAAGTCTATATCCTGTGCCACACACAGGAACTCAGCTGTTAGGAAGTGGCAACTGTGTAACATGACTTGAACAGGCCCATGACAACGGAAAGTCTACCTCTTCCTGGCCCTTGGGGCTTTCAGCAGTGTGCCGGGTCCCTATCAGTTCTCCCAGGTGTTGGCAGGGTTCCCTTATTCCTTATCTCTCAAGTCAGAACAGGAGTGCTTCCAAAACAGATATGGTCATTCACAGCAAAAGCCATGACCTGAGAGCAACGCCAGGACCCTCAAAGGCCATCGCCACCCCCAGACCTGGCTGAGGTCCAGGTGGGAGATTCCCAGCAACTGAACAATAGCACCAGGAGATTTTTAGAAAGCCCTAGCCTGTAAGTACTAGAATTGTTCAACAACAGAATAAAGTCTGAAGATACTTTTCTCAAGTTACTCGCAAATTTATTTCTTCTAAAATGACTGAGAATGAACAACTTATCCTTGTTTGCTTCAAAATTAAAGCTTCACAGTGTGCTTTTTCAATAACTGTTTCCTATGTCCTTGGTACCATCACACTAATTCAGTAATAATGAGAGGTGCCTGGATTCCAAAAACCACGCAGCCAATGGGAATTTCTCACTCCCCGTCCCTAGATGCAGTTTCCAACATTGGAAAGTGTCTTTATACTTGGGTTAGCACAGCTCCTGGGAAATCTGGTGCAAAGCTCATTACTGCCCAACAGGGTAAGTCCACAAACAAGGAGCTGCATTTGGGGCTTTGAAAAATTCATTTCTAAGTTAGCAATCTATGAATTGCCTCCACTGTATAAAGTCAACTGTCAAATTACAAAATGTAATAGAGCCCTTCCTTTGTGAAGACATACAATTATTGAAGGTCACAATGGTCTTCTAAAAGTTGACATTCAAGTTTAATCAGATACATTACAGCTAATACCTCACAGATGACTGGACTGGGTTTTCTTGTTTTTCTTCACATCATCAACAAACACTTCTGAACACCAGACACTATATATATGTTCTGGGCAGGAAAAAGTAGCTAGTATCAAGTGCTCATTATTTACCAGTTGCTATTCTGAACACTTTACATAGTTCTAATCCTCATAACCACATTATTAAGTAGGATTATTATTGCCATTTTACAGATGAGAAAACTGAAACATGCCAAATAACTTGCCTAAGACCACAGTTACTATGCAGCATAAAGATCTGAAATAAAGCAGTTGCCCATGCTCTGCTAAATCGCTGGTAGAGCTTAAAATGATCAGATTAAAGTTGAATCTGATTGATAGTGACTTGGGCCACTGTTAAGGTAGTAGCTAAAAACTCAAAAACCAAGAATCCCTGGCTTGGAACACATAGAAGAACATATGTCTGTGTGGCAGCTTTCCCAGGGCATTTGGCTTCATGAGGTAGGGACAGGATCTCACTCAGACAAAACCAAAAGAAATCAAAGTCAACCCTTAAGCAACCGTATTTGCTCACCAAATCATCAGGGATACTGGAGGAAAAGACATGATCTAGTCCCCAGATGGATAGGTAGAGTTCTGATCAGCTACTCCACAGACAAGAAGTGAAGCCTGAACAGACGCAGAGGCTCAGGCCAGGATTGAGGCTTGAGGTAGCAAGCCATGTGCTACAAGAGGTTTGGTAAAGACAGTAATTGGTAGGAACGTTTGACAACTGGGAAGCACATGCTACAGGAATTCAATTTTAAGTTTGGCTGGCTGGCCAAACACATCACATCTGTGGGTCAAAGTGGACCATGGGCCAGAAATCTGTCACCCCTGGATTGTAGCCTTCAGGTAACTATCTATGGAAAGAGACTGTGAGCAAACTCACAGTAAGAGAAAAGCCTGCTCTCCTAAAAATGCCAACATTAAGTTCTATTAATTACATGGGGTAGTGGAAGAAAAGCACAGACTGGATTCAAACTTAGTTGGAATTATTTCACTGCTTTGAGAATCAGTTTATACTTACATAAAATTAGAGGTTAATGTCCACTGTTTCACAGGATTGCTGAGAATAAAGAGAAATCACAAAAACACCCTAGCACAGCCCCTAGTATATTAAGGGAGTACGTTTATTTGGCCTCATATACTGTGGGAAGGCAGTGGTGGAGTTGGCCTTGGGGATGCCTGAATCAAGGGCTCTAGTGCTCCTCCATCTCTTGGCTTTGCTCCTGTGTTAGATAGGGTACTGGGCAGACAGAAACAAAATGTATCCATGTTATATCTTTTTTTTTTTAAGTTCATAGGCAGGAACTATGGCTTGCTACATTCCAAGGTAAGGGGAAAGATGAGGACAGTGGGTTCAATCTATGGCACTGGCTAATGACAAGAATTGCCAGAAAGTTGTCTTTGCCCTTCTTGCCATCCTCAAAAATCCTGTGTATAAGATCCCTATTTTCCAGTGGGAACTTCCTTGATGATGGCTCCCTCTCCACCAGAAATGCTCAGATTCCTTAGGACCTGTCTTCCCCATTCTCCTCCCTTTCACTTAGTAACTATCAACGCCCAATTGTCCTGATCTCATGGAGCTAGTCTGATGAGGAAAACATACAAGTAACCACAGAATTATAGCCATAGCATAAGTAAACGGGATGTGTTTGGTCCAGAGGATAAGCCAGCCATTGGAACAACCTGAGGGAGTGAACTACAGGATAGAAATTGTAATTTCAAAAGATCTGAGACAGGAATGAGCTCGACATTTCAGAAAGCACAAAAAGTACACGAGGCTAGAAGGTAGAGTACTATGGAAGAAGAGAGGCAGAAAGCCAACTCTCTTCGTTAAGAAGTTTGGATTTTACTCTCAGCACAGTGGGAAGCTATACAAGTTCTAAGCGGAGGAGTGACATCATCCAATTTACTCTAACTTATTTTAGCTGCAACGTGAAGAATGGATTATATAGGGTTAAACTTGGAATTTTGGAGGCTGGTGCCCATGCCAAATGCTTCCAGCAGCACTCACCTCTGCTTTGTGTAAAACTGCTAGATAAAAATACATCTTCCCTTCACCAGCTACAAGACTTAGGGGGAAAAAATACTTTCAATATGCTAAGTGAGAGGCTCTAAGAGTCAATATTAAGTTGGCATTTCACATCCTTTGCTCATCACAAAAATCAGAAATCTGCCTTATGAAATTTCAAAGATATCTTCAAAGCTATTAACTCAAAGTTTAAGAAATACAGTCCCGAGAACAGTACTTGCAATAACAAACCATCTCAAAATGCCCTACTAGATATACTACCTGCTAACTACCACAAAGAATGTTTATAAATTATTCTTCCTGTCAAGATAACATTGTATTGATTATTAGTGTAAGCAAGGCTGTGAAGACGAAGAGTTTGTAAAAAATAATTTCCCTTCCCCATATACTACATACCCTAAAACTATAGCTATTACTCTATATTCTGTCTGATGAGTTCAGCGACCCTTACAGACAGGTCAGGATTCTACAGCGTCAAAGCTCAAGGACTGGTTGATTCTGGAATTGGCAGAAGGTAGCCTATTCTCCCAACTTCAGCATGGAGAGTGCTGGAAGCAATCTCAATGTCTTTCTGATAGCATAGTCCAGGCTTCCCATTTCATACAATGCTTTGGGATCCTGAATGACTAAATTAACTACTACATGGCCCCCCAGAGAAAAGCTGGGCTTACCATTTTTCAAAGCCAACCAAATCTGCTCTGATCCATGTGGCTCAGTTGGTTGGGTGCTGTCCCGTAAAGTGAAAGGTTGCCAGTTCGATTCCCAGCTGGGGTGTGTACAAGAAGCAACCAATTGATGTTTCTCATTTTACCCTCTCTTTCCCTCCCCTCTTCCCTCTCTCTAAAAATAAATTAAAAATCTTGAAAAAAAAGAAAAAAAAGCCAACCAAATCTTGCAAGCATTCAGAGTTCACCACTATGACCAGACTCTTGAGGCAAGCCCTCAGTTACCTACTTCAACTTCTTTTTGTCAGTGCCAAGAAATCTGGAGCCTATAAGCACCGATGTTACAGAAGGGGTTCAAAGCAAACAGCTGCTGCTCACCCTTTGAACACAATCAGTCTTAGATGCCTAAAATGTGTACCTTATTCATAATGCTGCTTCGCTCTTCATTCATATGCAGAGGAAAACAAATTTTCTGTGGAAAGCATCCAAAGATGACTAAATCTTCCAGTGGACAGTAACTTTTCTCAAGTAACAAAAATGTAAAGGAAAGTTCGTACCTCTCCTAAAGTTTCCTAAAAAACTTTATGAAATGGTAAGTGGTTTTATTTTTAGTCTGTCAGTCACAGTAATCAGATGGTTCCAGTTATTGTCCTGAGCTAATGCCTATTACTCAGAGTGACAAAGCAAACAAGAACAATGTGGACAACTAAAGTATGCAGATAGATCTGATCCTCTTTGTAAAACTTCACTGATGCCTCTAACAAAAACTTTATGAATCAGTTAATGGGTTGTAGTACAGGGATTCATTAGGATTTTCTATTTCCATGCTAAAGAATAAGAAAGTAACTAAAGGATAAATGGAAAAGTAAAGTCTGGGCACTCTTACCTGAACAGCCAAACTCTGAATAATCCACAAGCACCCAATACTGTTGTTATTTTCTAAATTACCCTGTGTGGTTTTAAAAAGGATTGGTTAGAAATAAGTGGGCTAATCAATTTTGGGGAGATGCCTTTAGACTCAGAGACTGTCATAAAAGGAATTACAAAGTATTTAAAAAAATAATATTTCCCAAATATATGTGCTTCATCCATTTACTAACTTCCATATGTTATTTTAATATAAACCTCAGTGTGTCATAATGTAACTCCTAGGAGCTAAAAAAATAGATGGAGGTTATTTTTCTCTAGCTAACAATACTGTAGGTTCAGAGCTACCAAACAGTCCAGCAAGTTTTCCCTAAAAACATAAAATTAACTTACTCTTTTAAAACATGTAGGAAAAGTACTATTTTAAGATGTTTATATAATGCAATTCAACCAAACATTTATAGTTACTTGATTAAATCCTTATGTTTCATTTAAATCATAACTAAAGCCTGTCTAAATCTCAAATGTGAACATTAAATCACTACCTGAGCATAGGCAAATACATATTTTGATGTATACAGAAGTGAGAAAAGAATTCTTTCAGAAACTATTTTTGATAGCTCTTAGAAAAATCTCACTTAACAGTGGATCAATCAGTGATTGTATTAAATGCAATGATGAACACTTTGTAGTTGGACATTTTTACTCTATACTTTATTTAACAAGCATTTATTAAGCACTTAAGTTTTGAGTACTTCTTCCTAAGGAAAAAAAAACGTATATAAAGAGATAAATGGGTGGACCCAAACTTTTAACAGGCTCTCATGCTCATGCCACCCATGATGGGGACGGGACGTCCTGAACCAGGTTTGTCTCTCAAGGAGTTACAGATGAGTGTAGGACTAGAGCCTGGGAGCGATTCGGAGAGGGTACAGAAGGAAGCTAACAAACTATTTCTTTTGGCTTCCTCCTCACCCAATAAAGAGTAGATGATCTTTAAATTCAGATGAGTAAATTTAAAAATTTTTACTTTTAAATTTTAAAAATTTTAATTTTTTAAAAAAAATCCAACTTTTCGCATGTCCACTAATTTCAAAATTCAAGGCTTAAAAAATTAGTTGAGGTTATTATGTCAGTTATGATACATTTACATGCAAGTGAATCAGCTGACTAAAAAACTGACTACTAGCCAGTGCCTTTGTAAGCAGAGGTAGACACCAAACTGTAAACATTTCTGATTTATGCCAAAGAAGTTTACCATCAATTTTATTGTTATTCCTTTTTAAAAATGCATCCTTCCTTATGAAGGAGCTTTGTACGTAGAGAATCTGCTACTTCAATGTTCACTGTATTCTGTAAAATCATACTGTTTTAATATCACATGGTATACTGATAGTAGGGGGAGAGTCTTATAATACCCCTTTAAGAGGGTCTCTACAAAGAACACTCATTGAATTGAAAAGGTTTGTGTGAACCAAACTATAAGTATCTGAAAGTATTTCAATTTGGTTTACATTTAAAAGAGTAAGATTCTTTTATTTGTTCCTCATTAGGCTTTTCAGACATTCAAAATCCTACAGCTAAGTATGAACACATCTTGCTCAAATCTAAATATGATGAACCTATCATTTGGCTTTAGAAAATTGAAGCTATCAAGTTTCTAAACTTATCATTAGATGGTATTAAATGCCAAGCCATAAAAAATACTTTCCCAAAAGTATATATACACCTAGAGATTTAAAAGTAATTAATTAAATCTCTATGTATCTATTTTAAAGAGAGGATTAGGTAACTTGGAGAATACTGTCATGTAATCAATCCTAACTTTAGCCCTTTACAATTGTATTATAACTTTATTGAACTTAGGAAAAACCAAAATTGATGGTTTTTAACATGGTAAGTGAAGATTGAAATCAAAGAATCCAAAGTACCCTAAAAAACCCCATTCAGCTCAATACTGGTTCCTTCAATATCACTGCCAAATGTCCGTGAAGGAAGCCTTGTATAAAGAAGACTAATGGTAACACAGAAAATGATTTTTTTAAAAAAGTTCATTTACCAAATTTAACGATCTAGGAAAAAAAAGTCTGGCTATAATACTTGATGACACAGATATCATATTAAGCAGAAAATACAAGAATAAAAAAAGTAATGTCACTAAAAATACTACACAATTTCAGGTTTCCTCCAAATTTGCTTTATGTAATTGGGTGGATATAAATTAATAAACAAAAACTTAAGCAAGATACATGTAACAATTTAACGGAACCTGATAATCTAATTTATTTCATTTCCCCCCCTTCAAATTCATCTTGAAGTCTTTCCATCATGGGGCTCATAAGAAAACAAACCAACACATGGATAGTAGAGTCAAACGTCAAATCTTTAAGAAGTACTTATGACATACTTAATTCCTCTATAATGCAGTTATGAAGAACCTTTAAGATACTTGTGTTTCGTATGTAGAAAAGTGTTAGAGTCACATATTCAACTCAATATAAAATAATAAGAAACATTTCTGATTTGTTAAGTTGAAATTGCTTCTCCTCTAATTTTTTTTTTTAGCTGTAATATCACTGAGCTGAACAAATGAATCACCTTTGAGTACATAAGGGAAAATAAACACATGCTAAGTGGATAAAACATTACAACTACATCTTTACTAGACCATCTCTACCTCTAACATTTCAGAAGCTTAGAGATTCAGTGTTCTTACATTAACTGCAAGAAAAAGATAAAGGAGAAATTCCTTCTTTTTTCAGATCACAACTATGAAGTCATGTGATTATACAAATTCTGCACTTGTGTGCAAAACATGAAATACATTTATCTTAATTCTTGCTTACCAGACTTGTCAGTCAGCTAGCAGGACTTTCCAAGAAACAGAGACTGAGATGCATTTTGTGTAAGTTCAATTAACCTCAGCACTACAATAATAAGAGATGCAGTATCCTTTTGTTATGTTTCAAGATAACAGGGAGGGAGGTCGCAAGAAATAAATCAAAATTGTTAAAACTGAGAAACTTTTCTCAGTTTCACCATGGTGCCACCTTCATTTTTACATAAGCCTCATGGCATAATTCTAGTTCAATAAATCAGAAATCTTAATATTTAAAATTTACCTTCACTTTTATCACATTAACCAAAATAATTAGATAAAACACACAGGAAAGGGTAACATTAAACCCCACTTAATTAGAGTTGGTTTCTTGACACATTATCTCATTTTTTTTTAAAAGAAAAGGGATAGTGCATCTCAGTTTGCTTACAAGCTAGGAGATCACTCTGAATTCTGCATTTCCTAACTGCAAACAGATATAGCACATAACAGGTTATAAATAAACTGGTTTTCAAGCATAGAGCCAGCCCCAACAATAATAATACACTATTAAAAAAGACCTAAGGCAATGAATTCCATTTCCAATGGAAAAAAAGAACTGTGCAAACAAGCTTAAAACTACTTTTTTTTGTGCCAGTGTTATAAAATGTAGCTCTTAATAAAACCTTGACCCAAATGCCAGCAACTTGAGAAAAGAATTTGGGTGGGGGGAAGAAGAACGTTATTTCATTTAGGAAAAACAATCACTATCTTTTTCCTAATCTTCAACACACACATTTTAACATGTATAGCTGCTGTAACACTTTACACAATTCCTATGTACTGGAGCAATAACAAGATCAAAATACAATTATACTTTTTTTTTAAACACTGGGTCAAGGCTTTACATAAAAATACCATCCTACTTTCCCCCTTAAGTTTCTAAAATATGACAAACTTTCCCCCAACATCTGCAGCCATTCACAAATCTTTAGGAAACTTTTGTGCACGATCTTAATTCCTAATCCCTGGCTCTTTGGGCTCAGTGACAAAAGATCAAAACCACCAAAAATGACAGTTCACTTGAAGTCAGATGAGAGATCCTGGCTCAATTTGTCTCATAGGATGAAAGCAGTGCTGCATCAACTGGCTCCATGCAGGAGGGGCACGTGAAGGATCTCATCAACCAGTCATCTATACAGTCCAGATGATAGATGTGCATGCACGGCAGAAATCGAATTGGGTCCCCATAAACAAAGTCCATCATACAGATCACACACCTGTTGTGAGTGAGGGAGAGAAATCAAAGCATTTTTAGAGAAGTGATCTATTTAGAATACTCTTTAAAGTCTCATTACAAAGACAACATTAATCTGAACAGATAAAAATAGTCATCCTACCACCAAAGCCAATTGAATTTTTTCCTTTAAGTGTTAAACCATCCATAATCTCTTATTTCAATTCTTATGGAAATACGTAGAGTGAGAGCAATCAATATAACAAAGGGAAATGGACCACACGTGGATCAAGTCCACTGCCAGAATTGTGCTTGTAAAACAGATACACGTAGAAGACAATGAAAGGAGAATGTGATGTTTTAGGTAGGAAACTACCAGCTAAATAAACTTCGTTTACTTGAACTGAGTTTTTAGTCTAAGTCCAGGAGTAAGACAGTTTTCATTTTAATAACTACATATAGAAACAGAACACTAATTTCAGCCTATTTACTGGGCTGCTGTAGGCCAGAATTCTGTTCATTAACCCCAGTTTCAAGTTGACCACTCTTTTCTTCAGGTTCAAAAAGCAACCCAATTCTGCAGCGTTTCAAAAGTCAGTATTCCAGATAGGCTACGATCTTAAGTGCTAACACTAAATGGTGCTATGGCTCAGTCAGACATGAACCCAGTAAATTACATCATGCTTGAATTGGCAAGACCACTCTCAACCTAAAATGAGTATGTCTGTCTTCATTAGAAGCTCTCAGATAATAATTCTGAGGACAAAAACTCCCCAGAAGTAAAATTTTATATTCAACTCATCAGGCTTAATAAAATTATTCAAGGAACTCATATCACTAAAAACCCTTAGTGAACAATTTATTTTTTCAGTCTGATTTATTTATTCATTTATTAACTTGAATAAGCCAATTGATTAACATAACCAACCAAAGTATTCCTATATCACAACTGACTACGTAACTATACTTCTACTGTTATTTTTCACTAAATAAAACTATGTTAAGTATCTTTATGCATAAAGCTATAGGAACTGGAGTGAAGTACACATTTTGGGATAAATCTCTAGAATTAACTGTCTCAAAGGGTATAGTAAACCTGAAGGTCCTTGACACACTGCCAAAGTGCTTTCCCAGCTGAGGCAATATTGGCACCAGTAGTTCATATAAAGATGGATCATTTTTAACTGACATCAACTTTCATCCAAATGGACACAAGCAATATATAAAATGGTTTACCATCATTTTAAGCTATTTTTATATAAAAAAATTTCTTAAACTGCTACATCTAAATATTCTCTTGCATTATCTTATTATAGTATCTGACATAAAATGCAGGGGAGTATTTTTCAAAAGAAAATATCTTAAGGTAGACCTCTGAAACATGTATAAATTTATTAAAACTTACTCTCGGATCTTTTTTTCTGATCCATCTCTTCCAGGGTCATAAACTCCCTTCGGCAGATGCTGTATGAGGCCTATTCTTTGAGCTATCCTAATCTGCTCCTCTTCAGTCAGCTGGGTTGCTAGGCGAGTCTGGCTAGGTGTTGGATGATAGACAGGAACTGGAACTTGTTCCTAAATTTTAAGAAATGGAGAAAAGGATATTTTATTAAAAATCTGATTCCTGGGTTTATATTTTCCCTTTGTTTCTTTTATTTTTCCCTGGAGGGAGGAGGGGAGTCTGGGGAGAGGTAGCCTGAGCTAGTATACAGTGGTATGAGATTCTGTTTTATTCTAACTTTAGCATATCTGACCTACTTTGAAGGATATAAACACAAGCTTCCTTGAAAAACCAGCATGAAATGTTATGTGAAATATTTCTCCATGAGGACCATAAAACCCAGATATATATTCATTCCTGATACATGAATAAATATAATTAATTCATCTAATAAACTGTATGCAATATCCTGAAGGTCACAATGGAGTTTTGTGGCCTCAGTATACCATTACATTATTTACATTAGAATTGGCCAAAACTTACAGTCAAGATGGAGGTGTAGATAAACAAGGCTCACCTCCTTGCACAACTGCATCAAAATTACAACTAAAATATAGAATAACTATCACTCAGAATGGTCAGAAATTGAGCAGAATGGAAGTCTGACCACTATAAAATTAAAGAAACCACATCCATCCAGACTGGTAGATCCATCCAGACTGATGGAGGGCTGGAGACACATATAGGCTGGTCTCATACTGACGTGTGGCGGACAAAAATTCAGGAGGATATCTCGGGAGTGAGGAGTTCTAGACCAACACCAGGTCCCAAAGCCCACAGGTTCCAGTGCCAGGAAGACAGGTCCCAGTAACTTCTGGCTATGAAAACCAGTGGGGATTGAGTCAGTAAAAGAAACCTCTGGAGTCCCAAGCAGTCCCTCTTAAAGAACACACACAAAAACTTACTCAAACTCACTTCTTCTGAGCTCCAGCATGGGAATGGCAGCTTGAAAGGCACCAGTGGCATACAGGGAGGAACTGAAGTGCCTGGCATCAGGCGAGAGCTAGGGAACAGCTTTCTCACAGTCAGAAAGGTGGGCAAAGGCCATTGTCCCTTTGCTGGACGCTTTGCCTACAAAGCCATAAAGCCAGCAAGCAGGTGGCATATCTGAGACTCCATCAACCTGGCTAATATACTGTTTGCCCTACCCTGGAGATCCCCTGAGGCTCTGTTCCACCCAAGTTGTTAACCATAGCTTTTTCATGTGAATGACAGGACTTGGTTCACACTTCACAACTTCCTAGATCTTTTCAAACAAGCAGCTGACTTCAGTTAGTCCCCAGGCCTCATAACTCTTGCTAAGTGACTCCAGGCCTGGCACCAGCAGCAGCCAGCCTAGGATCACAGCTTGGCTTTGCCTGGGAACCTCCAAGCCCAGTGCAAGTAGCAACCATCTCAGATTGCTTTATAGTTCATGCAGGGTGGCCTAGGACAGAACAGGTTGGGGCTGACCTTGGCCTGCACCACCTGGGAAACCCCAGAGCCTGTGCATCCAGTGGACAGCTACAGACCACATCACAGCACCACCACCATGCCCTGCACAGATGATCCTCCACAGAAGGCAGAAGTTGGTGGTCTGTGGTCACAGCCAGTCCTTGTAGCTGACTGGCCTGGGTAAATCTCTCCCATTGACCTGCCAACAGCAATCAAAGCTCAACTACAAGAGAAGAGTGTACTCAGCCAACATGAAAGTCCCACCTTGAGTACCCAGCTTGCGTGATAGGGGAGGCTGTGCCACTGGCCCCCATAAAACACCTACTATATTAGGCCACACTACCAAGATAGGGATTCATAGCAGCTCTACCTAATACATAGAAACAAATACAGAGAGGCTGCCAAAATAAGAAGACAAAGAGACATGGCCCAAATGAAAGAACAGATCAAAACTCCAGAAAAAGAACTAAACAAAATGGAGATAAGCAATCTATCAGATGTACAATTGAAAACAATGGTTACAAGGATGCTCAAGTAACTTAGTGAGGACCTCAACAGCATAAAAAAGATCCCTTTGTCAGAAACAAAGGATACACTAATTGAAATAAAGAACAATTTACAGGGAAACAGTAGAGCAGATGAAACCAAGAATCAAATCAATGATCTGGAACATAAGGAAGCAAAAACAACCAATCAGAACAATAAGAAGAAAAGAGAATAAAAAACCAAGGACAGCACAAATAGCTTCTGGGACGACTTCACGTATTTCATCGTTTGCATCACGGGCGTGCCAGAAGAAGAAGGGAAAGAGCATGAAATTGGAAATCTATTTGAAAAAATAAGAAAAGAAAACTTCCCTAATTTGATGAAGGAAATAGACAAGCAAGTCCAGGAAGCACAGAGAGTTCCAAATAAGATGGATGCAAAGAGGCCCACTCCAAGATACATCATAATTAAAATGCCAAAGGTTAATGATAAAGACAGCACTTTAAAAGAAGAAAAACAGTTAGTTACCTACAGGGGAGTTCCCATAAGACTGTCAGCTGATTTCTCAAGAGTCATGAAAAGCAGGGACCTACTGTCAAGATTGCTCTACCCAGCAAAGATATCATTTAGAATTGAAGATCAGATAAAGAGCTTCCCTAACACGAAAAAAACTAAAGAAGTTCATCATCACCAAGCCATGATTATATGAAATGTTAAAGGGACTTATTTAAAAGGAGAATATCAAAACTATGAACAATAAAATGGCAATAAATACATACCTATTAACAACTGAATCTAAAAAACAAACTAAGTCAACGAGAAGAACAGAGACAGAAACATGGATACAGAGAGCATTTTGATGGTTGCTAGATGGGAGAATGGGTGAAGAGGTGAGGAGATTTAAGAAGTACAAATAGGTAGTTACAGAATAGCCATGTGGATGCAAAGTACAGTATAGAAAATGGAGTAGCTGAAGAACTTATCTGCATGACCCACGGACATGAACAGTGGTGTGGGGATTGCCTGAGGGAGTGGGGGGTGCTGGGTGTGGGTGGACAAAGGGAGAAAAATTAGGACAAATGTAATAGTATAATCAGTAACATAATTAAAAAAATAATAGACATGGAAAATGGAAGGGGAAAAAAGCACTGGCCATTACAGACTCTTATTAGCACTTTTATTTTTTCTTTCCATATAGACAGCAACCTTAAAATTAATTTACTCTTTACCTGAAAAGATTGGAATTTGTTGCAATAAACGTTTGTAAAATTCCTTTTAGGTTTTTGGATACATATTTGGATATGATAACTGAGTAAGCCAAAATGAGACCACCTTTCCTCCCAAATGCAATACATAGCTTTTAGGGATATAAATTAAATAGTCAAATATCTGCTTATCATATTATTACTATTTAAAATGTATTTTCACATATTGCCATATTGCTTTTCTACTCACATCTGTAAAACAATTTTATTCATACTCTTCATATATTCTTTCAACAGATATTCACTGAGTATCTGTTATGTGTCAGGTGATGGAGAGTTGAGAATAAACAAAAATAAAGTTCCTAGAGTGATGGAAGTTGCTACTTTACATAGGATGCTCAGAGAAAACCTCTCTGATGATACATTTAAGAACACACCTCAATGAGGTATGAGTAAGATAGTGCATCTCTGACCTAATAATTTCATTGTGGCTAGAACTACTCGAGCCACTTAATATGTTTTCCAAAGAACACATCCACTGAGTAAACTGAGACATACTACTTTGCATCCATGTATGAAACTCACAGGGAATATAATGTCAAATCACAACTACTTACTCATATTACATTAGAGAAAATGCTATTTCCATTCATCCTGTAGGATCACTCATGATCTCTACAATTTAAGCATTTGTTTACAGTATCAGCCAACATTTGCAACTATGAGATTTTGCCCCCAGGAGTAACTGCTAAATTTGTGTTAAGCTTTAAAAAAAAATTCTCTATAATCATCCACAGCTAGTATCAACTGCGGCTGTTTTGAGCTAATGGCTTCTATGGTTCAAAATAAAATAAATGAGAGAATATCCATCTTGAGAATTTATAAAGGTGCAAGTATAAACATATATATCCTTTCCAAAGTGAAATTTTAGGGGAAGTCTCAGACAGATATAAGTTAGGAGAAAGAAACTTTACCACAACATCACCTAAAGATACTATTATGTCCCTTTAAATTAGCCTTATCCTTATAAACCCCATTTCTGACGGTAGTTAATTGAGTTTCTTGTCAAAGACAGTTCAATGTAAGACTTCAAATATTCCTTTTCTCTGAGATTCAGAACAAATGTAAATCTGTTATCAAACAATTAAGAGTGTATTCTCTGGTACAAGTAAATTACCAGTAGTACAAAGTTTCATGTTTTATAAATTTCCATATAAATTCATTAATACTTACTTGAAGTACTTTCACACTTTTATCATTTAGGAGATAATAACCCAGCATGTGAATGCTTATTGAAACTATTTTCTTCATCCAAATATTTATTTCATGTATATTACATACAAAGATGACCTCATACTATTAAGAATGGCTCTTGGATCCTGACAACCTTGTGCTTAAGCTACTTCTCTGCCACTTAACAGAGTGACCATAATTAAGCTATTTAACCTATCTGGATTAGATCCTACCTTACTTATAGGATTGTTATAAACCTTAAATGAGAAAGCTGGTGAACCTTGGAATTGGAGAAGCTCTACAAATGGTAGTTATTACAACCATTAATATTGCATTCAAAAAGCTGTATCTATTATTGTAGCTAAACTAGCTGTTTTCTGTAAGTTCCATGCTTTTCCATCTTACTGTCTTTGCTCTTATTATTTCCTTTACCGTTCCCTGCAGGTCCATTGATACAGCTTCTATTTGTCCAGTAGGTTACTGACATGAATGAAGCCTTCCCCAATCCTCCTCCCTGATACCCAATATTGACAGACTCTGCCTCTAGCCTCAGCTGAATTATATAGGTGATGTCTACCTAGAAGAGAATTAGCAAAGTTGTACAGAATACAGGGAACTTCTGTTCCATATGCAATCATAATGTAAGAAAACTGTCAATTGTTCTAGCTTTCACAGAAGAAGGTAAAGTACCAAAATGACTGCATTTCTCTGGTAGAGCTTAAAAACTTTCTCTCAGCCCTATATATCTACACTATGACAACAGGCAATTTTTTGCTTTATAAACAGAATTTTTTTAAAAAAATGAGTATTTTCTTTTAAATAAGCTTTGTACACATATAAAAATTTTCAGTTTGTAGCTCAAACTCAGAGAACATTTTATATGCAACATGTATATAAAGCCCTATTTTATGCATTAGAAAAATAACTGTTTACTAGGCTTTGCAGTGTATATAAACGTAACTTTAGTTGTTAATGACCATACATATAGCCACTGCATCTCTGGTTTAGCTAGTCACCTCTTCAAGGTTTTATAGCTGACAGGCAAACTGTCAATGCAGAAAAGTTTCATGGTTCAGGCTCAGAAAGACTGACCTTGTTCTGTGACTTATTAGCCTTAAGACCTTGACCAAGTTTAACTTCTATGAGCCTCAGTTTCTTCATGTGTAAAGTACGAAGACCATTGTAAGAATTAAAAAGGAATCCTAAGTGTCTCTGGTACCACATGAAACAAACATATGAAGGCTCTTTAAATAGTTAGCCATTATTATCACAGTTCTAATATTATATGACTATAGAACAGTGCCCCAATATTTACTTTAGAAATGAATTGGATTTACAATTTTTTAATGTCAATCATACTTCAATGAAGCTGAAACTCAAATAAATAAAATTTAATTAAAAAAAGAAAAAGAAAAGAAAAAAAGGGCCCTGGCCAGGTAGCTAAGGTGGTTAGAGTATCATCTGGATACTCCAAGGTTATGTGTTCAATTCCTGGTCTGGTACATACAAGAATCAACCAAATAAATGCACAAATAAGTGAAACAACAGACTGATTCCCTTTCTTTCTTTCTCTCTCCCTGCCTCCCTCAATAAATAAATAAATAGGCAGGCAGTGGTAAGCACAACTTTTCAAAAAAGAATCTTAGAGTAAAAAGAATCTCAGAGTTCCTCTAAGACCAACTCTCCCTTTTTATCGACTCAAGCTTGCCCACTTGAGTCACATAATTACCAACAATATTGAAATTAAAATATTGGTCTCCCTTAAGCCAGTAGTTTCTACTACACTATGTTTGGTTGCTGGATAGCACGAAGATTCATAAGTTAAATGATTTGGATTTTATCCATTTACATCACTTTGAAGAACAGTATATTGAAATGACATTTCAAGGAAGCCATCAAAATAAGGCATTTCTAATAAATGGTTCTATAAAGGTTTTTCACCTGCAACAAAGGTTTTATAATTTCAGTAACATCTAGAATTTCAGAATTTCAAAGAACATCAAATCCATCTACAAACTGTCCCTGTAAAAACAGATTCTATTACTGGTAGAAAAATAAACTCTAAAGTCTAGCCATACCGTCTCTGTCCTTCGATTAGAACTCCTGTGGGCTACTTCAGGCAGTTCTTACTGTAAGGTTGGGAGAAAGTCAAATTCTGCTCCTACATAAGCAAGAACACTAGAGGACAGTGCGCTCACTTTGGGAATTTCTATTCTCTAGTGTCACTTTCATAAACTAACTGGTCTGAAGAGGTAACATAGTCTACTACTTCACTGGGTTTTATAATCATCAAAACTATTTTTGTTCAAAGGAATCTTAACTCTGGTAGAATGGAGCTGGGATGGAACCGGCACCTAGAGGGGATGAGCATCCCCATCTCCACCTCATCCCTTACCTGGGGTACTTTGGCAGAATCCTAGGAATCAAAGGAACACAATTTTATCTAAGAATGTAGGTTTTTCACTCTGAAAATTTAAGAATAGAGTCTCTGCTATTTACTGTGGTGACTTGAGCCACATACCTTCATATCTTTGAATACAGGAAATATTAGCAGCATTTTAGAGGGTGATGATACATTTGTTTATAAGATAACATCAATGAGCTTTGCAAATGTCAACATTTGTAAGTTATTCTAACTAACCCTTAGTTTTCTCCCCATCATCAAATGACTCTGGTTTGCAGACTTTAAGCTAATTGCTATAGTCCCTGAATACAAGAAAACATTTTGGCCTCCATTATGACCCCTGCCAGCTGTGAGTTTTTCAACCTGTGGATTACCATTTCCAGTCTAAACTACCTTCCTGACTCTCAGTCCTAGTCTAGCTGACCAGTTTTGATGAGCTGCCATCCACACCAGGATATGACGCATGTGAAGTCTCACTGGAACAACTGGTATAAATAAGACTATGGGTAATAAAGGACTCCAAAAAAACCCCCACAAAAAACAAAAAAACAACCCTCCCCCCCAAAAAAACCCTCCAAAATCCTTGAACACATTTACTATGTATGAACAAAAAGAACTAAATTGTTTACAAGTAGTATCTCTATGCATGTGCTTTTTAAGAGGCTAGATTTCTTTGGTTTTATGGTTCACTTTCGTGTAAAGAGAACACAGAAAGCACAACAGAAAAGGAAAGCTCTAATTTATGAACTTACTAATAGATATTAAAATTGAAACCCTATCTTTTAGTTATTCTCATTATGGATGCAGTTTCTCATTTGGGATTTTTTGTTAAACCAAAGAAACCCTCTAAGTACCACCTAGATATTCTAAATGATTTAACATTCTAATTTCAGTTTACATTCAACTTTTCAGAAAGCCATAGGGGGAAGAAAATGACTAAGAACTCCTGATATTTTAAAGATGGATGCTGCCTCACCCTTCTTACCACACACACCTCATTTTAATTGCCAGCATATCTGTTAAAAACAACCTGATATACGAGTTATTGCTTAGTAACTAGAGATCCAATGGTATTTTCTAGGTGGCAAAATGGAATCTTAGGGATATGAAAACTACAATTTTTTAAGATTTAGATTCCAGGAAGGTTTTCATCATTCCCTAACTGATGGCTCATTGTGCCTAAACTCTTTGTGTAAATAATATGATTTATGCTGAATACCTGCTTTCCTTCTGGGAGTCTAGAATTTTGGTATGTGCTAGGCAGTTAGTACCTAGTCAAGGGTCTTGGGTTTCTCTGGTAGACAACTGTTTACACATACTGGTACCATTCAATGCTGGAGGAATTAAGTGCATTCTGTTAGACACCACTAGGAGAGGACTCTCAGAAGCTTGTGCCTGTTTGCTACGAACACATGCACCTTTTCCCTTTGCTGATTTTGATTTGTATTCTTTGCCAAAATAAATCATAGCTATGATATCAATTATATGGTCAACCTCAGTTCTTGATCGTCTCCCATCTTGAACAGTTTGGTTCTTGAACAGCCCTCTGGAACAAATTAAAGAACCGAGATCCACTGTATATGCTGAGTCCCATGAGTCCTTCTATGGAACTGATGAAGATTTAGATAATGTTCATAATGAGGAATACCCCCTATACTGACTCCCTTTGTTTTCAAATAGCTTATGTGGAGACGTTCATTAGAAATGCCCCTTGGAAAAAGGAGTATTGTGACAACAGAAGTTACACAGTACTTGTGTTTTATTCCTTTTCTCAAAGCAAATTTAAAAAAACCCTTAAGAAACTAATATTCTGAACACTTTTTATATAGCATACACAAAAACATCTCTATCTTTGGATAGAAATGTTGTTATGGGCTAAATTGTCTCCCAAATTCCCTATGTTGAAGCCCTAATCCCAATACCTCAGAATGTGACTATTTGGAGTCACTAATATGGCTGCTTTTGTCCCAGCTTCTTCTGTCCAATTCTCTTCCCTTAATAACTATGTCCATGTTAGCAGCTAAAATTACCAACTAGATATAAATGATTCACAAATATGTATTCCAGTCTAAATCTGCCTTTTAAAACTCTAGGCTCTACTTGACAGTTCCAATTCAGTGTCCCAAAAGTACCCCAAAACATCAACTTCCCTCCAAAATCTGGTCCTCTTTAAAGCTTCACCGTCTCAATGAATGACACTTTTTTTCCTAGTTCTGTAACACAGAGACATCTGTGGTACCTCCATCTCCCTTACCCCACCACATTCAACACACCACCAAGTTCTAGTAAATGTTCTGTTGAAATACTGACAGAATCTGTTCTTTTCTTTCCGTGTCTATTACTAATACTCCAGTCTAAGCTTTCATTTCTTCCCTAGTGTACAATATTAGCTACAAAATCTTAATTTGTTATCTACCTAGAAGTTAGAGAAATCCTTTCAAAACAAATCCAACCCTATGCCTTTGTCACACACATCTTAAAACTCTTTCAATTAGTTTCCCACTGCTGTTAGGATAGAGGCCAAAGTCCTTAACAACCTCCAAAGTCTGGTAACCTGCCTATCTACTTCTCCTTCTTCATCTAACAATTCATTTGTTGCTGTCTAGCCCCACTGGCCTTCTTTCAGATCCTTTAAAGAACTTTGCATGAAACACTCTCCTCCATCACCACTATGCTTAAATACCTCCCTTTCTTCCTTCAGAGTTCAACTGAAAAACTTCTACTTTCTCGGAAATCTTTCCTAACTGACCATTCTCCTCTATTATAGGTTCTTACACACCAAGTTACTTTCCTTCACAGCTTTTGTCATGGATGTAATTTTATGTTTACATAGTAATAATATGAATGTTAGTCTTCCCTAACAAACTATTAAGATCCACAGTAATTCTGTTTTTGCTCCTTACTGAATGGATAGATGAATAAATTGTCTACTAAAAATGTCACCTATAAATGCTAAATAGTCACCCATCAACTTACTCTAGTGCCTGTTTTCATTTCAGGGTTTCTTTTTTTTAAAAAAGTGATTTTTTAAAAGATTTTTATTTATTTATTTTTAGAGAGAGGGGAAGGGAGGTAGAAAGAGTGGGAGAGAAACATCAATGTGTGGTTGCCTCTTGCACACCTACACCGGGGACCTGGCCCACAACCCAGGCATGTGCACCCTGACTGGGAATCAAACCAGTGACCCTTTAGGTTTTCAGGCCCACGTTCAATCCACTAAACTACACTAGCCAGGGCTCATTTCAGGGTTTCTTTACATTTCCTGGAACCCCCTGCCAATTGTTAAATACCTAATAAAGTTAGTACATATGCCATAACATTGGAGTTATAGAGTTGTTTTTGTTTTGCTAAGTATATTTCTATAAGAATGACTGAAAATAATGATATCTACCTCCACCACTGACCCCAAATAAGAACCTAAATATGATTTTGAAGACCTGTGCAAAATAATGTTTTATTTTTTTAATCCTCACCTGAGGACATTTTTTTCCCCTTGCTTTTACAGAATGAGGAAGGGCTAGAGGAAGGGGGAGAGAAACATCAATTGGTTGCCTCCTGTATGCGCAGACTGGGGATCAGACACACAACCTAGATAAGTGCCCTGACTGGGAATGAAACCCATAACACTTTGGTTATGGGAAAACATTCCAACCGAGTCACATGGGCCAGGGCAAAATAATGTTTAAAAATTATTTGCACAGTACAAGGGCTCTTAGTACAAAAAGGAATACTATAAATCAGTTTTTAATGTTAGCACCTTCAAGGGTGGTTCAGTTGGTTGCCCTCATCACTATGTCCATGAATATAATTCATGAGGTATTTTGTGTTTGGGTTAAAAAGGTGTGTGATTATCTGTGCAATTATTTGATTAATGTATTTCCTTGCCAGTAAACTATAAGCTTGATAAACAGACTGTGTCTGTTTGCTTACCAATGTATACTATATACTCAGCGCGGTATCCGACACATAGTAGGGACTCAATAAACATTACTGGATAATAAATGATTTAAACCAAAGCACTTACTGTGTTCCTGTAATTCATGTCATATAGTCATATCAGGATTCTGGAAGCATGATATGAAAAAATTGCTAATGCTCTGGATTAAGCCACAATAAAACAAGAAAGGAAAACTTCATATAAATTATAACCAAGATTCTGCCTCTTTCAAATTTCTGCCTATCTATCCCACAGGAACTTTAAGATGTCTAAAACCAAACTAAATACCTCTTTCTACTTCTACAATCCTTCCCAAACTCAGAAAATCTATGCCCACTATTTAGGTTAATGACAGGGAAATATAGTGGAAAGAGCAGAGACATTTCATGGAATTTCAGCTGGCATTTACCAGGTAGGTAACTATAATACCTCTAAGCATAAGGTTCCTCACCAGAAAAATGAACAGAATACCTGTCTTCAAAGAGTGTTACAAGGAGTTAACTATGGAAATGTAAGTAAAGTACCTACCAAGAAAGGGGCTCAATACCTACCCTTCCTTTCATGACATCATTAGTCATCCAAGGTAGATATCTCATTCTTCTTGATTTCAATTTCTTCCCCTTTCCTTTATCAACTACTTAAATGTCTTATTAGCTTATCTATCATTTCCACAGTGTTGATAGAAAACACACATGCATTTGCTCTGTGAATTTAAATTTTGAGAATTTATAATAAGAGAAGCTACAATGTTTTAAATAAAATTAAACATTTTCCTTTCTTAATCCTTTCTTTAATTCGCCGTGCAAACAACAAGAGTCTTCATTTACCTTAAATAAAAATTTAAAATTATAAAATATGTGTTAGGAAAAGAAATGCAGCATCATGGAAGGGGGTGGAACAATAAAAGAACAAAGGATTACAAAATAGGCTGAGGCAGAGCAAAGGAAAAAGACAGGGTCAGTCATACAAAAAAGCAAGATCTGACCTTCTCATGAGAAAAACCTCTGAAGCATTCCAGTTGCTTGTTAACATGTAATGAAGCATCTACAAAATGATGAATATTGTGAAAAATATAATGAGCCCTAATCTTAGGGAGTTTACAAGCCAAGAAAGAAAGATCAAAGAGTAAACGTGTCTATCTGAAAGGTACTGCATTAAAAGTTGGATCAAATTTAGGGAATATGATTTCAGAAATTAATGTGCTGAGGCTGGAAATAGTACAAGTCTGGTTTGTGGTGAAGGAAAAATAAAGTCATTGCTAAAGAATGCAGCTTGTCACCAAAAGCTGTATCCTTTTCTCCAGTAGGAAGTAAGAGTCAGCTATTCTGATTTTCTCTTTAGAGCCTTACAAGCTGCTGCTGGCACCACACCCTCCCCAGCTGCAGTCTCCCACTGGGAGTGTTCTCTCTGAATTTTGCCAAACTGAAACTCAAGGCCATAAAATGGAGGATTTGGAATAGATGGTCTCAGTGCACATTCTAACTGCTGTTCAATGATTCTTGACCAAAAACACCCCAAATCAACTGACCAAAACCCCAAAGATTAGCATTAATGCACTTCCTGAATCATAAAGGATAAATTCTATGTAAATTATATAATCATACATACAGAGGGGGGAAAAGGCCAGCATTCCCATCTATGATAGTGATAAAGAAGAGCATGTTATATTTAATGAGAAAATATATAAACCAGAGTGATCTACATAGAAATAAACATTGCTTCCAGGGAAGTGTTTTGACATTTGTTTGCCTGTTTTTTAAAGATGAAAAAGTCGGTTTCTTTCATTCAGTGCACAAATATTCACTTATCATACAGGGTTATAAACAGTATCTTAATTGGAGGAGGACTGGTAGGCATTATCACCACAGGCACTCAGCATTAAGCAAGTCATTAGATAAGCTTATTCATTCATATAAATCTGAAGGCTACTGAAATCAAGGTCACATTTTGAGCCCAGGCACCTCAATCACATTTCAGATGCTGTTTTAGGCAAAAGAGAGATGCTGACCAAGACAGATATAAGATCTTGGTCTTTAAGAAGCCTAAATTCCTCATAGTGAAGGTATACTAAGGGATAGCAAGTAATGAGAGGATAACTACTTCTCCCTCAGTTGCTACTATCCCTAAATTGCCCACTGGCAACTTCTGGGACAGGCACACATTCTAGTTGACCCATAGGCTAGCCAGCATTTGATGACTTGTACCTCCTGACTGGTGAAGTGAGGCTGAACTAATCAGATTCTTTCTTCTCCTAGAATTAGAATTGGGAAAATAATCAACTGACACAAAAAGTTATCAGACAGCAAATCAGAGGCATGTGTAAATTGAGGTTATGAAGAAACTAAAAGTATTAAAGATATATTAGAAATGCTGAATGAAGCAGACATTAGGGGAGCCCACAAATGAAAAACCCTGAAGCCCCTAAGTAAGAGAGATGGGTATTGGTTCCTTGAAACCTTTCTGATTCTAATCCATGTGTACCTTTAAAATAAAGCACCTCAGAGTTAACTTTGTCTAAGACATGAGTCTCCTAAGCACCACTACCATTTTCTTTCTTAAGTTAGACTACTTTTTCCTTCTCACCCAGCAAACTGGTTTCCAGATGGGAAATAGCATCCACTTAATGAAGAATTGCTTACCAGTAGGGCAGATCTCCAGGGCAGTTGGAAACCAAGAGATATTCCTCCAACTAAGTGCATTAGTTATGGTTGGAACTACTTCTTTGCTATAGCCAATAAACACTGAAATTTTACTCATTTAAGCATCCTATCTTTGAATTTTACCAGCTAAAATAAGAATATGGATTTCAAAATTTGCCTTTCATCCTTAAATGGAAGATGCAAATATAATATTCTTATTTGAAAGTCAGGAGTGATAAGCCTAAGAATTCTTTGTAAAACCAACCAGAGTCAGAATATATGTAGCCTTTAAGGAGTTAAAAGATGCAAGCTTAAAAGGGGTATTAATTCCAAAAAGATTATGTCTGTAGCAGCCAACGGCTTTGGACCTCAGGAAGTCTGCTATTACATTTACTGCACTAAGTTCTCTAACAGATATCCCCCCTACCCCACCTTTAAGTCATTTTTAAAGGGTAAGGACTAACATCACCAATAAAAATTAATTTCCTCCAAAGACTGTTGAACTTAGGTTGAAAGAATTTTGCAAAACAACACTTTAGGAAGTATATTTCTTGGATTCTAACCGTTTTTGAGGCTAAATGGAAAACCATTTCAACCCAGTAACTGTACCTACCAATTAAAATATACATTCTCATTTCAAAAAGCACTGAAAAGTTTAAAAAAGTATATCTCAGCATTGAAGAAATATGATAAAAGGTAAATATAAGGTAAAAGGCCTACATTTAATATAATACCTTTATTGAGATATAATTCACACAATATAATTAACACATTCAATGATGTCTAGTATGTTACAAATTATGTAACTGGCTCTGGCTAGTATGGCTCAGTGGACTGAGAACCAGCAGCAAACTTAAAGGTCATCAGTTTGATTCCCCGTCAGGGAACACGCCTGGGTTGCAGGCCAGGTCTCCAGTTGGGGATTTGCAAGAGGCAACCAATTGATGTTTCTCTTGCACATTGATGTTTCTCTTCCTTTCTTTCTCCCTTCCTTCCCCTCTTTCTAAAAAGAAATACAAATAAAATCTTTAAAAAAAATTATGTAACCATTATCACAATTTAAAAACATTTAAATTATCACCCAAAAGTAACCCCATATACCCACTAGCAGTCATTCCCCAATCCCCCCCCAAATTCCCCAGCCCTAGGCAACCATTAATTTGCTGTCTCTATAGATTTGTCTATTTTGCATATTTCATATAAATAGAATTATGTTTTCAAATTTCACCCATGTTGTAGCATGTATCAGAACTTCATTCCTTTTTATTGCTGAATAATATTGTGTTGTATGTATATATCATATTTTGTATAGCCATTCATCAGTTCATGGACAAGTGGATTGTTTCTACTATATGGCTGTTATAAATATACTACTATAAGCATTATTTCTGTGTACAAATTTCAGTGTGGATATGTTTTTCTTTCTTATGGATATATAGCTAGCAGCAGAATTTAGAATTTGCAGGGTCATGGGTAACTCTATATTCAATCTTTTGAGGAACCAACAAAAGTTTTCCAAAGCACCTGTATCATTTTACATTCCTACAAGCAGTGAATTAGGGTTCCTTCCAATATCTCCAAATCACTGCCAAACCCCAATGGTTTTGATTTGCATTTCCTGAAAACAAATGATGTTAAGCATTTTTTCATGTGCTGACTGGCCATTTATATCTTCTTTGCAGAAATGTCTATTCAGATCCTTTTACCCTTTTAAAAACTGGGTTTTGTCTTTATTGAGTTGTAAGAGTTACTGGTGAATTCCAGGCATCAGTCCCTCATCATATAAATGATTTATAATTATTATCTTGCATCCTATGGACTTTTTCACTCTCTTGATGAAGCACTCTCTTCTGAAGCAGAAGTCTGTAATTTCAATGATGTCCACCTTTATTTAATTTTTGGTCACCTGAGCTTTTGGTATCATGTCTAAGAAGGCTTTGCCTAATCAAGATCATGAAGACTCACTCTTGTATTTTCTAAGAGTTTTAGCTCTTGCATTTAGGGATCTAAACCACTTAATTTTTGTATATGGTGTGAAAAAGGGGTCTTTGTACTACGTGGATAGCAGGTGTTCCAGTACCATTTGTTGAAATTTGTTTGGCAAACGCCTACATTTTAACGTGAGATTTTTCCTAGAAGCCTAGTGAAATGTGTGTATTTTGGCTGGAAGTGAAAGGAGTAAGGATCTTGTAAGACTGCTTCTCTGAAACAAGCAGGGTCTCTGGAGGAGGCCTAAAATTAGTACAACCAAGTAGGTTTTCTACATCCTCTAGTTGGATCAGTTGTTGCAGCTTCTACACAGGTGCTTCCTTTCCTTTTTAAATGCACTGTTCATTCGATACCATATCCCTAATACTTGCCTTCTAATTGTTCATGTTGTTTCATGTAACATATCCTAACATAGGAAAGAAGAAAACAGAGTTATTTTATGATGATGCTCTTTAAGACAGATACCAAGAATGCCCTGGATCTCAACATTAAGACTGTGCTAAATAGCCCTGGCTGGTGTGGCTCAGTGGATTGAGTGCCAGCCTGCGAACCAAATGGTCGCTGGTTCAATTCCCAGTCAGGGTACATGCCTGAGTTGCAGGCCAGGTCCCCAGTGGGGCTGTGCAAGAGGCAACCACATATGTTTCTCTTTCTCCTTCCCTTCCCTTCTCTCTAAAATAAATAAATAAAATCTTTTAAAAAATCAACAAAATTAAAAGATAACCTACCATATGTGGAAACATGTTTACCAATGATACCTTGGACACTAATTGCCAAAATATGTAAAGAATTCACAAGACTCCACACCAGGAAGAAAAACAATCCAATTTAAAAATGGGCAAAGGAGCTGAACAGACACTTCTCCAAGGAGGACATACAGAGGGCCCAAAGACATATGAAAGAATGCTCAACATCACGAGCCATCAGAGAGATGCAAATTAAAATGACAATGAGATACCATTTCACACGGGTCAGAACGGCCATCATTAACAAATCAACAACAAATGTTGGTGAGGCTGTGGAGAAAAGGTAACCCTAGTGCACTGTTGGTAGGAATGCAGACTGGTGCAGCTGACAACAGTATGGAATTTCCTCAAAAAACTTAAAATGGAACTGCCTTTTGATTCAGTGATCCCACTGCTGGGATTATACCCTAAGAATCCTGAAACACTAATTTAAAGATATCTATGCACCCCAATGTTCATAGCAGCATTATTTACAATAGCCAAGTGCTGGAAACAACCCAACTATCCATCAGTAAATGGATCAAAAAACTGTGGTACATTTACACAATGGAATACTATGCAGCAGAAAGACAGAAGGAGCTCCTACCCTTTCAACAGCATAAATGGAACTGAAGAACATTATGCTAAGTGAAATAAGCCAGGTGGTGGAAGACACATGCCATATGATCTCACCTGTAAGCGGAACCTAATCAACAAACCAACAAATGAGCAAAACAGAACCAGATACATGGAAATAAGGAACAAACTGACAATGATCAGGAGGCAGGGAGGGGGGATAATGGGGGAAAGAATGGGAAGGGTCAAGTCAAGGAACATGGCATAGACAATGGGATGGGTGAAGATTGACTGTGGGAGCAGGGAGGAAGGTAGGGCAGGGGAGAGCAAGGGGGGGAGGGAGGGAATTGGGACAATTGTAATTGAGCAACAATAAAATTCTTTTTAATAAAAGTATTTCATTTGGGAAAAGAATAAAAGAAATATACAATGAAGTGTTAACTGCAGTTGCATTAGAGCATTGAGATGATGAGTTATAGTCATTTCTATGTAATTGTATTTACTTTGCACCTATAAAAAGGAAAGAGCACCTTGTAAATTGGCGTCACTAAATAAAATAAATAAATAAAAATTTAAAAAAGGGGAAAATCCAATTTCTAAGCTGAATAGAAAATGAAAGCAATATAGAGGCAAGTCACAATGTATATGTAATTCTGCCAAGAACATGACTTATCACTGACGCTAACTCCACTCTTTAAATTGAGGTGAAATTCACATAATATAAAATTAATCAATTTAAAAAAGAACAACTCAGTGCCCTTTAGTACATTCACAATGTTGTGCAACTACTATCTCTATGTACTTCCACTTTCAACACTCCAAAATAAAATTCTGTACTCATTAGCTGAAACTAATATAATAACGTATGTCAACTGTAACTGAAAAATTTAAAAATGATTAAAAAAGAAAAATATGGAAAATGCTACCTCCCTGTCAGAATAAACATCTTTTTAGGTTAAAAAAAAAAAAATTCTGTGTCCATTAGGTAGTTACCACCCATCTGCCTTCCCCCTAGCCACTGGCCACAAACCTGTTCTTATTCTGGACATTTCGTATAAATCAAATCATACAATATGACCTTTTGTGTATGGCTTCTTTCCCTTAGCCTAATGTATTCAAGGTTCATCCATGCTGTAGCATGTAGTTTTAAGATGTAGTAACTCAGTCCTATATATACAAGGCAAAAGTAGGTTTGAAGTTGTAACACAAATAAATACTACAATAATACAAGAATAAACAGTGCTTTGTGTACTCACAATTATATACCTATTTTGCTCACCCCTGTATAATATATATATATACTTTAGTCCAATGTTCTTTTCAAAAAGATTTTATTTATTTTTAGAGAGAGGGGAAAGGAGAAAGAAAGAGAGGGAAACATTTACGTGAGAGAGAAACATTGACGGTTGTGCCCAGACAAGACTGAACCCACAACCCAGGCACGTGCCCTGACCAGGAGTTGAACCAGCAACCTTTCTCTTTGCGGTATGATGCCCAACCAACTGAACCACACTGGTCAGGCTGTCCAATATTCTTTTCAGAGTTCCTTGCACATAGGGGACAACATATTAGCTAAGCAATATATTTGGTTTCAACAATGCAATTTGGAGCGCAAAGTTATACATATTAGTGGAAATTAATTTTGTTTTTTACTCTTAAAATTGTATATAACTACAAAAGGAAAGAGACAGGTTGTTAACAAATACCTTCTGTTGCACTGACTTTAGAGAAGAGAGGAAGGGAGAGAGAAATATCAATTTGTTGTTCCATTTATTTATGAATTCATTGGTTGATTCTTGTATGTGCCCTGACTGGGAGGATCAAACGGGCAACCTTGGCATATTGGGATGATGCTCTAACCAACAGAACCACCTGGCTAGGGCCATCAAAATATCTTTTTAGAGACCACAAACTACTCTTGGTTTAGAAATATGTAATAAAACCCAATGGTAGAACATGCTATGGTAGTACATTCCAATGGTAGTACTGCCAAGTCAGTCTGGTGTTACAAAACAGCTGTGTGACCCTGTCACATCCATTCAGTCAAATTTCCAAGAGTAGAGGACATCAAATGTTCTTAAATAATTGGCCTTTATATTAAGTAGCAAGCATTGAGGAATCGTTGAAGTGTTGTAACATAAAGGCTATATTTTAACAGGATACTTGGCTGTGGCAGACTAGATATAGTGAAGAAGACCATGAAAGATGGGAGGAACAGAAGTCTGATATAATAAACCAGAGGTTGTTAATCTAAGGCCCAGGGCTTAAGGGAGTACATGAATTCCTTAAAATTGCATGCAAAAATCTGTGCATCTTTCTAGGAAGAGAATTTATGGTTTTCACCTTCTCAATAGTTATTAAATTAAAAAAAAAAAAAACAGGTTAAGAGACACTTATGTGAACTTAGATGGTTGTCAGGGAAACAGAAAAAAAAAAAACATCTGAAGGGATATATGCAAAAAATCCAAACAAGGGGACAAGGAAAGTCTTGATTTTTTGATATTCAAGAAGCCCTCTCAAACAACTCTAACCAAAAGTTAGCTCTCCCACCTCAAGCTTCCTCTAGCACCTGTGCACTGTTTCAGAATTTGTATCTTATACTTGGCTCACAGCAACCAACAGTGTGAGTAATAGCACAGACAAACTGAAGTTGTTGAAAAAAACTGTAACTACTTGAAAGTATCTTAAGTCATTCTGCAAACAACTTTATGACTTAACCAATTTTTCTATTTTAGATTAAAATGACAAGTTCTACTACTGAAAAAGAATGGCAGAAAACAAATCCTTTGGAAATTAGGCAGTAATGTCTTAAAGAGTTTCTGAACTCAAACAGTCTTTTCTCTAAAGAGGGTTTCTTGACCTCCAGATGGGCTAGATCCATTTAACCTTGAATGAAGGGTCCCAATTTGAGGCTACCAAAAATAGTCTTAATTCTTCTCTATTAAAGGGGTCTTCTGAAAGTGACTTTCGAATGACAAAAACATGCAGTTTCAGGAATTTTCCTGGCTGTTGTCTCTGACTCTGGTCCAGTGACTCCTCTCCCCCATCTGTTTTACTGGCCTTGCCAGACTTCCTTAGGTGAGGTATAATTATGACTCATTTTGATAGGGGAACTCAAGAGTTAAAGATTTTCACTTTAGTTGATAGGCTAAAGAGACTAATGCCTGTGGAGAGCTGTTATTCCAGGAACTGGAATGTATGACCATGTGACTCCAGGAGCAATTCAATCCTTTGTTCCCCAGGGGGTCTGCAAGCCATGGAGATAGTATCTGAGCCTCTGTGTTCCAGGCAGGAATCACTGGTGATGCAGATAAAGAACTGTTGATCAACAGATAAAGTAGTTCTAGTAAAATCACTGTTAGACTGCAGCTCTTATCCAATTAACCTTTTCTCCAAACCCCTTACCTACCCTTCTATCCAATTACCCTTTTTAAGGAACCCTCACCCACCCTTTCTTCTCCTCATAAAAGGGTTGGGTTGAAAAGGAATGTTAGGATGGTTTTTGAGGGTAGGCAAGCAGCCACTGTCATCTCAGATCACTGGCCATCTGAATAAAGTGCCCATGAAGATTCAATCCTTGTCTCTACTTATTGGTCTGGTACTACTGACAGGTAGCATGAATGCCAACTTTTGTGGTTTCAATTTGATCAACTAAGCTTCCTCATATCAGCTCTTTTAACCTAAATATTCAGGTTGATTGTTCTGTATTTTAGTTGTAATTCCAGTTTGATCCTGGGAAGAGGTCTAACCTAAATATTCAATTTCCGTTGGCTGGCCCCAAAATGAGCCACCTAGCTTTTTAAACCCAGAACATCTGGGTGCCTTAACTTCTCCTACTGTCAAATATACAGGACCTATCTACAGGCTTACATTTCTGTAGTTAGTTTTTTCATCTTAAGATATAGGCACTATCAAAAGAATGGTAACAACCTAAGTGTCCATCGAATAGGGAACTAGTTAAATAAATAATGGTACATACAAGAAATACCATGTACAATCCTAGAGAAGAACTAAGTTTTTTGTACTGATTGGGAAACAACTTCAAGATATAGTAATTGGGGGAAAAAAAAAGGTGCAGAATGTGGATATAATGGGCTATGTTTTGTGTAAAGGAGTATTCTGTTTGCATGTGTGTAAAATCTCTTGGAAGATCCACAAATACATTAATATTAGTGGTCCATAGGATGTGGAACTCAGTGGCTAGGGAATAGAAGATGCTTCATCTCTGTGCTCTTGTAGAATTTGACATATATGTACTATTAATTAATAATTATTAAAAATAATTTTAAAGATTTTGTTTTCTTTTATGTAGGTCAATCTTACTAAGTCTGGATACCATTGGTTTCCACCTTCTCAGAAATCTTATACTACAGAGTTTGGCTGCTGGCCCATTCAACCTCTTCTTTTCACTGGATTTTTCCCATCACAAGTTTTTTTCATTAAAACAAACTAATCCACTTTGAATTCCACATCCTATTATTGCCCTTATTCCTACACCCCTTTACAGCCAGCCAATTTCCTCCCTAATCTGTCCCTGAGGTTTCTATATCCTAATCTCCTGGATACATTCTTTCCATACAATCCATTACTAAGTTCTGCTGTTTTTCTCTCTTAAATATCAACAGAATTCATATATAACTCAATCTCTAATGCCAACATCCTAGCTAACATGCTATAGCTAATGTGGTGCCTTTCTAACTAGTCATCCCATATCCACTATCCTCTTCCAAACTGTTCTCAAAGATCTCTTTTTAAAATGCAAATCTAATTTATGAAACTACTCCCTGCCCCAAATCCTTTAGTGGCTACCTTTCCACTGCTCTAGGATAAAGTCCAAAATCCTTAATAAATAAAATGAATGTAAAGGACCTGGCACAAGCATCTTAATGACTATCCCCACGGTATAAGCAGTACCCATCTCTGTAAAATGCTTTTATAGAGAGGCAAGTTTGGATTCCTAAGAGGCCTTGTTTGAAGTACAGGTCTTATACAACTATTTTAAATATATTTCATAATCTTATCTTTTTGGCTCTTTATCATGAAGTGTTTTCTAAGTTGCAAGTTATGAACCTACTACTGTGGGTTGTGAAATCACTTTTAGAAGGTTGCAGCTAGGAGCTTTTAAAAAATAAAATAGAATATACAGATGTAAGAAAATTGTTTCCATTTTTATAGACTGAAGCATGGTGTAAAAGTATTTTTTATTTTGAGTTTTAAAAAATGTTTGAAAGTTAGCAATTTTTTGAGATTGTGATACAAAATTTTTTTGACAATGACTAAGAAATTATACTTCAAGTTTATTTTCTCAATAGATTTCAGAATTTCAGCCACTTAAAAATGACCCCATTTCATGCTACCTAATCTTAAATGAGGTGTGACAATTTACCTAATAGTGCTGCAACAGCAAAAATTTAACTGAATTCCTGTACCACACACCTTCATCAGAACTCTGTGGCTCAAACCCCAAAGGCTTTGTGGTTTCTGGCAGCAGTGATATTAGCTCATAACCTGCAACTCAGAGACTGCCTCTGAGGGATTCTTAACCTTCGCTGTGGCACAGAACCCTTTGGCAATCTGATGAAAGTTATGGACCCCTTCTAGGATATTGGTTTTGAATGAATACACAAGATTACCAAGGAAATTGGTTATAGTGAAATGCAGTTCTATCTCTGACCCTACAGGGATCAGGTTAAGTATTCATCAATCTAAAGATTACATTAAGCTTAAGAATTTAGATCTTATAAGGAGTCCTAGCTAATTAAAGCATGTTTTAAGGAATAAATAAAAAGCAATCTTGAGCCCTGACTTTCATGGCTCAGTGGGTTGGGTGTTGTCCTACAAACCTAAAGGTTGCTGGTTTGATCCCAGTCACGGTACATGCATGGGTTGGGGGCATGCAAGAGGCAACCAATCAGTGTTTCTCTCACACATTGATGTTTTTCTCCCTTTCTCTCTCTTTCTTTCTTCCCCCCCCCCCCCCCAAATCAATCAATCAACCCAAATAAGGAAACACAGTGTGGGGGGTATGTGAAAAATGAAGTACTGATAAGCTTACCTCAATATTAAAGAGGGTTCCTTTCCTTTATCTTTTTCTACTCTCACATGCATGTGGACTTCCTGCTAAGACTGACTTTACTTAAGCAAATTTGTGCCAAGGAAACTAAACTAAAAATAAATTTTTAACTTAAAAAGAAAAACAAGATGCTTGTGTATGAAATCCCAAAATAGTTTATTCACAAATAAAACTGTTTCTTACTCATAGGTATTGCCTTTGGGATCTCTACTGGCAGCAGGCAGAAAATATTATGACAAGTTTGATTATCTGATTGTCCAATATGCAGAATTTTAGAAGAGGTACTGTAAGGGCAGACACATTAACAGCAGATGGAGAACCATCTGACAGTGAGAAAAGACAATGAGAAAGATTAAAACCAGGTACAAGAATTAAAAGCAAAACATTTATCCCAGTAACACAAATAGTCCTGCATAATCCAAGACTCTATTAATTCCACAGTGTAATAACTAATTTAATAATTTTGAAACAACAAAATTGAGATAAAAATCTGCTCAGAAATCAATCAGTCATTTATGGGAGGAGTGAGAATGAAGAGTATTATGAAGTTTGGAAAAGGGTCCAGTTAAGAATCACTCTTCGTAAGGCAGTGTTATGAAAGGTAGTATATTGGAACCAAAAATGTTGACAATGGTATTATAAAAATTTAGATTTTAGATGTTTTTTTAATCCAAAATAAATCCTGTTTAAACTGGAAATTTTCACTTAAATTTAATTGTAGTTGTATTTTCTACAATTAGATCCACTAGATTCTCTGATTTTAATACCCCTTCCTCCTTTTTCACTTTTGAGAGTCCTGATTTTTCAGACATTGTTGTTCCTCCATCACCAAGTGGACTACTTATCAATACCTATGGCTTTGGGACTCTCTTAGCTCCAAATCTACCAATGTTACTTTCTACATTTTAGAAGCTATCACAGTATAAAAGGCAAGAAACTAGGATACAAATGACCAGTGGAGAAAATGCTAAACAAAATATATGCACTCCATAATGTCGCCAGTAGGTTCTGGGAAGCTGCAATTTTAAATGAAATAATTTAGTATATATAAAAAAAAAAATTAGCCCTGCTTGGTGGGCTCAGTGAATTGAGCACCGGCCTGGGAACCAAAGGGTCACAGGTTAGTTGGATTCCCAGTCGGGGCACACGCCTGGGTTGTGGCCCAGGTCCCAGTAGGGGACCTGTGAGAGGCAACCACACACTGATATTTCTCTCCCTCTCTTTCTCCCCCTCTTCACCTCTCTCTAAAAATAAATAAATAAAATCTTTTAAAAAATGTATTTTAAAAAACCCAACAATTTTACCATAGGCTGATACAAATAAGAATTAAGTTCCTATGGCATATTTTTGGTCACAAAACATTTCCAAACTTCCAAATAAAGACCCCCAAGACACCTCTAATATTAAACACTGAATAAATGTGTTTAATACACATTAAAATGTATATCCATACATTTAAGAAAGAGTAATAAAAACAAGTAAGATAATTCTTTTCCAATCCACTTTACTTATTCTGGTTCCAAGTCAAAGGTGGAGTCTATCCCAGCTACTCAGGGCATAAGGAGGGAACCCACCCTGGACAGGATGCCCTTCCATTATGGGGCACACTCACACTCACTGAGACGGGACACCTGAGACACACCAATTCACCCCAAGCGCACATCTCTGGATGTGGGAGGAAACTGGAGTACCTGGAAGGGCAGAAATGAGAATATGCCAACTCTACACAGACAGTGGCCCAAGCCAAGACTCCTCCCTGCCCTTCATTAATTATATAATGAAACCACGTTGAAGGAAACAATGTTATTCGAGGACCTGCTGTACCACCATTAACCTTAATTAATAGACAGGAATTGGTGACTTAAAAGCAATTAATGGTAAATATACAATATTTCATTTTAATTTGGGAGAGTTAGACAGGGAGCCCTGCCTACAAAAGGGAGGAAATAAGGTAAAAGGGGAATGAATCATCAACTGAGAATAGAAGAAAGGACATGGGAACACCAAAAACATACTTTGCTAACTTCAGCATTTTGCTGAGTGGCAGCTCTGTTTATCTTCAAATGACAAAACAGATGTTATATACAGGGGTATTTTTGTCAGTTTAGCAGAACACTGTTGTGCAATATGAAACCTACCATTATATGATGTATATGAAATATTTTTAGATGACCCACTTCATTATAAAGGAAGTTAGCTCAATTACTCAATTATCTCATTACCTCAATTATCACTGTATAAACCACTTCATTCAAATACCCCATTTTTCTGACAGATTCACTCTATTAAAAATGGACTCCCAGGTTCCCACAACTGCCTTTGAGCCAAACCTAGTGTATCATATCTACTTTTATTCTTCTACAATTCTTCTGCCACACTGTACAATTACCTCTACTGTCTAAAACTCAATTCTCATAAGATGCACAATTCTACTGCAAATCCTACTTCTTCATTTATACGATGGGAAAAACAATAATCACTTTCACAGAATTATTAAGAAAATTAAGAACTGGTTTCTGGTCTGTCCCATAAGAAATTTTTAAGTTGCCATTCCACCATAAAATTTTTTAAAAAGCTGAACAAACTGAAAAATCAACAATTCTTCTTAGATCATTCAGAGAAGTGAGGTCACAGTGCAGACTACTGATCCAAAAATTAAAGAGAAAGGCAGCTGGATACAGAAAAATCACAACTTACCAGAGCAGAAACCATGAGCAGAACCTATGCTGGGGTAGGAAAACTTCAACAGTAATTAATGGACTGCTGGGGGCTCAGAGAGGACAAGTCTGAGTTAAAAACTCCAGAAGGACCTCACACTTTTGTAAATTTTATCTCCAAGAGCTCTACCAGGGTCTCACAGTAAACACCAGAGAAAAATGTGCTTCCAAAGTGGGGAGGAGAAAAGGAACCACTTTGATATACACAAAGAACATTCTATTCTAATAAAGCCTGCCCTCAAGAGAAACTATTTTGCTAGAGCCAGCCATCTGTGATTATATCAGACCCTAACCTGAAGAAAGGGTAACACTCAAATCCAGCTGGCTCTAGACTTCCATTCTGTGGGAATGGAAATGTCCAACCCCATTCACCACTTGCCATCCTATCCCACCTAAAGCAGGGGTGGGGTGGCACACTTAGAAACACTGGGAATTAAAAATTAAAACAAACATAAAAAAATACCACTCTATATACCAATTAGAATGGTGAAAATCCAAAACACTGACATAAAATGCTATTTAGGATGTAGAACAACAGGAACTCACTCCCTGTTATTGGGAATGCAAAATGGCAGACACTGTGGAAGACAGTTTGGTGGTTTCTTACAAAACTAAACATCCTCTTACCAAATGTGGTCTAGCAATTGTGTTTTTTACTATTTACCCAAAGTAGTTAAAAACCTATGTCCACCCAAACCTGCACATAGATGTTTTTAGCAGCTTTATTTATAATTGCCAAAACCTAGAAGCAGCCAACATGTTCTTTATTAGGTGAATAGATAAACTGTGGTACATACAGGCAAAGAAATACCATCCATTGCTAAAAAGAAATGAGTTATCAAGCCATGAAAAGACATGGAGTAACCTCAACTGCATATTACTACAGGAAACTTAAATGCGTACTATTGTACTAAGTGAAAGAAGACAGATGAAAAGGCTACATACTGTATGGCTCTACATGTCATTCTAGTAGAGGCAAAATTATGGAGATAGTAAAAGGATCACTGGCTGCCAGAGATGAGGGGGAGGGATGAATAAGGAACTTTTAGAGCAGGGAAACTATTCTATATGATGCTATTATGATGGAACCATGTCATTATACATTGTCCAAACTTATACAGTGTATACAACACCAAAGAGTAAGAGAATAAAACTGTATTGTAAACTATTAAGTTTGGGTGACAATATTTCAATATGGGTTCATTAAAAGAATTCAAACCCTGACTGGTGTGGCTCAGTGGGGATGGGTATCATCCCCCAAACTGAAAGGTCACCTGATCAATTCCCAGTCAGGGCACATGTCTGGCATGAGGGCCAGGACCACAGCTGGGGCGAACAAGAGGCAGCCAATCGATGTTTCTCTTACACATTGATGGTTGCCAACCTTTCTTTCTCACTCACTTCCCCTCATTCTAAAACCTTTTAAAAAAATTACCCCTGGCTAGTGTGGCTAAGTGCATTCAGTGCTTGCCTGCAATCCAAAAGGTCACCAGTTTGATTCCTAGTCTGGGTACATGCCTGGGTTGCAGGTCAGGTCTCCAAGTTGGGGGGGGGAGGTGCACGAGAGGCAACAAATCAATGTATCTCACACATCTCAATGTTTCTCTCCCTATCCTACTCCCTTCCCCTCTCTCTCAAAAAATAAATAAATAAAATCTTTTAAAAAGTAAAATAAAAATTCAAATGCGACCCTATGAAAATCCCAGCTGGCTTATTTGCATAAATTAACTGATCCTAAAATTCATAAGGAATTACAAGAAACTAAGAGTAGTGAAAACAATGTTGAATAACAACAAAGTTGGCAATTCACACTTTCTGTAGTTAAAACTTACCAGAAAGCTAGGGTAGTACTAGCATTAAGGATAAATATAAAGAACAATGGAACATAACTGAATGTCCGGAAATAAACCCTTACACTTATGGACAACTGATTTTGGGCAGGAATGCCAAGACAATGGGGAAATAACACTCATTTCAACAAATGGTGCTGTAGGGACTTCTACTCAAGATGGGAGAATAGGTAAACACGGCTTGACTCCTTGTACAACCACGTTAAAGTTACAACCAAAGGACAGAACCATCACTCAGAACCATCAGAAATCGAGTTGGACAGAAGTCCAACAACTACAGAATTAAAGAATCTACATCCATCCAGACTGGAAAGAAGGGCAGAGACGCAGAATGAGCTGGTCCCACATCCACGTATGGTGGATAAAAATTCAGAAGGGATACCTTGAGAGCGAGGAGTCCTAGCCCAACACTGGGTCCCAAAGCTCATGGTTCCAGTGCCAGGAAGATAGGTCCTAGCAACTTCTGGCTGCAAAACCAACAGGGATTAAAACCATCAGGGATTGAGTTGGTGGAAGAAAATTCTGGAGTCCCAAGCAGTTCCTCTTAAAGAGCACACACAAAAACTTACTCAGACTCACTCCTTCTAAGCTCCAGCACTGGCTGGTAGATTGAAAAACACCAGAGGCATACAGGGAGGAAAAGAAGTATCTAGCATCACGGTGAGAGCTGGGGGACAGCTTTCTCCCAGAGAAAAAGTCAGGCAGAGGCCTTGGTCCCATTTCTGATCCCTCCCCCACACAGACCCACAGAGCCTGGAGGCAGATGCCATATCTGAGATTCCATCATCCTGGCTAATATTGTTTTGCCCTACCCTGGAGATACCCTGAGACTTCATCCCACCCAATCTACAGGCCCAATCAAACTATTAACAGAGACTTTTCCATATGCATGGCTGGTATTGCCTCATGCTTCATAACTTCCTAAACCCTCTCCAACAAGCAATAGCCAGCCTCAGTGAACCCCCAGGCCCTGTACCTCTTGCTAAGTGGCCCCAGTCCCAGCACCAGCAGCAGCCAGCCTATGGTCACAGCTTGGCTTCTCCTGGGAATCTCCAAGCCCAGCACAAGTAGCAGCCATCTCAGACTGCTTTATAGCTCATACAGAGAGGCCCTGGGCAGAACACAGGTTGGGGCTGACCTTGCCTGCACCACCTGGGAAACCCCAGAGCCTGTGCATCCAGTGGACAGCTACAGACCACATCAGAGCACCACCACCATGCCCTGCACAGATGATCCTCCACGGAGGGCAGAGGTTGGTGTTCTGTGGTCACAGTCTTTGGAGCTGACTGGCCTGGGTGAATCCCTCCCATTGACCTGCCAACAGCAATCAAAGGTCAACTACAAGAGGAGGGTGTACTCAGCCCTCATGAAGGTCTCACCTTGAGTACCCAGCTTGGGTGATAGGGGAGGCTGTGCTACTGGACCCCATAAAACACCTACTATATTAGGCCACACTACCAAGACAGGGATTCACAGCAGCTCTACTTAATATAAAGAAACAAACACAGGGAGGCTGCCAAAATGAGGAGACAAAGAGACATGGTCCAAATGAAAGAACAGATCAAAACTCCAGAAAAAGAACTAAATGAAATGGAGATAAGCAAGCTATCAGATGCACAGTTTAAAACAATGGTTACAAGGATGCTCAAGGAACTTAGTGAGGACCTCAACAGCACAAAAAAGATCCTGTCAGCAACAAAGGATACAATAATTGAAATAAAGAACAATTTACAGGGAAACAACAGTAGAGTGGATGAAGCTGAGGATCAAATCAATCACTTGGAACATAAAGAAACATAAAACAACCCATCAGAACAGCAAAAGAAAAAAGAACAAGTCCCAAACCAGAATCCAAAATAATGAGGATAGTGTAAGCAGCATCTGGGATGACTTCAAGTGTTCCAACATTCAGATCATAGGGGTACCAGACGTAGAAGAGAAAGAACAATAAACCGGAAATCTATTTGAAAAAATAATAAAAGAAAACTAGGAAATAGATATGCAAGTTCAGGAAGCACATGGAGTCCCAAACAAGATGGATAAAAAGAGGCCCACTCCAAGATACATTATAATTAAAAGCATATTTAAAAGGCCAAGGGTTAAAGATAAAGAGAGAATCTTAAATGCAGCAAGAGAAAAGCAGATAGTTACCTCTAGGGGAGTTCAGATAAGACTGCCAGCAGATTTCTTAAAAGAAACTTTATAGGTTACAAGGGGTTGGCAAAAAATATTCAAAGTCATGAACAGAAGGGTCCTGCAGCCAAGAGTGCTCTACCCAGCAAAGATATCATTTAGTATGATAAAGATCATACTAAAGATCTCCCAGACAAGAAAAAACTAAAGGACTTCATTATCACCAAACCATTATTATAAGAAATGTTAAAGGGACTTATTTACGAAAAAGATCAAGACTATGAACAATAAAATAGAAAAAAATAGCATCAATCTATCAACAACTGAATCTAAAAAACAAATTAAGCAAACAAGAAGAGACAGAATCATAGATATGGAGAGTGTTTTACTGGTTTCTAGATATGAGGGGGGTGTGGGGAATGGCTGAAAAGGTGAGGAGATTAGGAAGTAAAAATTGGTAGTTAAAGAATAACCATAGGGAAGTAAAGTACAGTATAGGAAATGGAATAGCCAAAGAATTTATAGGTATGACCCATGGACATGAACAATAGTGTGGGGATTGCTTGAGGGAATGTGGAGTACTGGATAGAGGGGGCCAAAGAGGGAAAAATTGTGACAACTGAAATTGTATGATCAGGAAGGAAGATAGCGGGGTGGTAGGAGGAAGCACATTCCATTTCTCCTTACACACAGCAGAAAAACCTGGCCGATTTATGGCAGAACAGAGCAAACAGACATCAGAAACATGGCATATTTGAAAACAGGAGATCAAAAATTGCAGTGAACATTGAAAAACCAGACGGTAAGGAGAGTACTCCAGCAATGCGGAGACAAGGGCGGGGGCTGAGGATCTGGGCCAGCGCTTGCCATAAGACTCTAGGGAAGGAGCTGGGTCAACCACTCCCTGCCCAGCCAAACAAGGTTTCAGCAGCACTGGGATAAATCGGGTTGCTTGAAATCTCACAGAGAGGAATTAAGATCTCATAGCCCTGGGAGGACTGCCCCCGGAGATCACGCAACTGTCGGCGCCCACAAGCCACTGGGGACGGCTGCATGGGGAACCATCGGCGGCAGCATGCCACCGGGGCACCCGTGCTGCGGTCGCTCGGTGCCAGCGTGATACCAGGGACCTGCGCTGAGGTCGCTTAGCACCTGCGTGCCATCAGGGACCTGTGTGGCGACCAATAGGCACCCCTGCATGATGGATGGAAGATCTTGGACAGCTGGGAGATCTTAGGTGCCTGCGCGTGACCTGCGTGGTGGTAGATTCACGCCCGCAGACAGTCAGCACCCGTGCATGGAAGGCTGGGAGATCATAGGCGCCTGCACATGACCTCGGTAGGTGCACACCGCCTCACAAGATAGGGCTGAGGCCCTGGGTGGAGAGGCCCTGGGCTAGCTCTGAGGACAGTAGCCCAAAGATAACTGAGTGCTGAACAGGGAGAAAAGTGATACCATCACCCCTTGGGCACTGCAGCCAGCAAGACCAGAAAAACCAGGTTGGCAAGATTGATAACAGCAAGAGTTGGTGTTGTTTTTTTTTTTAATTATTTTTTCATTATTTATATCTTTTTTACCCCTCAACGCCTTTTGCTTCTCATTACTTCTTTCTTGTTTTATTCCTTCGTCCTTTCTTTCCAATCTTATCTCTTTTCCTTCCTCTTTTTTCTCTGCTTTTTCTTTCTGCTTTTCCTTCTTCTCATTTTTTTCTCCTTTTCTTTTTTTCTTCCTCTTTTCTCTCTTTAAATACCCACAAATGAGACAAAACAAAACAAAACAAAACACTGGAACTGTGAAAAAAGCAGAGTTGGTCCCAAAGAGGGGGCATTTCAACAGCTGAGACAGTGGAAGCTGTGAACACCAGGATACCCGAAGGAGACAGCACCACTGAATCTCACAGGTATTCTCCCACAGAAGTTTACAACACAAACCCAGGGATCCAGAACAAATCAATTTAAGAAGCTGAGCCTAACAAGAAGAGCCTCACAAACAATGGGAAGACAATGAAACAATCCCCAAATGAAAGAAAAGGAGGAAGCCCCAGAAAGAATGTTAAATGAAATGGAGGCAACTCAACGATCAGATTTTGAGTTCAAACCAATGGTTGTCAGGAAGCTCAAATCAAATAGAAACTATCAACAAGGACAAAGAGGAAATGAAAAATACAATTTCTGAACTGAAGAACACAGTGGAAGGAATGAAAAGCAGAATCGATGAAGCAGAAGATCAGATCAGCGAGTTGGAGGACCAAGTAGAAAAAAACACTCAGAAAGAGCAAGGAAAGGAAAAGAGACTCAGAAAGAATGAAGAGGGATTAAGAAAAATGCAAGACAATATGAAACGTAATAATACCCGTATAATAGGGGTATCAGAAGGAGAAGAAGAGGAGCAAGGGATAGAAAACCTATTTGAAAAAGTAATGATGGAAAACTTTCCTAATTTGATGAGAGAAAAAGTCACACAAATCCAGGAAACACAGAGAGTCCCAATCAAGAGGAACCCAAAGAGGCCCACTTCAAGGCACATCACAATTAAAATGGCAAAATTCCAAGACAAAGAGAGAATCTTAAAGGCAGCAAGGGAGAAAAAGGAAGTAACATACAAGGGAGCCCTGATAAGGTTAGCAGCTGACTTCTCAATGGAAACACTCCAAGCCAGAAGAGAATGGCAAAAAATATTCCAAGTAATGAGAACCAAAGGCCTGCAAGCAAGACTAGTTTACCCAGCAAGGCTTTCAATCAAGATAGAAGGCCAAATAAGGAGCTTCCCAGACAAAAGAAGTCTATAAGAATATACCTCTACCAAACCAGTTCTGCAAGAGATACTAAAGGGACTGCTTTAAGGAAAGGAAGGAAAAGAGAAAGAGAGGAACACAGGTACAAAAATGGCAATGAATAAGTATCTATCAATAATGACCTTAAATGTAAATGGATTAAATGCTCCAATCAAAAGGCATAGAGTAGCTGAATGGGTAAGAAAGCATGAACCACACATATGCAGCTTACAAGAGATCCACCTCAGGACAAAAGACCTACACAGACTCAAAGTGAAGGGCTGGAAACAAATTTTCCAAGCAAAGGGACAAGAAAAAAAAAGCTGGGATAGCAATACTCATATCAGACAAAATAGACTTCAAAAGAAGAGCCATAAAGAGAGACCCAGAAGGTCACTTCGTAATACTCAAGGGAAGAATCCACCAAGAAGACATAAACATTGTAAATATATATGCACCCAACATAGGAGCACCTAAATACATCAAGAAAATCTTTGAGGACTTCAAGAAAGACATTGACAGCAACACAATTATAGTAGGGGATTTTAACACCCCACTATCAAAAATGGACAGATCTTCTAAACAAAATATCAACAAAGATATTGCGGCATTGAACAACACTCTAGATGAAATGGACTTAACTGATATACATAGAGCCCTTCATCCCAAAGAAACTAAATACGCATTCTTTTCAAATGCACATGGAACATTCTCAAAGACAGACCACAAGATAGGACACAAAACTAGCCTCAACAAATTCAAGAAAACTGAAATCATACCAAGCATTTTCTCCGACCACAAGGGAACTAGAAACTAACTCCAAGGGGAAAAACTCAAAAATCCTCAAAATCATGGAGATTGAACAGCATGCTATTAAACAATGAGTGGGTCAAGAATGAAATTAGGGAGGAAATCAAAAAGTTTCTGGAAACAAATGAAAATGAACTCACAACGACCTAAAACTTATGGGACACAGCAAAGGCAGTCAGTCCTCAGAGGGAAGTTCATAGCCATACAGGCCTACCTTAAAAAGATAGAAACATCTCAAACAAACAACTTAACCCTACACCTACAAGAACTCGAGGAACAACAACAAAGACAGCCCAGAGCAAGTAGAAGGAAGGAAATAACCAAGATCAGAGCAGAATTAAATGACATAGAGACTAAAAGCACAATTCTAAGGATCAATGAATCCAGGAGCTGGTTCTTTGAAAAGATAAACAAAATCGACAAGCCTTTAAGCAGGCTCATCAAGAAAAAAGGAGAGAGGACCCAAATAAGCACAATCAGAAATGAAAGAGGAGAGACTACAACTGACACCACAGAAATACAAAGGATTGTAAGAAATTACCATGAAGAGCTGTATGCCAAGAAATTTGAAAACCTAGGTGAAATGGACATGTTTCTAGAAAAATATAATCTCCCAAAACTCAATGAAGCAGAAAACCTGAACAGACCAATAACAGCAGATGAAATTGAAGCAGTAATCAAACAACTCCCGACACACGAAAGCCCTGGACCAGATGGTTTCACAGGAGAATTTTACAAAGCATTTAAGGAAGCACTAACCCCTATTCTTCACAAACTTTTCGAAAAAATCCAGAATGATGGAAGACTCCCAAACGCTTTTTATGAAGCCAGCATCATTCTAATCCCCAAACCAGATAAAGACACAACAAAGAAAGAAAACTTCAGACCCATATCGCTGATGAACATAGATGCTAAAATTCGCAACAAAATATTGGCAAACTGTATCCAACAATACATTAAAAAGATCACACACCATGACCAAGTGGGTTTCATCCCAGGGATGCAAGGATGGTTCAACATTCACAAATCAGTAAATGTAATACGTCACATAAACAAAAGCAAAGACAAAAATCACATGATTGTATCAACAGACACGGAAAAAGCATTTGATAAGGTACAGCACCCATTTATGATAAAAACACTCAGCAAAGTGGGAATTGAGGGAGCATTCCTCAACATAATAAAGGCCATGTATGAGAGACCTACAGCCAACATCATACTCGATGGGCAAAAACTAAAATCTTTTCCACTAAGATCAGGAACAAGACAAGGTTGTCCACTTTCACCACTTCTATTCAATATAGTATTGGAAGTCTTAGCCACAGTGATTAGACAAGAAAAGGAAATAAAAGGCATCCAAATTGGAAAGGAGGGAGCAAAACTATTATTGTTTGCAGATGACATCATAGTGTACACAGAAAATCCTATAGACTTGGCCAAAAAGCTGCTTGACCTAATAAATGAATTTGGCCAAACAGCAGGATACAAAGTCAATATCCAGAAATCAAAGGCATTTTTGTATACCAACAATGAAATAGCAGAAGGAGAAGTCAAGAAAAAAATCCCATTCAATATAGCAAAAAGAAAAATAAAATACCTAGGAATAAACCTAACCAAGGAGGTAAAAGACCTGTATGCAGAAAACTACACAACACTGAAGAAAGAAATCAAGGAAGACACAAAGAAATGGAAACTTATGCCGTGTTCATGGATCGGAAGAATTAACATCATCAAAATGTCCATACTACCCAAAGCAATTTACAGATTCAATGCAATACCTAGTAAAGTACCAATGGCATATTTCACAGACATAGAACAAATACTTCAAAAATTTATATGGAACCATAAACGACCTCAATTAGCTGCAGCAATTTTGAGAAAGAAGAGCAAAGTAGGAGGGATCATAATACTTGACACCAAACTGTATTACAAAGCCACTATAATCAAAACAGCGTGGTACTGGCACAAAAACAGGCACATGGACCAGTGGAATAGAACAGAGAGCCCAGAAATAAACCCCATTCTCTATGGTCAATTAATACTCAACAAAGGTGGTAGCAACGTAAAATGGAGTAAAAGTAGCCTCTTCAACAAGTGGTATTGGGAGAACTAGACAGCTATGTGCAAAAAAATGAAACTCGAACACCAACTTATACCATACACAAAAATAAATTCAAGGTGGATAAAAGATTTAAATATAAGCCGTGACACCATTAAAGTCCTAGAGGAGAACACAGGCAGGAAAATCTCAGATATTTCATTCAGCAACATTTTTACTGATATGTCCCCTAAAGGAACGGACATAAAGGAAAGAATAAACAAATGGGATCGCATCAAAATAAAAAGCTTCTGCATGGCTAAAGAAAACAGTATTAAAATAAAAAGAGAACCAACTGTATGGGAAAACATATTTGCCAATGATACCTCAGACAAGGGTTTAATCTCCAAAATATATAAAGAACTTACATGACTCTACTATAACAAGACAAGCAACCCAATTAAAAAATGGGCAAAAGACTTGATCAGACACTTCTCCAAGGAGGACATACAAAGGATCCAGAGACACATGAAGAGATAATCAATATCGCTAGCTATCAGAGAGATGCAAATTAAAACCACAATGAGATACCACTCACACCAGTCAGAATGGCCATCATAAACAAAGCAACAAACAACAAGTGTTGGAGACGTTGTGGAGAAAAGGGGACTCTAGCGCACTGTTGGTGGGATTGCAGACTGGTACAACCACTATGCAAAGCAGTATGGAAATTTCTAAGAAAACTAAAAATGGACCTACCTTTTGACCCAGCAATTCCACTGCTAGGATTATATCCTAGGAACCCTGAAACACCAATCCAAAAGAACCTATGCACCCCAATATTCATAGCAGCACAATTTATAATTGTCAAGTGTTGGAAGCAACCTAGATGCTCATCAGTAAATGAATGGATCAAGAAACTATGGTACATTTACACAATGGAATTCTATGCAGCGGGAAGAAAGAAGGAGCTCCTACTCTTTACAACAGCATGGATGGAATTAGAGAGCATTATGCTAAGAGAAATAAGCCAGGCGGTGAAAGACAAATATCATATGATGTCACCTTTAACAGGAACCTAATCAACAAAACAAACAAACAAGTATAATTTAACCAAAGACACTGAAATTGAGAATAGGCTGATAGTCACCAGAGGGGAGAGGGGAGGGAATTCCAGGGAAAAAGGGGAAGGGTTTAGAGCAACAAGTATAAAAGATACATGGACAAAAACTAGGGGGGGTGGAAATGGGAGGGAGGTGGGGAGGGCTGGGATGGAGTAGAAGACAGAAAATTGTACAAGAACAACAATTAAAATAAAATAAAATTTAAAAAACACGAAAAAGAAATTGTATGATCAATAAAATATAATTAAAAAAAATTCTTAACAAAGAAAAAACAAATGGTGCTGTAACAACAGGATAGTCACACACAAAAGATTAAATTTGCAGCTTCCTACACTATACACCACAATTAACTCCAAATGGATCATACACCTAACTGTACAAGCTAAAAATAACTTAGAAGAAAACATAGGAGTAAATCTTTGTCATCTTACAGAAAATTTAGACACTATACCAAAAGCTAAAGCGCAAAAAAGGATATGAGGGTGATCTGGCTGAGACATCTGTCACCGCACTGATCGCCAGGGTTGATTCAGCAGATATGGCTGGCTAGGCTGGTGTCCCCTTCCTCTCTCATCGATCCATGTGCATCCCTCCCAAAGTTGCACACTTGGTCAAAGAGGACAACCTTCCCTACTAGAGGAGAGGACCAGTCTTCAGTGAAGGGTGTAGGAGTAGTTGCATTCCCCTGCTAGAACCTCCAAACAAACTCTAAGGTACATTGTAGGAGAATGTAGGGTAGTCAAACTTCCAAGACTCCAGACACATTTAGATGAGGTGCTGTGCATGGCAGTATGCCTTTCTTTAAAATAAAAATAAAAAATAAAGTGACAAAAGAAAAAAATAAACTGAATTTCACTAGAACCAATAACTTTTGTGCTTCAAATAACACTATCAGGAAAGTGAAAAGATAACCTACAAAATGGTAGAAAACGTTCGCAAATCATGTATCTGACAAGGGACTAGAATATATAAAGAACCCTTACAGCTCGTTAATGGACAACTCAATTAAAAATGGGCAAAGGATCTGCATATACTTGTCCAAGGATGATATACAAATGGCCAATAAGAACATGAAAAGATGTTCAATGTTATTAGCCTTTAGTGAAATGCAGTCAAAATAATGAGATACTTTATAGTCACCAAGATGGTTATAATAGTAATAAAAAAAGATAGTAAGTTTTGGCAGCAATATGCAGAAATTGGAACCCTTGAGCTCTGCTGGTGCGTATGTAAAATGGTACAAGTGCTTTGGAAACAGTTTGGCAGTTTCTCAGAAGGTTAAACATAGAATTATATAACACAGCAATTCTACTAGTAGGTATATAACCAAGAGAAATAAAAACACATCTGTATAAAAACTTGTATACAAATATTCACAGCAGCTCTTAATATTCATAAGAGCCAAAAAGTGGAAACTCAATGTTCGCCAACTGATGAATGACTAAACAAAATGAGGTAGATGCATACAATGGACTATTTCACAAGAAAAAGGAATGAAGTCCTGATATGTGCTATAACACAGACGAATCTTGAAAATGTTATGCTAAGTTTTCAAAAACTTATTTTGAAATGCATCAAAAAAGAGGATGGATTGATAGAGGGATGTCTACGTGTAAAAACAAATATGGCAAAAATGTTAACTGTAGAATCTAAGTGGTAGGAATATGGGTATCCAAACAATTCTGTCAACTTCTCTGTATTTTGTAAAATTACAGTAGTAAAATGTTGTAGGAAAAACTAAATATATACCTGCTATTGAATACTGTACAGCAGTGAAAATATATGAACTACTATCACATACATATAAGAACACAAATTAATTTCACAGTGCTGAACAAATTATTCTATTTGACTTCAAAGCTAAGCAAAACAAAACCATGGTTATAAGAGGTCAAAATAGTGGTTACCTTTGGGGAAAAGGTATTGACTGTTGGATGCAGTATGAGGGAGTCTTTGGGGGATGGAAATAGGCTATATCTTAATAGTGGTTCTACTAAATAAAAGTTCATTAGGCTATATAGTTAGGATAGATACACTGTTAAAAATATACTGTTTATTATATACAAACAATAAAAGGGTTTCTACAAACATATGGGGTTGGCAAAAGAAGGTTTACAGTTGTAAGTATGTAAAATACAGTTTATTCTTATATTACTGTATATTAATTATTGTAATATTTATATGTATTACAACGGTAAACCTGCTTTTGCCCACTCCTGTATATTACACTTTAACTGTCTGAGATTATATGAATCCCTTTAAATTCATGCTCACAACCTACTCATTATTCTTTTGGCTCCAAGTTCCCCAACTCATAGTTTAACAAGGACAGCTCTTTTGCTTTTATTCATTTATAACACACATAAACTTCATTTGAAGTCTTCAGAACCTAAAAAGTAAATTTGTGAGTCACTGCCTTATCATAACTCAATCCCCCAACTTCAAAGTCTACATCAAACAATGTAATACTTGATTATATACTATTTGATACTAAACTTAAAAATGCTTTGTGTATATACATTAATCTTGTCCCCTTAACTAAAATGGCAGCTCCTCATGAGTAAAGGACTCATTTCTCCTTTCCCCTTGGTTCCTAACACATACTTCCTGACTGACAGAAAATAGGTATCAAGGTCCTGTTTTTCATCCTTAAAGCCTTGCTACTCAGTTTACAGTAAACTGTTTCTCCCCCTGCCCCCAAATATAAGAATTAAAGGGTTATACAAAATTATTGTAATATTAACTAGTTGGGTCAGTTATAAAAGTCTCACTCTTCTTAAAGTCATTCTGCTTCATAAGAAATTCAGAAAATTTAAAGAAATTTAGAAACAAGTATATCTGGACAACTATCATTTTCACACTTTCAGATGCCTTAGTTACTTTACTGTATGTTCTCTGGGTTAAGTAACAAGATAATTACTCAAATGGCCCCTGGGAGCACACTCCAGGTTGGCTATTTAATTAAAAGCTAGGTAAATAATGAGGTCTGTCCAGAAGGTATCCGGCCACATAATATGAAAGTAGAGGCACTTACTGAAGAAGATACAAGGAACATTGTATATAGGACAATGACACCTCAATGTCCTTCAAGTAGGCACCTTGGGACCTCACACAGTTCTTCCAATCACTATCAGCTGCCCTGCCATGTTTTCCTGAATCTTATCGATGGTATGAAATCTCTTTCCTTTCAAAGGTGATTTTAATTTTGGGAAAAGCCAGAAGTCACATGGCGCCAAATCTGGGCTGTAGCGGGGCTGAGTAACCTGGGTGCTTTGATATTTCGCCGAGCAAGTCTGCACAAGATGTGAGACATAAGTGGGAGCGTTGTTGTGATGAAGCTGCCAATCACCAGCTGCCCATAACTGTGACCTTCTGAATCATCTGAATAGTTTCTGCAGAGGAATGTTCAAGCTTAATGCAAACTTTGATGCAGATTTGTTGCTCTACTTACTCAGCCATTTTGAACATGTCAGCCACACAATACACATGCTCACTCAATGGCATCTACTGCCCTCACTGACTAGTAGAGTGAAGTCATCATTGTTCATGCATGTGCATTCCAGTCCACTCTCCTTGGCTGCCAGGAGACATCATGCACTGACATCATGCAAACTTTTCTCATTCTATTAACAATGGTTGGACTTTTTCCAGACAGACCTTGTATGTGCATTAACATTAAACTAAACTCAAAGTATTTTTTTATTGAATGACTTTTTGTAGAGAGAGAGAGAGAGAGAGAGAGAAGAAGGAGAGATAAACATCTATTTGTTTTCTACTTATTTATGAATTCATTGGTTGATTCTTGTATGTGTCTTGACCAAAGATTGAATATTGCATGTATTGGGATGGGGCTCTAAGCAAATGAGCTACCAGGCCAGGGCAAAGTATTCTTCATTAGATAAAATAAAGGAACTCTAAGACTTCAAAAGTAACATACCATAAAGCCAAATTGAATGTCAAAATCAAAAGGTCAGGCAGCTTCTCCAGGAGTAGAAAATACATTTAGTTCTCCCTTATCACTTTACTTCTTGACTGCACATAGCAATCTCTTCTGCCATTAAATACACACACTTTGATTGTCTACAACCAGCTTTTCCTTACATTTTTCACTCACTCTCTACTTATTGTGAGTCTTTAGTATCTTTACCATCTTACTCTTAATTTCATTTATATCACAACTGCAAAAATCCTGAATTCTGGGCTTGTTAGCAATATTGTAAGTGCTTGTTAAATTCATTATTGGATTCCTGGCCAAGATGGAGACATAGGTAGATACACTTTGCCTCCTCACACAACCAAAAGGACAACCACCAATTTAAAACCAAAAGCCAACCAGAACTCTCAGAAAATTGAACTGTATGGAAGTCAGAAAACCAAGGTGTTAAAGAAGAAATATTCATCCAGAATTGTAGGAGGGGCAGAGAGGACATATGGTGAGGCAGCAGCTGGTAGACTGGGCAATGCCACAATTGCATGCAGATCAAATAGATAAAAACCATGAGGAACAACTGGTGAGCAAGCAATCCCAGCCCAGGACAGAAAATGCAACCCAGGGTTCCAGCGGTTGGCAAATAAAGCCTGGTAACCTTTAGCTACAAAAACAAGTGGCAGCAGGGGAAGAAACTGCCAGTCTCTCAGGAGAGCCTGTTTGAGGGACCCAGGGGGTCCTAAAATGTACACAAACCCACCCACTCCGAAATCAGCACCAGGGCAGGACCTGGAAGGGCATCATGCCCTTGTGGGAACCTGAGGAAAGTGACTTAAAGCAGGGCAAAAGCTGAGCAAGCAGCACTCTTCTCTCTGACCCCCTCCCACATACAGTGCTACAACCCCATGAAGCAGATTGCCCCACTCTGGTGAATACCTAAGGCTCCACTCCTTATAATAACAGGATGACAACAAATTGAGAAGACAAAGAAATATGGCCCAAATGAAAGAACAGATCAAATCTCCATAAAATGAACTAAGTGACAAGGAGATAGCCAACCTATCAGACGCACAGTTCAAAACACTGGTAATCAGGATGCTCATAGAAATGACTGAGTATGGCTGCAAAATAAAGGAAGAAGTGAAGGTTATACAAGGTGAAACAAAGAAAAATATACCAGGAACCAACAGTGAAGGGAAGGAAACCTGGACTCAAATCAATGATTTGAAACAAAAGAAGAAATAAGCATTCAACTGGAACAGAAAGAAGAAACAAAAATTCAAAACAATGAGGAGAGGCTTAGGAACCTCTGGGACCATTTTAAATGTACCAATATCTGAATCACAGGGGTGCCAGAAGGAGAACCCGAAGAGCAAAAAATTGAAAACTTATTTGAAAAAATAATGAAAGAAAACGTCCCCAATCTGGAGAAGAAAATAGACATATAAGTCCAGGAATCTCAGAGTCCCAAACAAGTTGGAACCAAAGAGGACCACACATCGTAATTAAACTGCCAAAGATTAAAGATAAGGAGAGAATATTAAAAGCAGCAAGAGAAAAGAGTTCCCATAAGGAGTTCCCATAAGACTATCAGCTGATTTCTCAAAAGAAACTTTGCAGGCAAAAAGAGGCTGGCAAGAAGTATTCAAAGTCACTAAAAGCAATGGCTTATGCCCAAGATTACTCTATCCAGCAAAGCTATTATTTGGAATGGAAGGGCAGATAAAGTATTTCCTAGACAAGCTAAAGTTAGGAGTTCATCATCACCAAGGCCTTTTATATGAAATGTTAAAGGGACTTATCTAAGAAAAAGAAGATCAAAACTATGAACAGTAAATTGACAACAAACTCACACCGTCAACAACTGAACCTAAACAACAACAAAAAAACCACAAAAAACTAAGCAAACAACAAGAACAGGAACAGAATCATAGAAATGGAGATCACATGGAGGGTTATCAGCAGGGAGGGGGAAGACAGAGAATGAGAAAAACAGTACAGGGAATAAAAGCATAAATGGTACGCACAAAATAGACTGGGGAAGGTTAAGAATAGAATAGGAAATGGAAAAGCCAAGGAACTTATATGTATGACCCATGGATATGAACTAAGTGTGTGTGTGTGGGGGGGTTGCTGGAGGGAATTGGGGTACCAGGTGGAGGGGGCAAAGGGGAGATAAAAAATGGGACAACTATGATAGCATAACCAATAAAATATACTAAAAAATTTACTATTAAAAGTTATTGGTAAGGAATCAACTTCTGGAAATTTGTTAGCAAAGGCAGAGGATGTGGGAGAGAAAAACGAGCAGAACCCTTTAAAGTACAATAACCTACTTGAATAAATGACAGAAATAACTCTTTGTTTGAAGGAAGATAATACACAGAAGATAATTATATTCAAAAGGGCTTGAGACAAGATGACAAAGAAATATAACATTTAACTCCAACTGTATTTACAATCATCCTCTTTTCACTCCCCTCCTCATTTCCAGATTTTAACTTGGCTGAGACATAATAAAGACAGAAGGCAGGAAGAAGGGATGCAAGTTGAATTTAAAAAGTCATAGGGAACCTATAGCAGCCATTCTGTGACAATTTTTCTGTTTAAAAGAAACCAAGTAAAATTAAGACCTTTTTAAAAAAGGATCCCATTCTAAAGTATTATGATTTTAAAAAATCCAGATTTTATAATAAAATATAAAGGTTTCTAGAAAGTATTAACTAAAAAATATTTTAAGGAAGTCAAGTTTTTGGATATTATGTACCAAGTAACTTGTTACCCCATCTTCTCAAGTTACCCTATAATTAGCTCCAGAATTAAAGTGACACAGACTGCCCTAGTCTTAAAGGTGTATACATTCTTAATGGCAAAGAATCAGCCTTAATTAAAGGACATCCAGAGTGGGAGATCAGGTGTAAACAAGCAAAACCCCTGCAACAAAAATTGTAAGTAAAAAAAATTGTAATGAAAAAATTACAATTAAAAAATTGTAACAATTACAAATTGTAAATTACAATTACAATTAAAATTGTAAAAATTGTAATTGTAATTTAAAAAAATCAGGGCAAGCTGAACTACATAGAAAACAAACCAAATTCAAATGAAAAAGATATAGAAAGATTAACTTTCTCAAACCTCATGCACTTTATAAATTAGAAGTAACAGAACAAAACAATACAGTCAGATAAAAATAGTTAATGTGGGAGAGAAAAACTAGCAGAACCCTTTAAAGTACAAAGGCCAAACATCAAAGCACATGATTCTGGGAACAATTTATGCAGAAGCAAACAAGCATAAAACTTCACTCTTACAGAAAAACAGTAACTAATATCCCATTTACTCAAGTATTTGAGTGCCTGCTATGTGAAAAGCGTAGTTCCAGCAAGCAAAGATGAATCATCAAACCTGGGACTCTAGTAGAGGAGATGTAACATTGTTATAATTAAAATCAAATAGGAAGCATAAAGAAAGTGTCCTAAGAATGGTAAATGAAGTGTTCTAAGAATGGTAAATGAACTACTCAAGGAGTTCAGATTAAGAAATTATTCGTATTGGGGGAGATCAGAAAAAGATTCATGCCATTTGAGCTGGACCTTGAATTTAAGCTAGGATTTACATTGGAAATTAAGAGAAGAGCACTCCTGGCGATGGGAACAGAATGAGCAAAGGCAGAGGATGGAAAACAGAAGGCATATATAGATTACAACAAACTGTTCAGTCTTACTAGAGTCAGACTCAAAAAGCTGGAAAAGTATAAAAGGAGCCAGATTACGACTGACAGAGATCTAAAACAGACATCTTCAATGATGAGTCATGAAGAATCAATCATTACAGATTAAGAGGCAAGGGATCTCTGATCTGGACAGAATTTGTCTAGCAGCAAGCAATGAAATGAATGGGGAGGAGAGATGTCAACTAGGTTACTGTGGGAGGTAATGAGGACCTCAAATGTGGTGGTGACAGTATAAGAGGGAGATGGCATAGTTCTATGTTAGTCACTGCGTGTCTCCAATGAGTGAGGTACCATTCCACTCCACCTAAAAAATTTAAAATCTTTCATCATTCTAATTTTTAAGGAAGCTGTAATCTGAAAAAATAATAATTGTTAAAGCACCAGAGCTAATTTTTAAGGTAAATATGTGATTTCCAGATAAATAATACAAACAAAATCAGGAATGAGAGGGGAAAAAATGGCCAGGGAAGGCTTTATTAAAAAGGTTGAAGTTATTCTGAACCTCAATGAAAAGGCAGGACTGCAAGAGAAGGATAAAATTTCATACATAGGGCAATTTTTTTAAATTAAATAATTTGTTCATTAAGACCAAGATATGTTAAACACATTTTGAGCACTGGGCTACCATTTCCACCAAAATGCTGAAACCTAAAAAAAATAATCTTCAATTACTTGAATTCGACATCATAAAGTTATCAGAAAAACAAAATATTAATATACTACAGCTGAATGCTTAAAAATAAGCATTTTATTATATTTATAGTCTAGATTTTTAAAATTGCAGTGTTGTTTTTAATGAGTTCTATAGAAGATGAAGCCTTTAAAAAAAAATATCTTGAAGAAAGCTTTATTCAGTCACAATTTGAAATATCCAAAATGTTATGATTTGTTACTTGTAAGAGAAGCTCCTCAAAATACAACATAACCTAATAAACTCTCTTCATATTTTATGTGTGATAACCAGAATTTGAATTCAGATCAGCCTCTAAAACCAGAGCTACATTTGCACTCACTGCTGTACTCACAATAATTAATTTTATTTGTTTTAAAAATCTCAAGCATATTTTTAAAAAATTTTTTTATCCTCACCCAAGGACATCTTTATTCATTGCTTTTAGAGAGAGAATAAGGGAGAGAGATAAACATGGACGTGAAAGACATAGACTGGGGACTGTGATCCAGTATCCTTTTGGTTTATGAGGCAACGATACTCAACCAACCGAGCCACCCAACCAAGGCAATATTAAGCTCTTTTAATAGACTGCCACTCTTGATTTAGCATATGACAAAGAGGGTCTTAGAGTGGTACATCAACCAGTTCACATCTTTGGGCCCTGGGCTACCTACCAGGCCCTTTCCTCTTAAAGACCTTCATTCCCTACTCTTCTGTGACTTACCCAACCCTTCTGAGACTATCCTAGATGGGTCAATTTCCTTTGTATTTTTCCTAAACACTCAGGAAGGAGAGAATAGAGAGCATGTCAAATTTCTTTATTTTTACCTTCAAATTCAAGAAAAGCTGTAACTTCTTCCCTCCAATTTTAAGGGCAAGGATTCAAGTACTTTCTCATAAGACAAATGTTTTGTTATAGAATATATACAGGGTGAAAAAAAACCCTACATTATAATTATTGTAAACTAATTCCTATATTTAATATTATTGAGATTTGATTTTTAAAATTGATTCATTAAAAATGATCCATAATAAAGGGGAAAAGGCACTATGAATATACGTACTTCTTATACGACATTCAAAATAAATGACTTGACTCAAAATAAATTTTGACTCGACTCAAAATAAATACATAAATTCATTCAAAAGAAGTACATTCATTCAACCAATAATTGAGTGCCTAATATGTGCCTACCATTCTAGGTACTTGTAAAACGATTTTTAATAAAATCCCCTTTCCTTGGGGAGCTTACCACTTAGAGAGAGGAGACAAACAATAAACAAACGTAAGTAAGGGTAGTGTATCAGAAAGTGATGCTATGGGGACAAAACAGAATAAAGTAGGGAAGAATTCAAGGATGCTGTGGCAGGTTGCAATTGTAAATAGGGTGGTCAGAGAAGGTTTAAGTTGTCTTTGAGTCAAGACTTAAAGGCTGTGAGGGATCAGCCATGGGGTAAGAGCACTCCAGGCACAGAAACCAGGACAAAGGTCCTGGAATATTCTAGCTACTAGAAAACCAGAAAGGTTAAAGGGAAGCCAGCAGTGGGGAGAGCAGTGCACTGTCAAGAGAGGCTTGGATTTAATTCAAATGGGGATCCATAGAAGATTGAGCAGGGTGTCATGATTTGTTTTACCAGAATCACTGGCTGCTGAGTTTTAAGAACAGAAGAGACTGGTTAGGAGGCTGCTAAAGAAACCCAGGAGAGAAATATGTACTTCCTATAAACTTTGACTGTAATGGTGCAGTGCTTACTTTTAACCAAAATAAAAAATCTGTCAGATCCTGCTAACAAGAATAACTGGAATTTACAAACAAGTTTACAATATAGCGTTCTTGGCATATATTTACATTGTGCAACACAAACACAAAAATCTCTTTAACTCACAACAGAAAAATACCAGTGTGTTCCCTCAAAATCAGCTATTTCCTTTACAAAAAAGGTTTTAAGCCTATTGCAGCTGAGACTATTTAAAGAAATTAGCCAATATTTTGTAATTCTGTTAATTATGTACTATTTAATGAAAAAAATAAGTTACTTCTGTCTACTGAAAATATAAATCATTTATTTTGGATTGGTGTTTCTCAGGTCATCTAAATAAACCATTCCTAAAAATCTCATTTCCTTCAGAGGAGACAAATTTTTTTCTAACAAAGTTTCTCTTTTTATGTTCCCATTTTCAAAGAAATTATTTCCTTTCAATTGCCACCAAATTTGCATATCAGCATCTGGGTCATTCATTTCAAGAAGGTGAACCACAAAAAACTCCTACTGTCAAAAATAACATGTTTCAAAAAAATGTTCCTCCATGATACAAAAAAAAAAAAAAATTCCTCTCATTATCATCTAGTCCTTCTGGAAAAGGCAAATAAAACTCTCAACACTATGTTACCATAAAGATAAGAGAAAAAAAGTAATAAGTCAAAGATACTTAAGTTGCCTGGAAAGGGACTGGGAACATGAAAGGAGATTTTGAAACAAAAATTCATACCTCTACAAAAAACTTGCTGATAAAAACTGAAATACGCAAATACATAGTCTTACAGTATTTTGAGGGAACAAAAAGTAAAATATAAACTATTTACTTGCTTCAAAGATTGAGAAAGACATACAGATTTAGCTTGGATTTTTTTAAAGAGACTTCCCCTGTGACATTGTTTGGAAGAAATGGATGTGTAAACTTACAAAACATAACAGTGAATTAATATTCAATAATTCATTCAATATTTAAGTGTTTTATGCCAAAAATTGCACAAAGCCTTGGGGATAAATATCATATTCTCAGGACTTATAGTCTTCATTTACCCCACAATTACTGAGTATCTACTATGAGCCAGATGCTGGGGGATACAAGAGCAAACTGGAGACAGACACAGGGTGCCTACTTGCATGCAGTTTACACTGTGGGAGGAGGGAAATGCCTCAAGGATGACACATACATCTAACTAAACAAGGATATTAACATTCAAGTGTTCTATGTGCTGTTTATGGAAATACAGAGGGTGCAGGGGGACACAAACAAGGGACTGATAGGTTCAGGATGGGAGGCAGGGGAATGAGGAGACAGGAGAGCTGAGTCCTCAGAGGATTGTGTGTTCACCTGGCCGACCTTGGGGGAAGGGCTCCAGGCAGAAGGAGCAACTGAAGCAAAGGCAGAGATGTATGAACAGGCTGGAGGTATATGTGGTAAATCTGGAATACAGAACTGAGATAAGTCATGGAGGCTTCTGTATGCCACAATTAAGATTAGACTTTACTGGTATTTAGGAAGGCCCCTGAAGGGTTTTATTCAGAAAACCAGCTTGTGTGATCAGGTTTTTCTGGTGCCATGAGACACTGGTTTACACAGAAATGAGAAAAAAATAACACTAGATAATGATGTCACCATGAAACAACAAAGGAGACTGCCCAATTAGAAAACTGAACCCCCTCAGGAAAAAAATAAAGCCACTGAATCATGCAAGCCCTTCTGGGAAAAAAGTTTTTAACCAACATCATTTAAAACTGAAGAAGTAGAAGAAAGGTTTATATATATTATGGATTATAACATCCACGTTTCTTAAGTTTTCTCAAGAGGGCTGATATCTATTAATTGTGTAGACACATCTGGGTATGCTAATTGCTGTACAAAAAGCAATGAAACCAGGAAAACTCTTTGATACAAAGGGAGAAACACAAGTAACAAAGTATTTCTAAAGTCAGGTATAAAGGTTTCCAAAGTTCAAGACAATCAAGTTTTATTAAGTCAGAGCGTTTAAAAGGTGTGTCATGGGGTGGAGTACAGAAGGAGCAGTTTAAAAATTAATACGTAAATATATAAACAAGTAACACTCTCTCTTTTTTTAAACAACTAACTCTTGACATGATGGGACTAATATCACCACTTGAAGATCTTCCAAGTAGAAAAAATGAACACCTACCAGGTCCAGTTAATACAAACAGGGAAGGGGGAGAGGAGGGAGGGAAAAGAGTATGATTGCACATGAAAACATAAATGTGGTGGGGGGCAACCACCCATCCAGAACCCATAATCCAGTTGGCTGTGAGATAAGAAAACCATATCCAAACCTCACAGCTCAGACTCCACGACTCAGACATAAAGGCAGGAAAATGTCACTCCCAACACCACAAGCGAACCACCAGCCCCTGGCCATGCGGATATATATGATCACATATTCAGATCCAAGAACTCAAGGACGGAGTACCATCACCACACCGTGCTTAAGAGGTGAAGGATGCCCCCCCATCCTGGGAGTGGGGAGTAAACGCCCTCAGATCTAGCCCTAAGGGGGTCAACGCGCCGGCCCCCTCCCCCCACCGCCACCGCAGGCCAAGCCTTGCAGAGGCCAGGGGTAGTGACAGCCTCGAGGCCCCGTTAATCTCGGCCGGAGGTGCCTCAAACTCGCACCTCGTCTTCTCCAACATACACCCTCCCTACCTGATATGGCGGCGGAGGCTCCTGATCCGGCTCCGTCCCCTCGCCAAAACTAGCCCGGTCAGACTGAGACTCGTGAAGCAGGGAGATGTCATCCGAAGTGGGGGATTTGAGGCAGTTCCCCATCTTCCAGGGCTAGGGTGTGTGATCTGCAGGGCAGGGGGAGAAAGCAGTGGCGGGGTCTTTCGTGAGCTCCGCGGTTAGCCTCGGTCAGCGAGGTGGGGTCGGACGGCAGGCCGGGGCTCAGGCGGCGGCGGCTCCCCCGCCCCCGGGCGCCGCCGAAGGGCAGCTCATGCCAGCCCCCGGGGGTGGGGGCTCAAGGCTGGGCAGCGGCCTCCACTGGGGTCGCGGCAGTAGCCTCCTGCGAGGCGGAGATGTGGTGGGGGGGGCGGGCGGGGAGACGAAACACTTCCCCACCCCGCCCCCCCGCGGGGCGGCGGCGGCCACGGAGCTGCTGGGACTAATCCAGGTCAGGAGTGGGGGGGCGCGGCCGTCGCGGCTGCCTCAGCTGCTGCCTCAGCTGCTGCTGCCCTTGCAGACGCCGGAGCCGCTGCTGCGGGCCTCATCCTACTCCGCCTCAAAGCGGCGGCGGCGGCCAAAACGAGGCCAGCTGCGGCCTCGCGTCACGCCGCCGTGCGTACTCTGGTCCCGCCCCCGGCGCCAGGAGGCGTGGACAGCTCAGGCTGCGACCCCCCTCCGTGCCCCCGCTCTCTGCGCCTTGGGCAGCGGTTCTTGGGTGTACGTCTGCGTCTGTGTCTGCGTAGCCTGTTGGTTCGGTACCTGAGTCCGAAACCTCTCTGAAGTTTTCGGTGTTCCCCACAGCCACTTTTCCCTCCTCGCTGGTCTCAGCCCTTGCGAGTGCACTGCTCTGACGGTCTTCTCACAACCTTCTGCCAAGACATCTATTTATAAACCTACATCTGAATGTAGCACTCCCATGCTTAAAGTATTAAATGGCTTCTTCTTCATACCTGAAAGATAAAATCCAAGCTCACTAACAAACATTCCCAGTCTCTCCAGTCACTTCCTTATCCTACTACCTCACAGCCAGAGAGATTCTTCCTCTAGTTGTGTATCAGATTGTTCTATCTCTGTGTTCCCGCCACCATAGTCCAAGCCACCACTATTTCTTGTCCACAACTATTGCGATACTCACAGCTGTGCTCTCTGCATTCAGCCTTGCCTGGTCGGAAGGACACTCGTAAACAAGACTTATCTTTTTAAAATGTAAATGTGATCATATCGTTCTGTTTAAAACCTTCAACATCTTCCCAATACTATTATGACTATTAATTTTTAAATGGTTTACAAATCTGCCTACCTCCCTAATCTCATTAGTAGCTTGTCTCCTCCCATATTCTAAACTCCAGGCTGTCTAGAAAACTGTTCCCTCCCTTTACCCATATTGTTTCTTTAATAGAAATTCACTCCGGACCTTCTACCTCTCTCAGGCTAACCATTATCCCCACTCAGACTTCCTGGACTCAACTTCATTCTCCTGGGAAACCTCTCTGACCTTTCCAGCTCCTCTGTGCTTTCAGTCCCTGGGCTTTTCTCTGTAACCGTCTGATCAGGCTGAATCATGTGTCTTCTGTGCAAGGACTGGCCCATTGCCTGAGGGAGAGCAGGCTCTCTTCTTGGAATGAGCAACTCAAAAAGCAATGTATACAAAGGAAAAACAAGTTACAAGAAAGATGAAAATGCTCCTAATATTCATTCAACAAGAAGACAAGAAGTGAGTCTTGACTCCTTTTCTTTTGTCCACCATTTACTGATTTTATTTATTTTAAAAATTTTATTTATTTATTTATTTATTTAGGCTGCAGATCCTGAGCACTAGGAAAACTGATTTAACAGATCTGGCTTGTTCCTGATGGAGCCCAGATTCCAGCTGGGAAGACAAACAGATGAATCCTCTGCTTCACCCACCAGAGATTTTTAGAGAACCCAGAAGAGAGTGATTAGACCATCTAGGTGAGGATCTGAAAGGATTCTTGGAGTCCTTATTCTACAAAATCACTATTTATTTAAATGCACTCATATCCCACATTAAATATAACTTTTTTTTTTTTTTGCTGTACGTCCTTCTCCAAGACTTGCCTTCTTTCCCATAATAAGCTCCCACCTAAATAGGTGTATAACTTATGCCATATTTGTATCAAAATCTTTCACACACCCCACAAAGCGATTTTTTAATTCTCTCTAGCTTGGAAAAGTGAAATTATTGGATCCTTTAGGGAAAGAATTTCAAACATATGCCTCTTTTCCCCCCTTGCCATTTCCTTGTATCCTCTAATTGCAACAGCTTCTTAATGAAGCCCTTGCCTCTGAATCATCTGTCTATTCTCCACACTACTGCTATGAAAAAAATGTGATCACAGAGCATTCATAGACTTGTGGTTCAGAAATTTTGTATGGCATTAAGGCCTTGCACCATTTGATCCCATCCTTATCTCCATCTCCAACTAGGCATCCTTACACTCCAGTCACATCACACTACTTGCCATGCCCTCAATTTTCCCTATGCTTTTTCACTTCTGACTTTTTGACAGGCTATCTATCACTTCTGTTGAAATTCAGCCATCTTTTAAGACCACTTTCTTTATATAGCTGTCTTTGATTTCATTTAGTTGGAATATATGTAACAATGTAAAATAAATGGTATCTATTTATTTTATATTATATTGTGTACATATTGTGTATTATATTGTGTACATCTGTATATCATATATATTTTGATGTAATTTTTAACACACATAATCATAACTGCCATTTATTAACCTGAGACACATAAGAGCCCTGAAAGGTATATATTGACATTCTTGTTTTGTAGGAACAGAAGCATGGCTTCATATTGAGACAGGCCGGTAAGCCGGGAAAAGTGGAATAGGAAAACTAAGACAGATAGTTAAACAACCAAGCAGTTTACAGTCATTTGGTAAATTGCAAAATTCTACCTTCCCTAACCAAAATCACTTAAGAGTAAATGGTTTAAGTGTCTCCGCAACAGGAGGGTAAAGAGCTTAAATCACCCTGCTGAGGGAGATACGTAGCAGAAATCCAATTATAGCCATACCTCTGTACTCCTCAGCTTCAGAACTTGTCAAACCCTGTACTCATTGCATTTTGTTGAGAAAAAATGTTTCAGCGCTTGGTGCTTGCTGGGGACTAACATTACACTTGCTATAACTTGTATGAGGCACACCACCACCCTGCAAGAGAAAATGCTTCATTGTTCCGATCTTTACTTGTTGGTTTTGGAACTAGCCACGAGTTCTGGAGTGAATTAACGATGACTACCGAGGTACCACTGTAGGGCCATTTCTGTCAACCACACCCAAGAACAAATGAAGTCAAAGGAATAAATCTTATTTTGGTGCAGCCGCATAAAGCTGATGAATATTCTATTGAGATCCTCCTGTAAACTCCTAGCCTTTAAACATCTTCAGAGCTGAAGGGCTCAGTGCTTGCTTTCCCTATAGGGAACAAGCCCACACCTACCTTCCCTCCCAGGTGTGCGTCTTTACTTTTCTCTACTAAAGTCTAAGGGCCCCCAGGAGACTTGTAACCAAGGGAGCAATGAGCAGTGGCAGCTTGTCCCAGGCTAAGCCCCTGAACCTGTCTCCAAGATCCCCCTTTTTTCTGACTTTTCAGTAAGCCAAAAGCGGCCCCACCTTGGCTCACTTCTTTACTATGATGTCCCAGAGAGCCAAAGCAGCCCTGCCTAGGCTCTGTCCTGTTGCTCTTTCTACCCAAAGCCCTTCCTTGTTTCACTGTTCCCAGTTTAAGTAAAGGTACTCTTAAAATTACCGAGACTTGTGAAATCTTTCATAAAGTCAAGAACCCACACACTGCAGGCAGGCCTGAGGCAGACAGACCCTCTCCAGGCCTGGTTCCTGTCCTGTAATTACACAACTATTCAGAGATAAAGCCAGGATTTGAATCGTATACCAGCTGCCTTTACCAGTTGCATAATAGCTGTGGAAAGGACTACATATTTCTTCATCATGGCATTCCTCCTTCAGTGTGTAAAAACAAGGGAATGGGGGAAGACTTACTTGAATGTCTTTAGCATACACATGTACCTTTGTAAGGAGGTAGCTATTCAGTGATCGCTCTTCCTAACCCTCTTTATAAAGGAGCCCTTGGGAAGTGCCCTGTAGACCAGAGTGTGACCTAATCACAAAACTTAAAATTAGAAATAGTAACCAGGACTATTGCAGTGACAGACTTTCCTGACCTAACTCTGCCAGGCTCCTCTAACCCTTAAAAGCCCTAACCTTGAGTTCTGTGCTTGGCCCACTTAGTCCAGTTTTAGCAAGAATATAGGTGAGTCAGATTAGCCAGAATCCCCTACCCTAGGTATCTGATCATGTTGACTTGCCTTGGGCAAAAATCCTATCAAGTGGGTTTAGCTAGAATTTCCCTTATCACTGATATTTCCTCTCAGTAATTTTGCATCCACTGACTCCCTATTTTGTTCTTTGTCCACAAATCTCCATTTGTACTTTTAGTATTCAGAATGGAGAGCAGTTCTACACTGAGGTTTCTCTTCCCCTATTGTAACAATTCTTGAATAAAATTTACCTTCAACCACTTTAACTTCTGTCTGGCTCTGGTTTTCTCAGATAGCAGAAGATCTAATGCAGAAGCAGATATGAGAGCCAGATTTTTTTTTATATTGTAGGCTTTATTTTTTTAGAGAAGTTTTAGGTTCACATCAATATTAAGCAGAAGGTACAGAGAGTTACCATATACAGCCTGCCTCCACACATGCATAGCCTCCCCATTATCAACATTCTGCACCATCGTGGTGCATTTGTTACCATAGGAACACATCACTACCACAAAATCCTTGCTTATGTTAGGGTCACTCTTGGTGTTGTACATTCTATGGGTTTGGACATATTTATAGTGACATGTATCAACTATCATACAGAATAGTTTCACTGCCCTAAAAATCTTCCATGCTCTGCCTATTTGTCCCTCTCTCACCCTTAACCCCTGGCAACCTCTGATTTCTTTACTGTCTCCATAATATTAACTTTTCCAGAATGTCATATAGTTGGAATCATGCAGCATGTAGCCTTTTCAGATGGTCTTTTTAAAATTAGTTATATGCAGTTAAGATTCCTCCATGGCACCCTAGCCAGTGTGGCACAGTTAGTTGGAATGTCTTCCCATTAAAAGGTTGCAGGTTAGATTCCTGGTCAGGGCACGAGCCTGGGTTGTGGGTTTGATCCCTGGTCGGGGTGCAACAGACTGATGTTTCTCACAACCATGTTTCTATATCCCTTCACTCTCTCTAAAAGCAATAAAAAAATGTCCTCAGGTAAGGATAAAAACTGCTAAAAAATCAGAGTACAGGGCTTTTCCCCCCTCAATTTTTTTATTGTGATAAAATACACTTAACATAAAATTTACCACCCTAACCATTTAAAAAACTTTTTAAAAAATCCTCACCGAGGGTATGTTTATTGATTTCACTGCAGGGGTTGGGGGGGGGCGTGGAGAGAAACATTGATGTGAGAAACATTGATTGGGTGCCTCCCATTTGTGCCCCAAAAGGGGGTCAAGCCCAGAGCCCAGGCATTGACCAGGAATTGAACTTACAATATTTTGGTGTACAAGTCGACACTCCAACCAACTGAGCCACCTGGCCAAGGACACCTTAACCATTTTCAAGTGTAAATGCATTCATAGTACAGTGCAACCATCACGACCATCCATCTCCAGAACTCTTTTCATCACCAACACTACTCATTATACAATAACTTCCTGTTCTCCCGCAGCCTTCCCATTTATACACTGTAACGTTTATAGCTCTTTGCATTATTTCTACCTGTAAGACAGAACCCCAGCTGTATTTTAAGAACAAGCCCATATCTGAGATTTTAAAATGTCCACCAAACTACACAAAAGTTTACTCAGCCAAATAAGACAGAACAAAGACTGAAGCAAATCCCACATTCTGCACATTCTGCCTTCCAGCCTTAACAAACATGACAAAGGAAACTTGCTGACACCTCCAAAACTTTTCACATTGATTCCATTTGCCTGGGAAAGCTCTACCTTCCATTATCTCCCTCTGTGCTGCAGCTTAGAGATCTACCTCTCTCAAGGCAAAGTCAGATATGCAATCCTTTCTGCTCCTACAATGCCCTTCGTATTTCTCTATTTCAGCACTCGTCATGTTTAGTAACTACTTGATTACTTTTTCTTTCTCACCTGTACCGAGAGCTATTTACTATTAAAGATTTAATTCTGCTCATTTATTTATCTCCTTTGCCAGGCAAGAGACCTAACACATACATAAATGTTTGTTAAAGTAACTTGCAGTCAGCACATAAACATGTGATAAAAACTCGTCAAGTAAGAAAATTCAAATGCAAATGATTAGTTTAAAAATACAAAGTTAAAAAGTAATCAAAATAATATATTCATGTTTTTTAGAATTAATTTTAGAGAGAGAGAGAGAGAAGAAGGGAAGGGGAGGGAGAGAGATAAAAACAAGAGAGAGAAACATGGATTTGTTGTTTCACTTAGTATTTATGCATTCATTGGTTGCTTCCTTTTTAAAATGTTTTTATTTTTTAAAAACTAAATAGGTTTTGAATTCATCTTTTAAAATGTTTTTAGTTTTAGATAAGTGTTTTCTTTTTTAGAATTTTTAAAATTATTATTTTATTACAGCTGTCCCTTTTTCTCCCTTTGCCCAACTCTGCCCAGCCGCCACCTCCCTCCTCAGTTAATCCCCACACTGTTATGTGCCTTGACCAGGGATGGAACTCGCAAACTTGCTGTATTTGGATGAGGCTGTAACCAACTGAGCTATCCCTTCAGGGCCAATTCACTTTTTTTTAAAAGATTTTATTTTATTTTTAGAGAGACGGTAAGGGAGGGAGAAGGAGGGAGAGAAGCATCAATGTGTGGCTGTCATGCGCCCCCTACTGGGGACCTGGCCAGCAACCAGGACTTGTGCCCTGACTGGGAGTGGAGCCAGCCACCCTTTGGTTCACAGGCTAGTGCTCAATCCACTGAGCCACACCAGCCAGGGCCAATTCACATTGTTTTTATAATGTTAAATAATTCTTTAAGTCTTGTAATGAAAAACTATAACCTCCAGCTTCATCCATTTTTAACATCTAACCCCTCCCCAAACTTGTTTTTGAAAGGAAAATGGAACATTTATTTACATATATGTAGTAGTTTTCTTGATGCCTACCTCTGCCCCCACCACCTGCAGAGCCAGCAGGCTGCTGGGGGGTGGGGTGGGACTCCCCAAACTTTTAAAGCTATTTCTTCTTACATTTATTTCCTTTTAAAGATAATATGCTTAGAGTGGTTCTTTTTTATTTATCCATTTTAGACATTATTTTTAAATTGCTATTGTGGAAGATGAAGATTCAGCCCTCTTCCATCACTCTAGGCCCCATTTTCCTCTCCCTAATGTAGTTAAAATATAATTTTTAACTAAATCAACATTAGCTGTTTTAATTATTATAAGTATTGTTTACTGATAAGCTAAGCACTATGCTATACTTGTATTTCCTTTCTTGTCCTAATACATAGTTTTCTTACTGAAGATGTTAATTTATTTTTTCTCTGCTCAGTTCTCTATGTCACAATTTTCTACATTATCGAATAGATCGGATAATTTATCTGTTTTGATTATTTTCCTGAAGATGGAAGTCCTAGAGCCCTGCACTCTCCTGTTCCAATCTTTACACATGTTAAACAGTTGTCATCCTAGGCTTCTCCTTTAGAGTCACTTCTTTGAATCACTGAAGGGATTCTCTTCACCTCTCTCCTGTGTTATTTCTCTTCTTTGACCAAACCCATGGCTATCTTCCTCTCTCTTCCTTTTCTTCCTCTCTCTTTACTTCTCTCTTTCTCACTTTTTTTTTTTTAACTCCCTCATTTTGGTGGCACATATCCTGTAGTAGCTCCCAGGAAAAGAGGTATGAGAAGTATTCTTTCTGGAGATTTTGCAAGTCTCATTATGTCTTCATTTTACCTTCACAGTTAATGGGTAGTTCTCTGGAGAAAGAATTCTAGGTCGAAAATAATTTTTACTCAGAACTTCTAAGGCATCGCTACTTTGTATTCTAGCATCTAGTGTTTGTTGTTGAGACATTTCATGTCATTTTAATTCCTTCTCTATCCCTTGTATGATACCATTATTTTCCCCTGGAAACTTGAGCATAGTACTTTTTTATCTCCTAGTTGTTCTGAAATTTCTTAATGAATCATATTAGCATTGTTTGTTTTTATTTCATTGTGCTCAGTCCATTGATAAGCCTTTACAAACCAAACATGTGAAGTCTGCCCAGAAGGTATCCAGCCATGTAATGTGAAAAATAGAGACATTTATTGAAAAAATACAAGCTGTAAGAAACATTGTACATAGGACAATGATGCTTCAGTCCCCTTCAAAGTAGGCACCTTGGGACCTCACACAGTTCTCCCAATTGCCATCAGCTGCCCCATCGTATTTTCTTGATTCTCATGGACACTCTGAAATTTCTTCCCTTTCAAAGGTGATTTTAGTTTTGGGAAAAAGCCAGAAGTTGCAGGGTACCATATCTGGGCTGTCGCGGGGCTGAGTCACCTGGGTGATTTGATGTTTCACCCAAAAATTCTGCCTAAGATGTGATGCATGAGTGGACATTGTCATGATGAAGCTGCCAATCACCAGTTGCCTATAGCTGTGGCCTTCTGAAGCATCTGAACAGTTTTTGCGGAGTAATGTTCAAGCTTAACGCAAAATTTGATGCAGAGTCATTGCTCTACTGGCTCAGTCATTTTGAATGTGGCAGGCACACAGTACACATGCTCACTCCATGGCATCTACCACCCCTGCTGACTAGTACAGTGAAGTCATCATTGTTCACACATGCACATTCCAGTCAACTCTCCTTGGCTGCCAGGTTACATTGATACTGCACAAACTGTTCTTGTTCCATCAACAATGGCTGGACTTTGTCCAGACAGACCTTGTATATTCCTCAGTTCTAGAAACTTTTCTTGTATTCTTTCTATAATTTCTTTTACTTTGTCTTTCTGCTTTCTATTTTGAAATTCATATTTTTGGATGTTGGATCTTCTGAATTGATCTTCCAGTTTCCTCTTTTATTGTCAAACTGTTTGTCTTCTTGTTCTTTTTTTTTTTTTTGAGGGGATAGGGGAATATTCTTTCCATTTTAATTTCCAGCCCTTCTTATTTTTGAAGTATCTGCTGTCATTTTTTAATTTTATGAGTTCTCATCTTCTTCTCATTATTTTTTTAAAAAAGGAAAGCACCCTAGTCTTGTTTCATGAATGTAATGTCTATTCTTACCTAAGTATGCTGATGATCATTTAACATTTTTCTTCTGTTCCTTAATTTGTTTCTTTCTTTTGAGTTTCATTTTTCCATTTTTTCTCTTGGCTTTTCTCATTTTGGAGTCTTTTTTCAAATATTTGGTGCATTTTTGCAGCCCTTCATTTTAAGTAGTGAATTACTAAAAAGTAAATTATAAACACTGTGGGAATAGATAGGACTTGTTTGGTGACCTCATGGTAGGGCAGTGATTTTTATCAGTATGTAACAAGTATTTTTTAAAAATACTTTCTTAAAAAATGATTTATTTGTAACACAGCCCAGTTCCCCTCATTTTAATACAGCACAGGAGTAGAAAGAGTTACAGGAAAGCATCATGTAAATCTCATGCCTACCAAGACAGCAAACCCATCTCCCCCAGGGACCCATGCCCAATCTTGCACAATCAGACAAGCCCAGAATGAAGTCAGCCCTTGGCCTCAACACGATGTGTCCGTTGCCCACAGCAAGAATTTTTAAAACATGAAATACCTGACTATTCAATCAGGGGCACTGACCTCTTTTCCCTTAGATTGTCAAATAAACAAATGACAACAGTCAGCACTACAATAGCTATCCACTGTGAATCAAAATTCTACCTATTTTTTTTGTCAGATTGGCAAATATATATATATAGAATATATAGAATACATATATATGTGTGTGTTGTAGAATTTTAGTAATTAGTTTATGTGTGCCATGAGATGAAAAAGGTTGAAAATTACTGCCATAGGGTGGTAAGGAGGTGACCTGACTATTTTGCTGGGGACCTCAATATATCTATTTGTAGTTCTTTTTTTCTGAAACTGGTCAGTTTTTGCAGTTTCTTCTCTTGGATAGCTGAGACGGGTTTGGCTGCCTAGTTTTGCAAGTACTCTTAGCTGAGTAGAATAAGGGAGCCAGAGAACTCACCATTTAGTAAGCAGAAATTCACTTAATTCCTCTGTTTTCAGTTGGCACTTCTCTCTCCCATTACAGTGCTTAATTTCTCTGGGATTTAGCCTGTCAGATGCAATTTTTCCATAGATCAAATCTCCTGCCAGGACTTGCAAGTCTAGATTCTCTCTCCACAGACTTTCAAAACAATCTCCAGACCTCACCCCTGCCTTCCACAATGTTCTATGCCTCAAATTACAGAGCCTTTCTCAAGAAGCAGTACAAGCCTAGGCTTGTAATTTGGCTATGTGACCTTGGACAAGTATTTGACCTCATGCTTCAGTTTCCTCACTTGTAAAATGATGAAAAATAATAGTACTTACCTCAAAGGGTGTGGTGAGGATTAAATGAGTTTATATACTGTATGTAAAATGCTTAGGACAATGCCTGATATCACAAAGATATAAAATAATATAATATTATTCATATTTTTATTACTTTCTATAGCATCTCACTGGATTCTTCTCTTAGCATACACTTCAGCTTTCTCAACTCTGCTAACTTTTCCCTCTTCTAGAACTATGTCCACTGACACTTTCTTACATTTTCTTTTACGTGAGTTGACATCTTTAAAACAATCATTTGTACTCATTTTATTTATTTATTTTTGTTCTTATTTTATTGATGTTTTGGGAGAGGAGAAGAGATAAGCGCAGATATGCATTATAATATATTATATATAAAACATGTTACATATAATACATAGTGCATATCATGTATATTGTAAAATATTACACATGTGTTATTATGTTAAAACTGGTTCAACTGGCCAAAATTTAAAGCATTGAGATTATAATATCAATGTTGATAAAATTATGGTGAAATAAGGAACTCATTCATTGTTGTAATCACTATAAATTAATATAATTAGTTTGGGATATAGAAGTCTATATTGAGTCATAAAAATATTTTAACCTTTTACTGATCATCCTATGAAATTACTTAGAGAAAAATCAATAAACAAAAAATTACCATTTTAATAAGAGTTAGAGGCAACAAAATTTCCAACAGTCTCAGGATTTAATTCAGTGGCAGACTTCTGGTTAAGATGGAGGTATAGGTAAATGCAATCACCTCCTCATATAACCACAGAAGAATTACAGCTAGACCTCAAAACAATTAGCACGGAGAACTGTCAGAAAATTGAGCTGTATGGGAGTCCAGCAACCAAGGATTTAAAGAAACCACATTCATCCAGACAGGTAGGAGGGTGGAGATGTGGAGATGGGAGGAGAGGTGCAGAGACACAGTGTGGTGCAGAGAGGCAGTGGTGGCAGAACAGGTGGTCCTGCATTTATGTGTGGTAGATAAATATTGGGACAGATACCTTGGGAGCAAGTGATCCCAGTCCCAGGCCAGACCACACAACCTAGGGTTCTAATACCAGGAAGGCAAATCCCAATAACTTCTAGCTATAAAAACCAGTGGGGATTGGGGCAGCAGAAGAAACTGCTGGATTTTCAGGAGACTCAGCTTAAACAGCCTGCACAGACTTAAAAAGTACGCAGACTCACCCCCTGTGGGATTCAGCACCAGGGCAACAACTGGAAGGGCGCCAGTCATGCAGGGTGAGTGCTGGGCAAACACTCAGAAGCCAGGCAATGGCATTTTCCCCTCTCTGAACCCTCCTCCCACACAGAACCACAAAGCAGTGAAGCAGGTTTCCCCACCCTGGCGACTTCCTAAGGCTCAGTCCCACGCAATTTGCAGTTGCATATTCTGCAACAGGACACGCTACTAAGACAGGGGGGTCAAAGCAGCTCCACTTAAAACACTGAAGCAAACACAGGGAGGCTGCCAAATTGAGGAGACAAAGAAATATGGCCCAAATGAAAGCACATAACAAAACCCCTGAAAAAGAACTAAACAAAATGGAGATAACCAACTTATTAGATGCAGAGTTCAAAACACTGGTTATCAGGATGCTCAAAGCACTCACTAAGTAGAGCAACAAAATAAAAAAGACCCAAGAAGAAATGAAGATTACCCTAAATGAAATAAAGAAAAATTTACTAGGGGTGTCTAACCCATGTGTCCTGTGGGCCGCATGCAGCCCAGGATGGCTGTAAATGTGACCCAACACAAAATCTTAAGTTTACTTATAGATTTTCTGTGATTTCATGTCACAATGTATTTAATGTGTGGCTCAAGACAATTCCTTTTCTTCCAGTGTGGCACAGAGACACCAAAAAGTTGGACACCCTGATATAGGGAACCAATGGTGGAGGGGATGAAGCCAGGATTCAAATCAATGATTTGGAACATAAGGAAGAAACAAGCATTCAACCAGAAGATCAAGAAGAAAAGAGAATTAAAAAAATGAGGACAGTATAAGGTGCCTCCCAGACATCTTCAAATGTACCAACATCAGAATCATAGGGGTGCCAGAAGAAGAAGAGGAAGAGCAAGATATTGAAAACTTATTTGAAAAAATAAAGAAAGAAAAACTTCCCTAATTTGGTGAAGGAACTAGACATAAAAATCTAGGAAGCACAGAGAGTCCCAAACAAGTTGGACCCCAAGAGGACCACACCAAGACACATCATAATTAAAATGCCAAAGGTTAAAGATAAAGAGAGATTCTCAAAAGCAGCAAGAGAAAAGCAGAGAGTTACCTACAAAGGAGTTCCCATAAGACTGTCAGCTGATTTCTCAAAAGAAATCTTGCAGGCAAGAAGGGACTGGCAAGAAGTATTCAAAGTGATGAAAAGCAAGGACCTACAACCTAGGTTACTCTACCCAGCAAAGCTATCATTTAGAATGGAAGGGCAGATAAAGTGCTTCCCAGACAAGGTAAAGCTAAAGGAGTTCATCATCACCAAGCTATTATTACATGAAATGTTAAAGGAACTTATGAAAAAGAAGAAAATCAAAACCATGAACATTAAAATGGCAACAAATTCACAATGATCAACAACTGAATCTAAAAAAAACAAACAAACTAAGCAAACAACCAGAACAGAAGCAGAATCATAGATAGGGAGATCATTTGGAGGGTTATTGGCTAGGAGGTGGTTGGGAGAGAAAGGGGGAAGAGGTTCAGGGATTAAGAAACATAATTTGTAGGTATAACATAGACAGTGGGATATTAAGAACAGCATAGGAAATGGAGAAGTTCATGGTCATGAACTAGAGGGGATTGCTGGAGGAGTTGGGGTACTGGGCAGAGGAGTTCAAAGGGGGAAAATTGGGACAACTCTAGTAGCATAATCAATAAAATATGTTTTTAGAAATTCAGTAGCAGTCTAGTGTATATAGTTGAATATATTAATAGTAATTATTTTCAAATATGAATTATATTAAAATTTAAACATTACAATACAAAGTACAAAGAAAAGGACAGAAACATATGTTCTCTGTGGATGAGCAATGTAAACTTTATATGCTATAAGGGAATATGCAAAAATAGAACTAGTTTTAAAGGAGCAGAATTAGGGAGGTTTTGCCTTTCTTTAAAAATTTCCTTTTATGTTGTCATAAAAATGTTTTTATAATTAAAAAAAAAGAAAACCTCAAGCCTAAAGCTGACAAAAATCATAGTGATTGTGTCTACCAGTCCCCTTAGATGAAGATGAAAACTAAACCTTTCAGCCAAACATCTGAGAGTTTCAGAATAGCTAGGTCTTTGATGTTGGGTAGACTAAACAACCAGATGTTTGACTAAAGTTTTCCATTTTCATCTGAAAGGCTAACATCATGTAACTACAGCCTGAGTGCATTATTGATGTCAGTCACCATAAAGTTCAATGAGTTGTTAACATGGCCTCATGCAGCTCTCCTGGTTTTCCTCATTTGGCACTCACAAAATCATTTCTAGCTTGTTCTTTGCTTTAGGTGTTACATAACTCTTTGATTATTCTTTATTATCTGAAGAATAAAAGCTAAACTCCTTAACCCTTTATAAGGTGGCTCCAACTAGTATCAGAAGACTCACCTCTCACCATTTCCCTCCCTTACAAGGTCTACACTCTCTAGATACTAGAAATACAGTTCCTGACCCTCAAAATACTCATAATTGTATTATTATTATTGTTGTTGGCTAGAGAATATTAGTGTTTTTATTCATTAAGCTATTATGAGTTAGAGTATTAGGATTTAGCATACACTATTGAATTTAATCTTACCATATCTTTCTGTGGCATTGGTATTTTCATTTTACTAATAGAGAAAGAGATGCTGCAGAGGTTAGGTATCCTGCCTAAAGTTACATAACCAGTAAGTTACAGAGCTGGAACTCAGTCTGTGTTATTAATCACAACACCATAGAGGCATGTCTACTAATAAATTTACTAAAGTATTATGGTAGCTACATGGAAGTATGGAAGACTATAAAATGATAGGAAATAAAGTAACAATGGCAAGTGTTTAGTCCGAGTACCATTTACAGAGTGCCTAATATGTTTTGGGACCTATCCCAAGTACTGGGGATACACAGAAGTCAAATGTTGTTTTGCACTGAAGGAGAAACCAGTCTGATAAGGGTGTCAGGCACCTAAAAATAAGTGGAAAGCACAAATGTTCCAGAAATGGATCCTACAGGAATGATGGTGTCATGTATGCCCGGCATGGCCGGGGTCTCAGGGTAAAAGTTCCAGGAACAAGGAGAAAGGGAATAGTAATATCCAGATTCCAAGTGACTTAGGAAGAGTGCCCAGGGAAATCAGTGTCTCCCTACAGAAATATCTGAGAAATGGAAAAAGAGGAGAAACTGTTACCCACCAGAATCAAGAAAGCACTGAAACACATGCCAGGCACAACTATTCAAAACAACAGTGAAGATCATTTTTTCACTAGTTCCTATTCTGTGCCTCTGTTGGGCACCAGGGATTCAGATAAAAGTCAGACAGAGTTCCTCCCTGAAGTGGTCATTATGGTTGGCTCATACTTTCTACATTGAGTGGAGAACCTACTATGTGTGAGGCATTGTTCTAAGTATTAGGGTTACAAGAGTCAACCAAACAGACATGCCTTCATGGAGCTTACATTCTATTAGGGGCAGGCAGACAAATAAATATGTAAAACATATATAATATAATATAATATAATTTAATTTAATTTAATTTAATTTAAAATTTTAATCTTAACCCAAGGACATGTTTCCATGGATTTTGGGGGGAAAGGGAGAGGAAAGGAGAGAGAAAGAGAGAGAGAGAGAGACATATCAATGTGAGAGAGAAACATCGATTGTTTTCTTGCTGACCCATCCCAGTACATGCCCCAACCTGGGACCAAACCTGCGATGTAGGTTTGTGCCCTGACAAGGAATCTAACTGGCAACCCTTCAGTGCACAGAACAACACTCCAACCAACTGAGACACATAGCCAGTGCAAACATATAGTGTTTTAGATGGTGCTAACAACCAGGGAGAATAAAGCAGGAAGAGGGATAGGAAGTATCAGTAAGATAGATCAGGAAAGGCCCCCTAGGAAGGTGATATTTGGGCAAAGACCTTCATTTTCACGAAAATGAGAACATTCCAGGTAGAAGGAAGAGCAAGTGCACAATCCTTGAGACTGGAGTGTGTTTGGTGTGATCCAGGAACAGCACAGAGGTCGGTGTAACCAGGGCAGAGCAGGCATTATAAGAATTTCTATTTGGAGACAGATGAATAACCAAGTAGTGAATGATTAACTTTCTTTTTTAAAATATATTTTATTGATTATGCTGTTACAGTTGTCCCATTTCTCCCCCTTTATTCCCCTCTGCCCTGCACATCCCTCCCACTCTCATTCCCCACTTTCAGTTCAAGTCCATGGGTCATACATATAAGTTCTTTGGCTTCTACATTTCCTATACTATTCTTAACCTCCCTCTATTTTCTACCTACCATTTATGCTACTTGTTCTCTGTACCTTTTCCCCCTTTCTCCCCCTCCCACTCCTCCGCTGATAACCCTCCATGTGATCTTCATTTCTGTGATTCTGTTCCTGTTCTAGTCATTTGCTTAGTTTGTTTTTGTTTGGTTTTTTTTTTTTCAGGTTTGGTTGTTAATA